>OX596020.1:13323320-13345820 GCA_951394055.1 Villa cingulata | reverse complement strand
GATGAACATGATGATGATGATGATGAACATGATGATGATGATGATGATGAACATGATGATGATGATGATGATGATGATGAACATGATGATGATGATGAACATGATGATGATGATGAACATGATGATGATGATGATGATGAACATGATGATGATGATGATGATGATGATGATGATGATGATGATGATGAACATGATGATGATGATGATGATGATGATGATGATGATGATGATGAACATGATGATGATGATGATGAACATGATGATGATGATGATGAACATGATGATATTGATGATGATGATGATGATGATGAACATGATGATGATGATGATGAACATGATGATGATGATGATGATGATGATGATGATGCTGATGATAATGATGAACATGATGATGATGATAAACATGATGATGATGAACATGATGATGACGATGATGATGATGAACATGATGATGATGATGATGATGATGATGATGATGATGAACATGATGATGATGATGATGATGATGATGATGAACATGATGATGATGATGAACATGATGATGATGATGAACATGATGATGATGATGATGATGATGATGAACATGATGATGATGATGATGATGATGATGATGATGATGAACATGATGATGATGATGATGATGATGATGATGATGATGATGATGAACATGATGATGATGATGATGAACATGATGATGATGATGATGAACATGATGATGATGATGATGATGATGAACATGATGATGATGAACGTGATGATGATGATGATGATGATGAACATGATGATGATGATGATGATGATGATTATGATGATGATGATGATGATGATGAACATGATGATGATGATGAACATGATGATGATGATGAACATGATGATGATGATGAACATGATGATGATGATGATGATGAACATGATGATGATGATGATGATGATGATGATGATGATGATGAACATGATGATGATGATGATGAACATGATGATGATGATGATGAACATGATGATGATGATGATGATGATGATGGTGAACATGATGATGATGATGATGATGATGATGATGATGATGATGATGATGATTATGATGATGATGATGATGATGATGAACATGATGATGATGATGATGATGATGATGATGATGATGATAATGATGAACATGATGATGATGATAAACATGATGATGATGAACATGATGATGACGATGATGATGATGAACATGATGATGATGATGATGATGATGATGATGATGATGATGATGAACATGATGATGATGATGATGATGATGATGAACATGATGATGATGATGAACATGATGATGATGATGAACATGATGATGACGATGATGATGATGAACATGATGATGATGATGATGATGATGATGATGATGATGATGATGAACATGATGATGATGATGATGATGATGAACATGATGATGATGATGATGATGATGATGATGAACATGATGATGATGATGATGATGAACATGATGATGATGATGATGATGATGATGATGATGATGATGATGATGATGATGATGATGATGATGATGATGATGAACATGATGATGATGATGATGATGATGATGATGATGAACATGATGATGATGATGATGAACATGATGATGATGATGATGATGATGATGATGATGATGATGCTGATGATAATGATGAACATGATGATGATGATAAACATGATGATGATGAACATGATGATGACGATGATGATGATGAACATGATGATGATGATGATGATGATGATGATGATGATGATGATGAACATGATGATGATGATGATGATGATGATGAACATGATGATGATGATGAACATGATGATGATGATGAACATGATGATGATGATGATGATGATGAACATGATGATGATGATAAACATGATGATGATGAACATGATGATGACGATGATGATGATGAACATGATGATGATGATGATGATGATGATGATGATGATGATGATGATGATGATGATGAACATGATGATGATGATGATGAACATGATGATCATGATGATGAACATGATGATATTGATGATGATGATGATGATGATGATGATGATGATGATGATGATGATGATGATGATGATGAACATGATGATGATGATGATGAACATGATGATGATGATGATGATGATGATGAACATGATGATGATGATGATGAACATGATGATGATGATGATGATGATGATAATGAACATGATGATGATGATGATGATGATGAACATGATGATGATGATGATGAACATGATGATGATGATGATGAACATGATGATGATGATGATGAACATGATAATGATGATGATGATGATGATGATGATGATGATGATGATGATGATGATGATGATGATGATGATGATGATGATGATGATGATGATGATGATGATGATGATGATGAACATGATGATGATGATGATGATGATGAACATGATGATGATGATGATGATGATGATGAACATGATGATGATGATGATGATGATGATGAACATGATGATGATGATGATGATGATGATGATGATGATGATGATGATGAACATGATGATGATGATGATGAACATGATGATGATGATGATGAACATGATGATATTGATGATGATGAAGATGATGATGATGATGATGATGAACATGATGATGATGATGAACATGATGATGATGATGATGATGAACATGATGATGATGATGATGATGATGATGATGATGATGGTGAACATGATGATGATGATGATGATGATGATGATGATGATGATGATGATGATGATGATGATGATGATGATGATGATGAACATGATGATGATGATGATGATGATGAACATGATGATGATGATGATGATGAACATGATGATGATGATGATGATGATGATGATGATGATGATGATGATGATGATGATGAACATGATGATGATGATGAACATGATGATGATGATGATGATGATGAACATGATAATGATGATGATGATGATGATGATGATGATGATGATGATGATGATGAACATGATGATGATGATGAACATGATGATGATGATGATGATGAACATGATGATGATGATGATGATGATGATGATGATGATGATGATGATGATGATGATGATGAACATGATGATGATGATGATGAACATGATGATGATGATGATGATGATGAACATGATGATGATGATGAGGAACATGATGATGATGATGATGAACATGATGATGATGATGATGATGAACATAATGATGATGATGATGATGATGATGATGATGATGATGAACATGATGATGATGATGAACATGATGATGATGAACATGATGATGATGAACATGATGATGATGATGATGAACATGATGATGATGATGATGATGATGATGATGATGATGATGATGATGATGATGATGATGATGATAATGATAATGATGATGATGATGATGATGATGATGATGATGATGATGATGATGATGATGATGATGATGATAACTAAATAAGTAGTAACCAACATTATTAAAATTATCTTTAATTCAAATTCATTTCAAATAATTTTATTCCCGTTCAATAAAAGAGAATTTAGAAAAATGTCGTCAAGTATATTCAGCAGATAATTTACATATATGATCAATTATTGAAAATTTTTTCAAATCACAAAGATGATTCAATACCAAATGAAGTTAATTATAGTTGCTTATTTCAAAATGAACCGATTATAATGCAAAATTATGTGGGTATTGGTGCTGTTATGCATAACAAAAATAATTTGGATTTTTGAAAGTTAGAGGAAAGTTTAGTTTTTAAGAAAACGAACTAAATTTTACTACATACATATGTATGTATGTATGTATTGTATACTTATAAGTAAGTATATAAATTTGAGAAAAAAAAACCCTGTGAAAAAAATTGCATAAGATTTAAAATTTTATTGTTTAGGATTTACTATTTACAGAAAATATATTATATATTTATTAATTTATTAATTTATTAACAAGCAGCTTTATTCATCAATTAGGAAGACAAAACAGATAAACAAAATATGTAGAGAAAAAAGACAATGAATTTTGAACGAGTCTAGGAATTAGAAATGTTTACAATTTTTTAAAAAGTAACTATTTATAATACAATATATAAAATCTATGATATAATTATATAACCAATTACAAATGAAAAAATTTAAATTTTTTGCAAAACTACTATTATTATAATATCAAAATTATACATAAAAATAATAAATTTAAATGTGAAAATAAATGGATTATTCATTATTTTTGATTTTCAGTTTTTGTTTCTCCTATTTGTGATAGGAAATTCATTTATTATGTATATAGTTGTTTATCAATTAAAAATTAATAACACGTCAACAATTTTGAAAATGTTACGTCTACTATAGTTTTCTGTTTGAATTTTTAAATTTTTAATTTACAAAAAACAAAAAAAAAGTAAAAACAGAATCAGTATTCAGAGAAAGAAAATTCAAATTTAACTTTCAGAATTAATTATAAAAGTTATGAAAATGGTAAGTGTTTTTTTTTTTTCAAATATTCATATATACATACAATGTATATAGTATATATTAAGTGCACACGGATAGTCAGTCCATTATGGCACCGCCAATCAGTAATTTCTTGTCAGATATATCATCCAGTTTATCATCAGTAATCAGTTACTGGTGTACATTGCTAATGGGAAATTATTGATCGACTTGGGCAAGAGTAGCGCGCTGCTCTAGGTGGATTTAATACAGTTATTTTATAATCTTTCACACGCTTTTAAATTTTTAATAAATGTATATTGATTTATCCATCATCAAAATCATCGACAACATCATCAATACCTTCTGGTTTACTGCATGCACCTTCGATATCAGCTTCTCGCGATCCAACCATCAATTTAAAGTTCTGTTTTAGTTCTAATACACCCAGTTTGAGGTCATCAGAAGCGAATTTACTTGAAAAATTCCAATTATCAAATTGATACATTGAAAGACTAATAATAATAAGACTAATTAATTATAAAAGTTATGAAAATGGTACGTGTTTTATATTTTTTGTTTTTGTATTATTAATCAGTTATTGTAGGAAATTGTTCAGATTGTGAAAAATATATTGATGAACCGAAATTGAAGTATTTAATTTGGAAAGATCTTGAAAATTATTTACCAATGATTGAAAAAAATGAAATAAATTTGGAAACTGCCGAAAATATTTGGAGGCTCATAAAAATTGTTGATTCTCTTTCAAAATACATTGTGTGTACTCGAATTTTTTAAATAAAATCGATTATAAATTTTAGAAATTTAATAATGAAATAAATGATATTCCATAAGTATTTATAAAAATATGGGATATATTTTGGCTGGAGTAAATTTTAACGATTTACGTAACATTACATTCAATGTCATTGAACTTATTAAAGTATTCGGTTCTTCAAATGAAATGAGAGATGAACAGGTAACATTTAACATGTTTTCATGTAATGTACATAATCAGTTCGAATAATCAATCAATTTTACTTTAAAAAGTTAAAAGTTGTTGCGGAAAATATTCGAAATGATTGGATTTCAAAATCACCACAAATTTATTCTGAGTATGATTTGAAAGTATTAAAACAGATTTAATGTTTTATGAATCAATCGGAAATACTGAATATTCATGCAGATGCATACAAGTTTGTAAAAATAAAATTGAAAAAAAGTTGAAAAATATATTTTGATTTCATTTCTCTTTTTATATTGGGAAGCTGCCGAAATAATTGGTGAATTACAGAATTGTCCAATAGAAATTCTTCAAGCATTCGCCAGATTGGCAATTCAACCAAATGCATTTGGACAACCAAGTAAAGGAGTAAAATTGATATAATATTGTGATTTATATATTTAAATTAAATTTTGAATGAAAGATCGATATACAAATATTATTTAATTTAAATTTTATATATTGGATATATTGGTCGTGTTGTTTTAGGTTTGGATTCAAAAGAGTATCAGTCAATTAGTGAAGATGCTTTGAGTGTTAACAGAAAACTTTTTACATATCAGAACTTTATTAAAAACTGAATTATGATTTTGACTCAAATATTTAAATTAAATTCTGTTTAAAAAATTTAACCAAAATTACTAAATTATTTCGAACTTACCTCCAACTATTTTCCTTTCTTCATAATTACAACTTATTTTTTTTACATTTTTTTTTTCTATTATTCAAATTTTATTACAAAATTTTTAACTGTAATTTGAGAAAAATTATGATCACCTTCTCATTTTTATTAGCTTCTTCCATAGACTAGATATAGATGTGAAATGCTTATGGCAGGAATCGTGTTCATAACTATTAAGTAAACATCAAAATAGCTTTTGAGAGATTTTGAAAAAGCTATAAAATCAGAATAAGGAAAATAAATGAGAGAACTTTTGTAATCTTTTGAAATCTTGTATATCTTGAAGAAAAAACAAATTTAAAAATCAAAAATCTATGTAGCTATATCCTTATTGGAAATGATAAAAAATATCAAATAACAGGCAAATGTACAAAATCGTATATTTTAAAGGAAATTTAAATTTTCAACAAATTTATGTTATGACTGGCAATGAATATAATAATATATATTATCACATACAAATATCCTTATCTGTGATATTATATACAATTAAAACTGGTTTTGAAAGTATCTAACACATGTGTGCATGCATATACTATCAAAGAATATATATCTACTATAGTTACGTTAGTTATATATTCTTTGATACTATGCAATCTGTATTGTTGGCTACATGAATATAAATATCACTGATCAACCACTAGAAATAGATGTGACACTGAACACGTGTTAGCAAAAATTTCTCATGACCTTTGTCTCGTTATTCATTCGGCTTTAACGGTTTTGCTAAAATTCGATAGCAATTAAGAGCCTTTGTATACGAAAAAGAGACAAAAAAAATGGAACTGCAACACCAACCGTTTTAAAAAATATAACATTATTACAGGGTATACCCATTAAAAAAAGTACAAATTTTGTTATTTAAAATTTTTTATCTAAAATAAACAAAATTAATTGTAAATTGTAGGAAATTCACAAATATTTTATGTCAATTAAAAGTTATATATTATATGTATATATTGTATACGGATAATTTCGCAGCTGGTCTTACTGCTTTGTGTAGTAAACCGTTAAATATTATGTATTATGTATTATGTATAATTTATGTATTATAAAAAATATTATGTATTGCATTATGGAAATATCATGTATTGTGTGTAGAATATATATATATTGTAACAACACCACCAGCAAACAGCTATCAGTCGTAACAACATCAACAACACCACCATCAAACAGCTAACAGTCGTAACAACATCAACAACACCACCATCAAACAGCTATCAATCGTAACAACATCAACAACACCACCATCAAACAGCTATCAATCGTAACAACATCAACAACAAAAGCTATCGCAAAAAGCCAACAAAGACTTCAAAGCTCCCGAAGGCTATACCTATAAAAGGACAGCACAAATCACCAAAAAGCAGCAGTCTGTTTCTGCTCGACATCCAATCAGGCGACCATTTCATGGTACAAGTAAAGGAACCAGAGTAGAAAAAGATTAAAAATTAGAAACTAAATGTAATATTGTAAATTTTAACAAGACATAATAAAAACTTGAATAATATAAATATTATGTTATAAATTGGCGCCCGAACAAACAAACAAACAAAAAAAAAAAAAAAAAAAAAAAGAAACATCGAACATTTATACAACAGTGACGTGTTTTTTCAAGCGGTCCGTTGTATGACAAACACATAATAAAACAAAAAAAAAATGTGAACATTTATACAACAGCGACGTGTTTTTTCAAGCGGTCCGTTGTATGACAAACACATAATAAAACAAAAAAAAATTGTGAACATTTATACAACAGCGACGTGTTTTTTCAAGCGTCCGTTGTATGTCAAATACAATTTTTTTTTATGCCATCACATTACACAGATAAAAATCAAATAACTGTATCAAGAATCATCACCAGAAGTAAGTCTATAAAATCATCGTCAATCATGACTACAACACAAATGACTGAGGAACAGTTTAAGACACTACTTAAAACAATTAATAGTGACGCTAAACAAGAATCACCAGGGGGCAGTTTCAGCAGATGTACATTCCGTTTTTCTGGCGAAAATAATCGCGAAAAATTGGAAGAATTTATCACCAATATCTCAATTTACAAAGAAATAGAAAAAATTTCAGACGCTGATGCCCTCAGAGGTCTTCCACTGCTACTTGAAAATTTCGCAAATACTTGGTGGCAGGGAGTTAAGAGTAGCACTGAAACATGGGATGAAGCTGTTACATTAATACGTAAAACTTTTGCTCCTGCGAGGCCAGCTTACCAAGTTTATCTGGACCTTTTTATAAAAAGGCAAAATGAAACAACACCCACAGATGCATTCATATGTGAGAAAAGAGCTCTATTAGCTGAATTGCCGTCAAAACGCCATAATGAAGAAGAAATGTTGGACCTGGTTTACGGCTTATTAAACATCAACATAAGAAAAAATTTGCCAAGAAACAAAATTGACACCTTTCAAAATCTGCTTGAAAGAGCTAGAGAAATTGAAAATAACCTATTAGAATGCAAAAAAATGAACTATAACAAAGAAAATATTCAACAAAAGGAAAAGTCCACCGTAAATAAAAGAATAAGATGCAAATTTTGCAGATATTATGGTCATTCAGAAGATGAGTGCAGAAAAAAAAAACAAAATATGGTAAAGACAGAACAACCAGCTCATCCACCAGAAACAATAAAAGAAACAAAAGTCTCTTGTTATGGATGTGGTGCTCCTGGTTATATTCGAAGCAACTGTCCTTCGTGTAGCAAAAATACAAACAATAGTCCCACCAATGTCAGCTTTTACTCTATAAAACTGTCTATTGGATCAGGCATTCCTACGATCCCAGTAAACATATGCGGCCTCCTTGGTGTTGCACATATCGATACTGCAGCAAAAACCAGCATCGCAGGTACAACTTTATACAAGCATCTTAAGAGTCAAAATATTGATTTTACTAAAGTTAATGCGGACGTAACCTTAGCTAATGGTCACACACAACAGCAAGAGGTCCTATCGACTAAAGTTAATATTATCATAGGAAATCGTCAGAAGTCCATACGATTCATCGTGCTTCCACAAGCCAATGATAATCGAACGCTTCTTGGTATTGATTTCTTAGAAAAATGTGGTATACTTCTGAACTTAGCTCAGCGAACATGGCAGTTCATTGATCAGCCAAATAAAATATTCGAGTACTTTTGCAACTCCAATTATAATCATCCACCGAAGATAAAGCGCCCTAGAAATGATTCCTATGACTCTGAAAACCGACCACCCTCGCAAGAACAAAATATTCATACAGAAGAGTCAGCAAACTACTCACCAAGAGCTATTCAAGATATTTTTCGTGATGCTATACCAACTAATATGATAACACCACCAAAAGAAAACAATTTATTCCCAACACTTGTTAAGAAAAAAAAAATTAAAAATTTCAACATATTTAGCATTGATATTACATTAAGGGACAATGAGGGAATAGAAATTACAAATGAAGAAAAATCAGAAATGAATAAGCTAATAAATGAATTTGCCGAACTTTTTAAAAACAAAGGAGAAGCAACACCTTACGCTTGCCATAAAATCAATACAGGAAATCATACTCCGGTAGCTACTGCACCATACCGATTGTCGCCAACAAGGCGTAACCAACTACGTAAGGAACTAGATATTATGATCGAACAATCCATTATTGAGGAATGTGAGTCTCCATGGGCTGCACCTGTAGTAATGGTCCCAAAAAAAGATGGTGGCATCAGAGTATGCATTGATTATAGGCAACTCAACGTAATTACAACCCCTGATCCATATCCACTTCCTCGAATGGATGATCTATTGCATGCTGCAAAAAGAACCAAATTTATGTCAACACTAGATTTGAAAACGGGTTACTGGCAGATTAATGTCGAAAAAAAAGATCGTGATAAAACAGCATTTATTACACCATTTGGGCTATTCAGATTTAAGAGAATGCCGTTTGGACTTCGTAATGCCCCTGCTAGTTTCCAACGTCTAATGGACAGATTCAGAGCAGGCCTACCGGAAATTGTAATTTTGTGTTATCTTGATGACATTATAATATGTTCAGAATCATTTTCTCAACACCTACAAGATTTACGACGTACCTTCGAACGAATGCGACAATACAAATTAAGAATGCAGCGACCGAAATGTAACTTCTGTTGTACGAGTGTTGAATATTTAGGTCATATATTGACAAAAGAAGGTATTAAAGCAAACCCTTCAAAAACTGAAGCTATCAGCAAACGAAGTCCTCCTACCAATATAAAACAATTATTAAGTTTTCTCCAAACGTGTTCGTGGTACAGAAGATTTGTGCCAAACTTCGCTGAAATATCAAGACCGCTAACCAGATTAACAAAGAAAAATGCCACATGGACTTGGGGTGAAGCAGAACAAAACGCTTTCACTAACTTAAAACAAGCTTTAACAACAGCTCCAATCTTGCAACAAGCCGACGAAAACAAATCATATATATTACGGACAGACGCCAGCAATTATGCAATAGGGGCAGTTCTCCTCCAGGGGGAGGGTAACGAAGAACATCCTATAGAATATGCCAGTCGCATGTTAACGGATGCTGAAAAAAACTACTCCACAACCGAGAAGGAAGCTTTAGCCGTCATATGGGCACTCTCACAATTCCGAGGTTATATAGAAGGCAGTAAAATTCAGATCCAGACTGACCATCAACCTCTTAAATGGTTATTATCACTAAAATCTCC
The DNA here is from genome assembly GCA_951394055.1 of Villa cingulata. NCBI lineage: Eukaryota > Metazoa > Arthropoda > Insecta > Diptera > Bombyliidae > Villa > Villa cingulata. Next base: position 13,334,999 of record OX596020.1, on the reverse strand, counting down.
AACCGGAAGACTTGCTAGATGGGCATTACAACTACAACCTTATTATGTTGACATCATGCATATTCCTGGACGAAAAAATTCCACAGCAGATTATCTTTCTAGACCACCACAGGATTCACATGAAGTTTGTAGTATTCAAATCGATATCCCTGCAAAAAGTGCGGAAATAATAAGACAAGAACAGCAAGAAGATCCTGAAATAAAAAAAATCATGGAAGATTTCGAAACAACACCACCGAGTGAGAATTTCATACATTGGACAAAGAAAGGATATATAATGAATAATGGTGTTCTATACCGTTACGTAGAGGATAATGACACAGATGAAGCACAACTTGTTGTCCCAGCTCAGAACCGAGAAGCAGTGTTAAAAGAATACCATGACTCACCGACGGCCGGTCATAATGGAGTACAAAGAACATTATATAGAATTTCTTCCCGATATTATTGGCCAGGTATGAGAAGAGAAATTACCAATTACATCAGCAAGTGCATAGAGTGTCAACGATATAAGGCTAAAAATTGTAAGCCACAAGGATTGATGCAAACATCTACACTGCAGCAGAGATTCGAAATAATAGCAATTGATCTGTTTGGTCCATTACCTACTACAACTGAAAATTTTCAATGGATATTTATCATTGAAGATGTCGCCACCCGTTGGATAGAATTAACACCATTAAAAGAAGCTACAGCCATGTCATGCGCCTTATATCTTCTCAATGAAATATTTTTAAGATATGGTTTGCCACGAAGAGTCATCAGTGATAATGGGACACAATTTGTTTCAACTGTGATGCAATGTTTATTACATCTATTAGATATTCATCAAGCATTAACACCAGTTTATCATCCTGAGGCTAACCCAGTCGAACGAAAAAATAGAGATCTAAAGGCACAATTATCCATTTTAGTCGAACAAAACCATACTCTATGGGCCGATAAATTACCAGCTATTCGTTTTGCAATCAACTCCGCACGATGTCAGAGCACTGGATTTACACCAGCATATCTTATGTTTGGCAGAGAATTACGGACGTTTGACGATGTAAAACACGATTTACGAGAAATCGCAATACGAGAAAACTTCATTACCGAAATCCCAGCAAAACTTTCTGTGCTACAGGAAGGTTATTTACTGGCTAAAGAAATTCACGAAAAGGAACAAACACGTCAAAAACAGTACAAAGATAAAACTCGCACACCTCAGCCTCTGTATAAAATCGGTGATCTTGTCTGGGTAAAAACTCACATCTTAAGCAACGCAGAAAACAAATACACATCAAAATTCGTACCAAAGCGAGACGGACCATATACCATTATTAAACAAGTAGGAGCAACGTCCTATCAAGTAGCTCACCAAGACAATCTTGACATCATCCTAGGGACCTATCATGCATCCATACTTACTCCTTACAAGGGACCTGATGCTGAAGTACCAAACCCAGTAAAACCTTTACGAAAGAGAGGAAGGCCTAAAACTAAAACGCAAAATCAACAATAACATCCTGTCGCCGTATCGAGACGATTACTGCTCCAGAGGGGGAGACTGTAACAACACCACCAGCAAACAGCTATCAGTCGTAACAACATCAACAACACCACCATCAAACAGCTAACAGTCGTAACAACATCAACAACACCACCATCAAACAGCTATCAATCGTAACAACATCAACAACACCACCATCAAACAGCTATCAATCGTAACAACATCAACAACAAAAGCTATCGCAAAAAGCCAACAAAGACTTCAAAGCTCCCGAAGGCTATACCTATAAAAGGACAGCACAAATCACCAAAAAGCAGCAGTCTGTTTCTGCTCGACATCCAATCAGGCGACCATTTCATGGTACAAGTAAAGGAACCAGAGTAGAAAAAGATTAAAAATTAGAAACTAAATGTAATATTGTAAATTTTAAAAAGACATAATAAAAACTTGAATAATATAAATATTATGTTATAATATATATATATATATTGACTTATAATTATGTACTAATAATATAGATAAGGTATTAAGTATTACGATTATGTGAATTGGAAAAAAGCAGTCAGTCTCGTCGCATCGTACAAATTGGAAAAAACTAAAAATATTGTACTAGTTTTACATTAGTGTAATAAAAGAAATTTTTGCAGTGAAATTGATTTTTATTATTCTTTGCCCATTAAAAGCGTTCTTAAATAATATATATATAAAATATATAAAATTTTTAAAATAATTCTACAAAATGCATTACACTTAAAATTTTGTGTTTGCTATCAAATGTTTTTACATTTTTGTTAAATTTCTAAATTATAAAATAAATTCTTACTCTAATATATAGCTTAACAAAATAAACTTTTTCTTGTCTTCAAAATTCTCAGAAATTATATGAATCACCTTATATCTTGATATAATGACGCGTCAGGTAGTCAAAAAAAAAGTTCCAGATCGCCTTTAAAAATACATTATGAAAAAATGTAAACATCTGCGTATCAGTTTCAATTTTCCCTATGATTTACATTGTCTAACTAACCAGTACTAACACAGAGAAAAAGTTCCAGGTCGCCTTTAAAAATGCATTGTGAAAAAATCGTATACATGTACAATATAATTGTATTGCTCACATGTATATATTGTTTTGTATCTATTCTTCATTACGGCGGTTTATAAGGAAATATGGATTTGACATAAGTACATTAATTCTGTACTGTTTTTGTAAATTGAATTTTGATTTTTTTATTATTTTAAAATAAGTATTTATGTGTGCTAGTAAATTTAAAAAAAAAAAAAAAGAGTGTCACATCTTATTGCTTTGTTGATCAGTGATAAATATTCTATATTCATGATTCAAGTATAGCAACATAACCATATAACACAGTACTACTGTCAGCTATTGCAATGAACATGTATTGTGTATTGTTTTTTAAATAAATATGCATGTATTTTCATTGCCAGCTATTGAAATATTGAAATCTACAAAATATGTAATATATATGGAAATTCGTGAGCGAAAAATTATCTCTCCTCTCAGTAAAAGCTCCTGCCAGCCATTCTTCAAGTTTCTGCCAGCTATGATCGATTTCAAAAGTGTATTAAAAATTTATACGGTCATTTCACATCTATATCTAGTCTATGCTTCTTCGACAGTACAGAATTATGATCTTGTTACAAAGAAAGAATCTTATATGTATAACAAACATGTTTTTTTTTTTTCAACTTAGTCGTTAATTTTCTACACATAACAACTCTCTTTGTAAGCGTTTTTAATGTCCATCTTCATAGCCATCTGGTAATGGATTTACATGAAGATTGTGGAAAAAGCTTTTTGATCTATCTCCCCATGGAAAACTTTTAATTCTGAAACATATGTAAATAATCATATTTCTTAAATTCTGGACGAGGTTTATCATGCTCTTCTTGATGTCTTAAGAATGCGTTCAACATACATAAACCAAAACCAACTGCTGTAAGAGCTACAAACAAACTTAATCGTTTCCATACTTTGTAGCCGCCTTGAAAAAAATAAAAATCAGTTTTATTATCCATATTTATATGAATCCATACTTAGAACTAAATGCATATAATATATGTACATATTAATTATAACTACTTTAGAAAAATTACATAATTTTAACCTAGAATACAATTTTCAATTTTTAAAATTTTTCTAATTACCTGTGTGATCTCCAGCAACTGCTGATGGACCTGCAGCATTTCTAATTGATGCAGTTGCAAATTGCAATATATCTTCTTAGACTATATGATAGAATTGAAGCCATTTTCAAAATTCCATTCCCAAAAGAAACGGGTTATAATAGAAAGATGTTTTGGACAACTAAAACAAAGATTCCCCATTTTGCAATATAAGATGCGTGTTGCGTTGAACAAATGCTCTGCTGTAATAATCTCCTGTGCAGTATTGCATAATATTGCGAAATATTTGAAGGATGGTTCCACATCAAATGAGAATGACAATTGCGACAGTGATGACGACAACGAAAATGAAGATTTACAGGACGAAAACAGTTCAGAAAATCATCAACGCATTCTGGGCCAACAGAGAAGGGATGAAATCAGGAATATACTAAACTCTTCACAATAAATAATATGTATACATTTTAAGAAATATATATTATCAAAATTCATATGTAGGTACTATAATATATGTATATATGTAATATGTATAATATATGTAATGAATTTAAAATAATTCCGTCACAAACATAATGAATGTGTATAGTTATATTGGTGGTTAGATGCTGTGGATTGATCCAATATAGAGATGATTTCAAGGTATCAAGTCAGAAGCTAATACAGTAAAAAAAATATTTTTATTTTATCGAATAGTTGGGGTAATTAATGTGACATTTTATTGTTTACTTATAAGATTTGATTAAAATTTTATTTAGATAGTGTATAATAGATCTAGAGAAAAATTATTCATTGGGAATCGAATAAAATTAATGTAGGAGTATCAGGGTATTAGAGTGTTGAGGATGTAATGATGGACTGACCAAGACTGAAAAATAGTTTGTTAAGTATTTTTATCGTTTGAGAAAAAAAATTTATAGATATGTATATCACATCACACTGGTACTAGTATACTGTACAATGTTCTAGAGATCAAAAACATTTCATTTGATTATCTTTTCTTAAGATTTTGATACACCATTGTTATAATGACTTCACAAAAATTCTGAAACTTTAAAATTATCATCATCATCATCATTTTCAGCTGTACAGGTTGCTCTAGGTGAGTCTTAGCTCACATCAAAATCTGCTTTCATATTTCTCTATCTTGCGCTAGGTTCATTCAATTTCCAATCCCAATGCCCTTTCAGATATTCTTTCTTCCACATCATTTATCCAGGTGAGCTTTGTTTTTCTCGACTATCTTTTCCCTTCTCTTGTTGCTTTCTGAACTAGTATTTTCTCGAGAGGTTAGGTCGTTAACCTTACGCTTCCAAAGTCTAGTGGTGGGGCGGCCACCTTTTAGCCTCTAGACTTTCCTTGTACGCTTCAGTTTCAGGGATAGAGTTCTCTTGACTATGTCAAGAGTCTATCTCCCTACTCCCTACTTACCTGAGACGCCGATGTGATTGGCCATTAAGTTTGCGTACTTTTCCCTCCTCCTTTTTCAGCCAGGGCTTGGGACTCAAAAATACCTGAATCGCATCGGAATTAGAAACTGGAGAAATGCAGCGCGGGACAGGAAAAAGTTGAAAGACATCTTGGAGTAAGCCAAGGCCCACAAAGGGCTGTAGATCTGACGATGATGATGATGATAATCTTTTACCTTCTGTTCTAAGTAACAGCATAAATTTTGTTTTCTCATGACGTTCGTCCCCTGCTCATCTCCCAACATTATCAAATCATTTAATTATGCTTACTTTTAATTCTTTACTTGAACTGTGCTCACTTTAATAAATTCTTTGCTTTACATTCATATCTTAATATAATTCGTAAAGTTATCATCGTTTCGTCGGATTTTCTTCATACTCCATTCTGAAGTTATACTATAGAACTCACAATCATAAAAATATGATAAATAAATCTGAGATCTGAGTCATGGGTGAACTTATATACAAAAATTTACTATATAGACTTTGGTTTTGGATCAAAACTCGAAACGCATTAAATAGCTAGCGTTGCTCTCAAACATATATCTGAAGCACTCTGAAGCAAAAAATAAAAGTGTGATGCGAACGCGATATGGAAGAGATTATTATTATTATTTCATGATTTATTTATTATTCATGGGGACACAGATAAAATAGGAAAAAATAAATTGTTTTTACATAAAAATGTAACGCATTTATGAATAAAATAAAAAAGAATTTTAGTTTAGTTTTTATGTTATTTGTTTTTTTTTTTTTGTTTTTTTTTTTTTATTTTAAATCAAATTATTTTACCAATTCATCACTGTTGTATTAAAATAATGATTTTTAATTACAAATAAAACATAAAAAATAATTGAAAATGAAATTTATATAATATAAGTATATTTCTTTTTTAATTTTGCATTAATAATTATTTTAATATTTTATTATTATTATTATTATTATTATTATTATTATTATTTTTATACAATACACTTTTTATTATGCGATTAGGTAATTAGGGACTCTTAAATAAATTATATAATATAATATGTATGTATATAATACAGTGTAAGTATTATTAAGTGTATACAATTTTTTTATCTTTATTTAATTTATTAATTCTTCTTTTCTTTTTTTTCTAATTTTATATTTTTTGTTTTATAACTTTTTTAAAAGTACAACGAATGCATTTAAATTGTATGGGGCTTGAATAGCTCGATGGTTGTGTGTCGGTCTTGCGATCTTTAAGATCACGGTTCGAACCCCAGCCAGCGCACTACTCTTGCCCAAGTCGATCAATTTTTCCCATCAGCAATGTACACCAGTAACTGATTACTGATGATAAACTGGATAATAATGTATATCTGACATAAAATTACTGATCGGCGGTGCCATGGACTGAGTATCCGCGTGCACTTAATATATACTATATACATTTATGTATATATGTATATTTTAAAATAAAATAATAATAAATAATAATTTAAATTGTATATTGTATACATTATATATCATATTTTTATTATATGTAATAAATATTAATTTTTTTTTATATAATTATAAAGGTAATACCATAGACTAAATATAGATTGGACATGACTGTATAAATTTTTAATACACTTTTGAAATCGATCATAGCTGGCAGAAACTTGAAGAATGGCTGGCAGGAGCTTTTACTGAGAGGAGAGATAATTTTTCGCTCACGAATTTCCATATATATTACATATTTTGTAGATTTCAATAGCTGGCAATGAAAATACATGCATATTTATTTAAAAAACAATACACAATACATGTTCATTGCAATAGCTGGCAGTAGTACTGGAATCAATATAGAATATTTATCAATGATCAACAAAGCTATAAGATGTGACACTCTTTTTTTTTTAAATTTACTAACACACATAATTACTTATTTTAAAATAATAAAAAAAATCAAAATTCAATTTACAAAAACAGTACAGAATTAATGTACTTATGTCAAATCCATATTTCCTTATAAACCGCCGTAATGAAGAAAAGATACAAAACAATATATACATGTGAGCAATACAATCATTTTTTCACAATGCATTTTTAAAGGCGATCTGGAACTTTTTTTTTGACTACCTGACGCGTCATTATATCAAGATATAAGGTGATTCATATAATTTCTGAGAATTTTGAAGACAAGAAAAAGTTTATTTTGTTAAGCTATATATGAGAGTAAGAATTTAATTTATAATTAAGAAATTTAACAAAAATGTAAAAACATTTGATATCAAACACAAAATTTTAAGTGTAATGCATTTACAATTAATTTTGTTTATTTTAGATAAAAAATTTTAAATAACAAAATTTGTACTTTTTTTAATGAGTAGGTATACCCTGTAATAATGTTATATTTTTTAAAACGGTTGGTGTTGCAGTTCCATTTTTTTTGTCTCTTTTTCGTATACAAAGGCTCTTAATTGCTATCGACTTTTAGCAAAACCGTTAAGGCCGAATGAATAACGGGACAAAGGTCATGAGAAATTTTTGCTAACGCGTGCTCAGTGTCATTACTGTATGAATATAGATATACTGTGATTTCAATAGCTGGCAATGAAAATACATGCATATTTATTTAAAAAACAATACACAATACATACTCATTGCAATGGCTGGCAGTAGTACTGTGTTATACGGTTATGTTATACTTATGTTATACCGTCATACATGGTCTTACTTGAATCATGAATATAGAATATTTATATTCATGTAGCCAACAATACAGATTGCATAGTATCAAAGAATATATAACTAACGTAACTAGTAGATATATATTCTTTGATAGTATGCATGCACATATGTGTTAGGTACTTTCAAAACCAGTTTTAATTGTATATAATATCACAGATAAGGATATTTGCCTGTGATAATATATATTATTATATTCATTGCCAGTCATAACATAAATTTGTTGAAAATTTAAATTTCCTTTAAAATATACGATTTTGTACATTTGCCTGTTATTTGATATTTTTTATCATTTCCGATAAGGATATAGCTACATAGATTTTTGATTTTTAAATTTGTTTTTTCTTCAAGATATACAAGATTTCAAAAGATTACAAAAGTTCTCTCATTTATTTTCCTTATTCTGATTTTATAGCTTTTTCAAAATCTCTCAAAAGCTATTTTGATGTTTACTTAATAGTTATGAACACGATTTCTGCCATAAGCATTTCCAATCTATATTTAGTCTATGGTAATACCATAGACTAGATATAGATGTGAAATGACCGTATAAATTTTTAATACACTTTTGAAATCGATCATAGCTGGCAGAAACTTGAAGAATGGCTGGCAGGAGCTTTTACTGAGAGGAGAGATAATTTTTCGCTCACGAATTTCCATATATATTACATATTTTGTAGATTTCAATATTTCAATAGCTGGCAATGAAAATACATGCATATTTATTTAAAAAACAATACAGAATACATGTTCATTGCAATAGCTGGCAGTAGTACTGTGTTATATGGTTATGTTGCTATACTTGAATCATGAATATAGAATATTTATCACTGATCAACAAAGCAATAAGATGTGACACTCTTTTTTTTTTTTTTTAAATTTACTAGCACACATAAATACTTATTTAAAAATAATAAAAAAATCAAAATTCAATTTACAAAAACAGTACAGAATTAATGTACTTATGTCAAATCCATATTTCCTTATAAACCGCCGTAATGAAGAATAGATACAAAACAATATATACATGTGAGCAATACAATTATATTGTACATGTATACGATTTTTTCACAATGCATTTTTAAAGGCGATCTGGAACTTTTTCACTCTTTAGTACTGGTTAGTTAGACAATGTAAATCATAGGGAAAATTGAAACTGATACGCAGATGTTTACATTTTTTCATAATGTATTTTTAAAGGCGATCTGGAACTTTTTTTTTGACTACCTGACGCGTCATTATATCAAGATATAAGGTGATTCATATAATTTCTGAGAATTTTGAAGACAAGAAAAAGTTTATTTTGTTAAGCTATATATTAGAGTAAGAATTTATTTTATAATTTAGAAATTTAACAAAAATGTAAAAACATTTGATAGCAAACACAAAATTTTAAGTGTAATGCATTCACAATTAATTTTGTTTATTTTAGATAAAAAATTTTAAATAACAAAATTTGTACTTTTTTTAATGGGTATACCCTGTAATAATGTTATATTTTTTAAAACGGTTGGTGTTGCAGTTCCATTTTTTTTGTCTCTTTTTCGTATACAAAGGCTCTTAATTGCTATCGAATTTTAGCAAAACCGTTAAAGCCGAATGAATAACGGGACAAAGGTCATGAGAAATTTTTGCTAACACGTGTTCAGTGTCACATCTATTTCTAGTGGTTGATCAGTGATATTTATATTCATGTAGCCAACAATACAGATTGCATAGTATCAAAGAATATATAACTAACGTAACTATAGTAGATATATATTCTTTGATAGTATATGCATGCACACATGTGTTAGATACTTTCAAAACCAGTTTTAATTGTATATAATATCACAGATAAGGATATTTGTATGTGATAATATATATTATTATATTCATTGCCAGTCATAACATAAATTTGTTGAAAATTTAAATTTCCTTTAAAATATACGATTTTGTACATTTGCCTGTTATTTGATATTTTTTATCATTTCCAATAAGGATATAGCTACATAGATTTTTGATTTTTAAATTTGTTTTTTCTTCAAGATATACAAGATTTCAAAAGATTACAAAAGTTCTCTCATTTATTTTCCTTATTCTGATTTTATAGCTTTTTCAAAATCTCTCAAAAGCTATTTTGATGTTTACTTAATAGTTATGAACACGATTCCTGCCATAAGCATTTCACATCTATATCTAGTCTATGGAAGAAGCTAATAAAAATGAGAAGGTGATCATAATTTTTCTCAAATTACAGTTAAAAATTTTGTAATAAAATTTGAATAATAGAAAAAAAAAATGTAAAAAAAATAAGTTGTAATTATGAAGAAAGGAAAATAGTTGGAGGTAAGTTCGAAATAATTTAGTAATTTTGGTTAAATTTTTTAAACAGAATTTAATTTAAATATTTGAGTCAAAATCATAATTCAGTTTTTAATAAAGTTCTGATATGTAAAAAGTTTTCTGTTAACACTCAAAGCATCTTCACTAATTGACTGATACTCTTTTGAATCCAAACCTAAAACAACACGACCAATATATCCAATATATAAAATTTAAATTAAATAATATTTGTATATCGATCTTTCATTCAAAATTAAATTTAAATATATAAATCACAATATTATATCAATTTTACTCCTTTACTTGGTTGTCCAAATGCATTTGGTTGAATTGCCAATCTGGCGAATGCTTGAAGAATTTCTATTGGACAATTCTGTAATTCACCAATTATTTCGGCAGCTTCCCAATATAAAAAGAGAAATGAAATCAAAATATATTTTTCAACTTTTTTTCAATTTTATTTTTACAAACTTGTATGCATCTGCATGAATATTCAGTATTTCCGATTGATTCATAAAACATTAAATCTGTTTTAATACTTTCAAATCATACTCAGAATAAATTTGTGGTGATTTTGAAATCCAATCATTTCGAATATTTTCCGCAACAACTTTTAACTTTTTAAAGTAAAATTGATTGATTATTCGAACTGATTATGTACATTACATGAAAACATGTTAAATGTTACCTGTTCATCTCTCATTTCATTTGAAGAACCGAATACTTTAATAAGTTCAATGACATTGAATGTAATGTTACGTAAATCGTTAAAATTTACTCCAGCCAAAATATATCCCATATTTTTATAAATACTTATTGGAATATCATTTATTTCATCATTAAATTTCTAAAATTTATAATCGATTTTATTTAAAAAATTCGAGTACACACAATGTATTTTGAAAGAGAATCAACAATTTTTATGAGCCTCCAAATATTTTCGGCAGTTTCCAAATTTATTTCATTTTTTTCAATCATTGGTAAATAATTTTCAAGATCTTTCCAAATTAAATACTTCAATTTCGGTTCATCAATATATTTTTCACAATCTGAACAATTTCCTACAATAACTGATTAATAATACAAAAACAAAAAATATAAAACACGTACCATTTTCATAACTTTTATAATTAATTAGTCTTATTATTATTAGTCTTTCAATGTATCAATTTGATAATTGGAATTTTTCAAGTAAATTCGCTTCTGATGACCTCAAACTGGGTGTATTAGAACTAAAACAGAACTTTAAATTGATGGTTGGATCGCGAGAAGCTGATATCGAAGGTGCATGCAGTAAACCAGAAGGTATTGATGATGTTGTCGATGATTTTGATGATGAATAAATCAATATACATTTATTAAAAATTTAAAAGCGTGTGAAAGATTATAAAATAACTGTATTAAATCCACCTAGAGCAGCGCGCTACTCTTGCCCAAGTCGATCAATAATTTCCCATTAGCAATGTACACCAGTAACTGATTACTGATGATAAACTGGATGATATATCTGACAAGAAATTACTGATTGGCGGTGCCATAATGGACTGA
>OX596020.1:12825820-13318320 GCA_951394055.1 Villa cingulata | reverse complement strand
TTTCAAAAAGTAAGTCACGACCCCCCCTCGCTAACTACTTTCAAAAAGTAAGTCACGACCCCTCCTCACTAACTACTTTCAAAAATTTAGGCACGACCCCCCCTCGCTAACTACTTTCAAAAAGTTAGGCACGACCCCCCCTCGCTAACTACTTTCAAAAAGTTAGGCACGACCCCCCCTCGCTAACTACTTTCAAAAAGTTAGGCACGACACCCCCTCGCTAAGTACTTTTAAAAAGTAAGTCACGACCCCCCCTCGCAAACTACTTTCAAAAAGTTAGGCACGACCCCCCCTCGCTAACTACTTTCAAAAAGTTAGGCACGACCCCCCCGCGCTAACTACTTTCAAAAAGTTAGTTACGACCCCCCCTCGCTAACTACTTTCAAAAAGTAATTCACGACCCCCCCTCGCTAACTACTTTCAAAAAGTAAGTCACGACCCCCCCTCGCTAACTACTTTCAAAAGGTTAGACACGACTCCCCCTCGCTATGTACTTTCAAAAAGTAAGTCACGACCCCCCCTCGCTAACTACTTTCAAAAAGTTAGGCACGACCCCCCCTCGCTAACTACTTTCAAAAAGTTAGTTACGACCCCCCCTCGCTAACTACTTTCAAAAAGTTAGGCACGACCCCCCCTCGCTAAGTACTTTTAAAAAGTTAGGCACGACCCCCCCTCGCTAACTACTTTCAAAAAGTTAGGCACGACCCCCCCTCGCTAACTACTTTCAAAAAGTTAGGCACGACCCCCCCTCGCTAACTACTTTCAAAAAGTTAGTTACGACCCCCCCTCGCTAACTACTTTCAAAAAGTTAGGCACGACCCCCCCTCGCTGACTACTTTCAAAAAGTAAGTCACGACCCCCCCTCGCTAACTACTTTCAAAAAGTTAGGCACGACCCCCCCTCGCTAACTACTTCCAAAAAGTTAGGCACGACCCCCCCTCGCTAACTACTTTCAAAAAGTAAGTCACGACCTTCCCTCGCTAACTACTTTCAAAAAGTAAGTCACGACCCCCCCTCGCTAACTACTTTCAAAAAGTAAGTCACGACCCCCCCTCGCTAACTAGTTTCAAAAAGTTAGGCACGACCCCCCCTCGCTAACTACTTTCAAAAAGTTAGTTACGACCCCCCCACGCTAACTACTTTCAAAAAGTTAGGCACGACCCCCCCTCGCTAAGTACTTTTAAAAAGTAAGTCACGACCCCCCCTCGCAAACTACTTTCAAAAAGTAAGTCACGACCCCCCCTCGCTAACTACTTTCAAAAAGTTAGGCACGACCATTCCTCGCTAACTACTTTCAAAAAGTAAGTCACGACCCCCCCTCGCTAACTACTTTCAAAAAGTTAGGCACGACCCCCCCTTGCTAACTACTTTCAAAAAGTTAGTTACGACCCCCCCTCGCTGTCTACTTTCAAAAAGTAAGTCACGACCCCCCTCGCTAACTACTTTCAAAAAGTAAGTCACGACCCCCCCTCGCTAACTACTTTCAAAAAGTAAGGCACGACCCCCCCTCGATAACTACTTTCAAAAAGTAAGTCACGACCCCCCCTCGCTAACTACTTTCAAAAAGTTAGGCACGACACTCCCTCGCTAAGTACTTTCAAAAAGTAAGTCACGACCCCCCCTCGCTAACTACTTTCAAAAAGTAAGTCACGACCATTCCTCGCTAACTACTTTCAAAAAGTTAGGCACGACCCCCCCTCGCTAACTACTTTCAAAAAGTTAGGCACGACCCCCCCTCGCTAACTACTTTCAAAAAGTTAGTTACGACCCCCCTCGCTAACTACTTTCAAAAAGTAAGTCACGGCCCCCCCTCGCTATGTACTTTCAAAAAGTAAGTCACGACCCCCCCTCGCTAACTACTTTAAAAAAGTAAGACACGACCCCCCCTCGATAACTACTTTAAAAAAGTAAGACACGACCCCCCCTCGATAACTACTTTCAAAAAGTAAGTCACGACCCCCCTCGCTAACTACTTTCAAAAAGTTAGGCACGACCCCCCATCGCTAACTACTTTCAAAAAGTTAGTCACGAACCCCCTCGCTATGTACTTTCAAAAAGTAAGTCACGACCCCCCCTCGCAAACTACTTTCAAAAAGTAAGGCACGACCCCCCCTCGCTATGTACTTTCAAAAAGTAAGTCACGACCCCCCCTCGCTAACTACTTTCAAAAAGTTAGGCACGACCCCCCCTCGCTAACTACTTTCAAAAAGTAAGTCACGACCCCCCCTCGCTATCTACTTTCAAAAAGTTAGGCACGACCCCCCCTCGCTAACTACTTTCAAAAAGTTAGGCACGACCCCCCCTCGCTAACTACTTTCAAAAAGTAAGTCACGACCCCCCCTCGCTAACTACTTTCAAAAAGTTAGTCACGACCCCCCCTCGCTAACTACTTTCAAAAAGTAAGTCACGACCCCCCCTCGCTAAGTACTTTCAAAAAGTTAGGCACGACCCCCCCTCGCTAACTACTTTCAAAAAGTTAGGCACGACCCCCCCTCGCTAACTACTTTCAAAAAGTTAGGCACGACCCCCCCTCGCTAACTACTTTCAAAAAGTAAGTCACGACCCCCCCTCGCTAACTACTTTCAAAAAGTTAGTCACGACCCCCCCTCGCTATGTACTTTCAAAAAGTAAGTCACGATCCCCCCTCGCTAACTACTTTCAAAAAGTTAGGCACGACGCCCCCTCGCTAACTACTTTCAAAAAGTAAGTCACGACCCCCCCTCGCTAACTACTTTCAAAAAGTAAGTCACGACCCCCCCTCGCTAAGTACTTTTAAAAAGTAAGTCACGACCCCCCCTCGCTAACTACTTTCAAAAAGTTAGTCACGACCCCCCCTCGCTAAATACTTTCAAAAAGTAAGTCACGACCCCCCCTCGCTAACTACTTTCAAAAAGTAAGTCACGACCCCCCCTCGCTAACTACTTTCAAAAAGTAAGTCACGACCCCCCCTCGCTAAGTACTTTTAAAAAGTAAGTCACGACCCCCCCTCGCTAACTACTTTCAAAAAGTTAGGCACGACCCCCCCTCGCTAACTACTTTCAAAAAGTAAGTCACGACCCCCCCTCGCTAACTACTTTCAAAAAGTAAGTCACGACCCCCCCTCGCTAAGTACTTTTAAAAAGTAAGTCACGACCCCCCCTCGCTAAGTACTTTCAAAAAGTTAGGCACGACCCCCCCTCGCTGACTACTTTCAAAAAGTTATGCACGACCCCCCCTCGCTAAGTACTTTTAAAAAGTAAGTCACGACCCCCCTTCGCTATGTACTTTCAAAAAGTAAGTCACGACCCCCCCTCGCTAACTACTTTCAAAAAGTAAGGCACGACCTCCCCTCGATAACTACTTTCAAAAAGTAAGTCACGACCCCCCCTCGCTAACTACTTTCAAAAAGTTAGGCACGACCCCCCATCGCTAACTACTTTCAAAAAGTTAGTCACGACCCCCCCTCGCTATGTACTTTCAAAAAGTAAGTCACGACCCCCCCTCGCAAACTACTTTCAAAAAGTAAGGCACGACCCCCCCTCGCTAACTACTTTCAAAAAGTTAGGCACGACCCCCCCTCGCTATGTACTTTCAAAAAGTAAGTCACGACCCCCCCTCGCAAACTACTTTCAAAAAGTAAGTCATGACCCCCCTCGCTAACTACTTTCAAAAAGTTAGGCACGACCCCCCATCGCTAACTACTTTCAAAAAGTTAGTCACGACCCCCCCTCGCTATGTACTTTCAAAAAGTAAGTCACGACCCCCCCTCGCAAACTACTTTCAAAAAGTAAGGCACGACCCCCCCTCGCTATGTACTTTCAAAAAGTAAGTCACGACCTCCCCTCGCTAACTACTTTCAAAAAGTAAGGCACGACCCCCCCTCGATAACTACTTTAAAAAAGTAAGACACGACCCCCCCTCGATAACTACTTTCAAAAAGTAAGTCACGACCCCCCCTCGCTAACTACTTTCAAAAAGTTAGGCACGACCCCCCCTCGCTAACTACTTTCAAAAAGTTAGTCACGACCCCCCCTCGCTAACTACTTTCAAAAAGTAAGGCACGACCCCCCCTCGATAACTACTTTCAAAAAGTAAGTCACGACCCCCCCTCGCTAACTACTTTCAAAAAGTAAGTCACGACCCCCCTCGCTAAGTACTTTTAAAAAGTAAGTCACGACCCCCCCTCGCTAACTACTTTCAAAAAGTTAGGCACGACGCCCCCTCGCTAACTACTTTCAAAAAGTAAGTCACGACCCCCCCTCGCTTACTACTTTCAAAAAGTTAGTCACGACCCCCCCTCGCTAACTACTTTCAAAAAGTAAGTCACGACCCCCCCTCGCTAAGTACTTTCAAAAAGTTAGGCACGACCCCCCCTCGCTGACTACTTTCAAAAAGTTAGGCACGACCCCCCCTCGCTAACTACTTTCAAAAAGTTAGTCACGACCCCCCCTCGCTATGTACTTTCAAAAAGTAAGTCACGATCCCCCCTCGCTAACTACTTTCAAAAAGTAAGGCACGACCCCCCCTCGATAACTACTTTCAAAAAGTAAGTCACGACCCCCCTCGCTAACTACTTTGAAAAAGTTAGTCACGACCCCCCCTCGCTAACTACTTTCAAAAAGTAAGTCACGACCCCCCCTCGCTAAGTACTTTTAAAAAGTAAGTCACGACCCCCCCTCGCTATCTACTTTCAAAAAGTTAGGCACGACCCCCCCTCGCTAACTACTTTCAAAAAGTAAGTCACGACCCCCCCTCGAAAAGTACTTTTAAAAAGTAAGTCACGACCCCCCCTCGCTAACTACTTTCAAAAAGTTAGGCACGACCCCCCCTCGCTAACTACTTTCAAAAAGTAAGCAACGACCCCCCCTCGCTAACTACTTTCAAAAAGTTAGGCACGACCCCCCCTCGCTAACTACTTTCAAAAAGTTAGTCACGACCCCCCCTCGCTATGTACTTTCAAAAAGTAAGTCACGACCCCCCCTCGCTAACTACTTTCAAAAAGTAAGGCACGACACCCCCTCGATAACTACTTTCAAAAAGTAAGTCACGACCCCCCCTCGCTAACTACTTTCAAAAAGTTAGTCACGACCCCCCCTCGCTAACTACTTTCAAAAAGTAAGTCACGACCCCCCCTTGCTAAGTACTTTTAAAAAGTAAGTCACGACCCCCCCTCGCTAACTACTTTCAAAAAGTTAGGCACGACCCCCCCTCGCTAACTACTTTCAAAAAGTAAGTCACGACCCCCCCTCGCTAACTACTTTCAAAAAGTTAGTCACGACCCCAAGATATCAAGATATAAGGTGATTCATATAATTTCTGAGAATTTTGAAGACAAGAAAAAGTTTATTTTGTTAAGCTATATATGAGAGTAAGAATTTAATTTATAATTAAGAAATTTAACAAAAATGTAAAAACATTTGATAGAAACACAAAATTTTAAGTGTAATGCATTTACAATTAATTTTGTTTATTTTAGATAAAAAATTTTAAATAACAAAATTTGTACTTTTTTTAATGGGTATACCCTGTAATAATGTTATATTTTTTAAAACGGTTGGTGTTGCAGTTCCATTTTTTTTGTCTCTTTTTCGTATACAAAGGCTCTTAATTGCTATCGACTTTTAGCAAAACCGTTAAGGCCAAATGAATAACGGGACAAAGGTCATGAGAAATTTTTGCTAACGCGTGCTCAGTGTCATTACTGTATGAATATAGATATACTGTGATTTCAATAGCTGGCAATGAAAATACATGCATATTTATTTAAAAAACAATACACAATACATACTCATTGCAATGGCTGGCAGTAGTACTGTGTTATACGGTTATGTTATACTTATGTTATACCGTCATACATGGTCTTACTTGAATCATGAATATAGAATATTTATATTCATGTAGCCAACAATACAGATTGCATAGTATCAAAGAATATATAACTAACGTAACTAGTAGATATATATTCTTTGATAGTATATGCATGCACATATGTGTTAGATACTTTCAAAACCAGTTTTAATTGTATATAATATCACAGATAAGGATATTTGCCTGTGATAATATATATTATTATATTCATTGCCAGTCATAACATAAATTTGTTGAAAATTTAAATTTCCTTTAAAATATACGATTTTGTACATTTGCCCGTTATTTGATATTTTTTATCATTTCCAATAAGGATATAGCTACATAGATTTTTGATTTTTAAATTTGTTTTTTCTTCAAGATATACAAGATTTCAAAAGATTACAAAAGTTCTCTCATTTATTTTCCTTATTCTGATTTTATAGCTTTTTCAAAATCTCTCAAAAGCTATTTTGATGTTTACTTAATAGTTATGAACACGATTCCTGCCATAAGCATTTCACATCTATATCTAGTCTATGGTATAATCCTAAGTAAAATTGACATACAATATGATAAAAATCCAAATATTCTTGACATTATCTTTGTAAGACTTTATTTTACTTTAAATTTTATTAATTTTTTATTTCAAAAATATTCAAGTGACTATTTAACAATAATACTTGGTATAACTTAATTCAATTGAATAATCTAATCACAATATATTATAATAATTTGTTCTTTACTCTACGACTACTCTATTAGTAATAATTACTGCTTATAGGTTGACCCTGAAGTTAAAAAAAAGTAGTACATAATGCTCATTATATTGCATAATAATTATCAGTACAAATAGCAGTTATCATAATAATACATAATGTCCATCATAATACATAATGGTTTCCAGAATATTCTATAATAGTTATCATAATACATAATATTCATCATAATACATAATGCAGGTATATGATCATAATTTCATAAACTACTAATAGTACAAGATAATTAATTTTTCTCATAAATCAGCTATAAGCTGATATAAATACTAATATTTGAGTATTCAAACATACATGTTTATATACATATATATATATAGTATGTAATTTAAAAATTTAGTCAATATGTTTACATCTTCTTCTTGTATAGCTCCACTTGTGCTCCAAAAAACAAAAAAAAAACTTTCATTCCTAATGTTTTTCAACAATTCTTACTTTTTTACAGAGTTGGATAATCAGCGCCTTAACCCCATTATTCCAAATTTGGAAGACCGATTTTGTTGATTCTTCCTTCTTTTGGGTTCATATATATTTCTTCTATGGTGAAGTTTTCATACCCAATTTCTGATTGAGATTCGCACAATCTATCCATTAAGACAGATGAAAATAGGGAGAAGATCTGAGATGCGTTATTTTCGTAAATATGTCATTGGAATTGGATGCATTTTATTTCCAGATTGGAAACCTTCCATGAAAAGTCAATTAATCATCACAAAAATGATTATTGTCAAATTATTATTGATTTATGTGATTTGACAATCAAACATGTTCGTAGCTCGTAAGTAATACAAAAAATAAGAAAATTTGTAATAAAAAACGTCCCACAAATGACGACCAATTAACATTTCCAAATAAAATGGCAAATTTCTGCAGTGCATACCAGAAATAAAAATAATTGACTTTAAAAAATTATACGTGTGCTTCAAAAAAAATTTTGTATACATTATATATGAAATTTGGAAATAATTTTTAGATGAAAAAATTCCCTACATATCTGTATAGTAACACATACCAGCTAAAATATCTCTTTAACAGATCTACATACAAATATTAACATATTCACACATATGCATGTATCTATATATAAATTAAAAAAAAACTAATTCTGTGATACTTATTTATTTAAATATGTAATTATAATATTTATTTTATATTTTTAAATCTTTTTTATTGTTACAAAAGGATGTAAAAGGATGTTATAGTCGTTAAGATTATTGTAAATGATTATGCATAAATATAATAGTAATATAAATTGTAATACATATTTACAAAAAAAAAAAAAAAACAAAAAATACATAGACACAAATACATTTATGTTTATATAAATATTTGTACAAATGTATATGTATTTTTAAAGTATAGTATTGTCTGTATTGCAGATGACGGATAAAACAGGTGTTTCTCTTTTTGATATCTTTCAACCATTGAATCTTATATTATATGCATATATTTATATGATGTACAAAATATATATGTATGTACATACATACACAATACTTAATACAGAAGATACAAAAATATATCTCTTCAAAATTATACAAAAAAAAATTATAAGAAAGTTAAAGTTAAATAAAAATGAATGAACAAAAAATAAAAGAAAAATTAAAAAAAAAACGACAACAGAATCCTTTAATCGAATACATTTTTGTATTTTATTGTGTATTTTTGATATCAAAAATGTACATATGTACGAGTATATGTACGCTTATACATATATTGATATTGAAAACAATGAAGAAAAAACTACACAATAATATTTTTTTATAGTTGTATACAGCACCCATAAGATAGGAGCTACATAAGTATATGAAATTTTTGTACAAAAAATTTTTTGAAAAAAATATATATCAAAAACATAAAAAGGCATCCAAGTCCGTTAGGTAATTATAATTATAATTCAAGAATGAAAAAAAAAAAAAAAACAGGAGAAGGGGGAAACCATTTAATTATATTACACATATTCATAAATATGAAAAGAAATTTTTGAAAAAAAAAAGAAGAATCATGAAAATAACATCCGGAAGGATTAAATTTGATTTGAAATCCGTTTGTAAATACACAAAAAAAAATCAAATCATCCCTTTACTCTATATGATTTACACATCATGTATATTGAAATTTTCTTTCACATCGGTAGTCATTTACCACGTGGTAAAAAATACAAGCAGCACAAAAAAAAAACACAAAGAAAAAAAATAAAAGAAAAACTCATCATCTGATGATGAGCATCATATCCATCTAGATCTAGTCCTAGTGTATAGATGTAGTGGCGGAGTGAATGATTTTTACACGACATGATACGATCATGAAATCATGAATTCATGTACACATCTAGATCTACATATATATAGAGGAAAAGAATAACAATAAATGAAGGAAGAATTAAATTAAATTAAGGAAATCGATTTTTATATGCGCAATGGGAAAATAAATGTTCGATCGTTTAATTTTAAAAGATTACAACTCTTATACAAATTATAAGAATTTGTTTTTTTTTTTTGTTTTGTTTTAATCTTTATATGCCACTGAATATGAAAGAAAAATGAGAAAAATTTAAAAATGAATTTATTTTAGGAGTCAAGTATCTATATACGTACAACAGGTACAAAAGTAAGTGTATTATGAAAAAAATTATATATCCGGTTCCCTAGCGAACGTGGTAAAAATTATATGTGACGGAAATTATGTGTTCTTAGATTCAAATATTTCATTTTTATTAAAAAAAAAAGTAAAAAAAAAATAAAGTAAAACCATGTAAAACGTAAATGCGAATGAAGTGAAAATATTCTCTAAAAACTTCAGAGGATAATAGCATGTCATATACGTAATACGGTGTCATACCTTATCAATTTTCAGTGGTGAATTTCCCGATTAAGCGCACCTACGTATTAGTCGATGTTTCGAAATGAAAATTCAAAAATGCGTACACATAATGTGTAGAATATAATATACACGCTATCGTAATCTATGCTATAGGCAGGGGGAGGAGCAAGTATAAAATATTGTTAATTGATTATTGGTGTTTGTTTCGTTAACGAAATTCGCATTCTACTAAGCAGAGAAAATCCTGTAATACTGAAAAACGAAAATACGAGTAGACATGGTGTGTAGAATATTACTCGTACTACTTATGATAGCGTGTAATACAAATTATGTTATTGTCAATGAGCCCCATTTCTACAGAGTATGTATGGAATAGAGGAAGGAACAACTATAAAATGCTGTTAATTGATTTTCCTTGTTTGTTTTGTATACAATATTCGTATTTTACTATTCAAATTACAACCGAGTCGAATAAATAAATTTTCTGATATGTACGAGTATAAGAAAGGTTGTAAAATTTTTCCAACTATTTGTTACAGATATTTTACAGAAAAAAAAAATATTGCGATCACTCGATGAATTTTTCCAAAATAAAAAAAAAATGCAGACTACTGAAAAATTTAGTAAATTCACTGCGAGCATGTTGTTAACATATTTTTAATTGGATATTTCAACACGATACGGTAGTATACGAATACAAAAGGTTCCGACCTAATATAAAATATATCATTTTCGTATTTATTTTCAAATTTTCTTTATAACAATAATGTATTTTTTAGTTTCAATTTCTCACACATTTTTTATTTGTTTTTCTTGCTTATTTTTTCTTTTTTTGGTCAATTTTGTGTTCTGTTCCGTTTTTTGCTAATTACATATACCGAAAACCGATAATCTTATAAATATAAAAATATACACGTCTTTTAAACTCTGCGCTTCAATTTGAAAGTCATTATCGGGTATTCACAGAATACTTTTATATGTAAGATAAAATTCTAAAACAAAAATATAATTTCGCCATAAAAAGTAAATATTACAAATGATATTATACAAACTATAAACAGGGGAGAAAAAAAAATATCCTGATGATTAGAGGAAATAAATCGTAAAATTAGATTTTGATTTTGCTCTAATTTTTTTTTTTTTTTATCCAAAAACATGAAATTTTTTCAAACAAGGAAATCAAATTATAGTTGTATTTGAGGGAAAAGTGTTAAAATTATAAGGCGGTATAAACTTCTTGAAAATTATATAGTTACTCAATACATGTAATATCCTTCGAATTCGGAATAAAATCAGAAAGTCATTCATTTTCGATTTTGAATTTGGACAAATTGGATTTGTATAGATTTCATGGATTTGTTTTAAGGAAGAGAAATTTGTTGTTGTTGTTGAAATGCCAATTTAATGATTATTTCATTTTGTTTTATTATCTGAAGTATTTGTCCTTTTTTTATCCGCTGGTATACAAGTTTTGAATGATGTTACGCAGTTTACACGTTCACAATTAAAATTACATTTGTTTTTCAGATAATAATTTGTCATTAATATATACAATGCGCAGGAAGCTAATATTTTTAGAAATTTCTAGGACAAAAAAATTACGTCTATTGTGCCTTTATCTAATACATAAATTCTTTCTGTGTGCATTTTTTGGTAGAATGATTGGAAAAAACATGAACAAAATTTAGAATATTGCTGCTTGTAATAAAATTTTCATTCAATACATGCGATTGAGATCACTACAAGGATAACAGGAAAACTAGTATAATGCTATAACTGTGAATTCATTTTGTATTACCTTCCTTTGAAATATCATCCTGTTTAATATACGAATGCACATGTTTTCACAAAAAATTATGGTACTTGTGTATATACGAGTACATATGTATCTGATGCGAATAAAATGAAAATTTTATTTTGAAAAGTCAATAGATAAAATTTGAAATTAATTGTCCTTGTATATACATTATGTACTCGTGTATATACTATTTATATATATATATCCATATAAGAAATACAATTGTTCCTTTTTCTTTACAAATATATGACCCATAATTTGTTTACAAATAAATTATTATTTTCGACTAATTCTATGTTACTTTATTTTATTTTGTATAACAATAAAACACTTAAACATAGGATTATCCTGATTATCCAATTTTGTGGTTTTATGCTGACAAAACAAATTCGATTCATTCATGTTTTTTAATACGATATTTATAATGTAAAGGTATGACGGGTAGGTATACTTGTATGTGTTATAGTCGATCGTGTATCCATATATGTATTTAATGAAATTTTCAAATAATGAAAACAATCTTTTGTGTAAAATTATCTTTTTTTTTGTTAAAAATATTTTTGCGTGTTGCATTCAAGATTCAACATACAACAAAATATTATAGCAACAACATCATCGCTGCAACATAAATTATTGTTGTTATGTATAAATACTTCTATGGGCAACAAAAGTTATTTTCTTTGAAATAATTTTTACAATAAGAGAAAAATTTATGAAATTATTACCTTTCTAATAATATAGTGTGGTGTACGAGTACATAAGTGTGTACTTGTGTACAATAATGTATGATTACGTATCTATATATACAAGTATATATACAGATGAAGATTTTTCTTTTCTTGTTTTTTATTTTTCTCATGACAATAGATTATAAAATTAAGTCAATTGAACAGATAATTTTTTACAGGAAGTTTATAAAAAAAAAAATAAAAATAAATAAATGAATAAATATGAAAATATATATAAATAAAAACGGAAGAATGTCCTTCATCTGTATGAATGTGAACATATATATACAAGTAATATGTTGTCTTTTCATTATAAGTATTTTGATTATAACTAATTTTTGTGTTGCTATACAGAAAAAATTTAGCTACTTTTCATGGAATTGAACACTTATACTTATACCATACTAGCAACTAGCTAGCTAGCATTACATGCGAGACGATAGTATGTGCTTGTATATTTGAAGAAAATCATTTTCAAAATCAAATCCTTGAATGCACTATACAATCATGTGAACCAGTGAATATACGTTATGTGTGTAGTGTGTGTAGTGTATTATAGATCCTCAATCGTGTATACATGACGGTTTCGCTTCTATAAAATAAATAACTGGCGCTTCTGTATTGACATTTTCTTTTCTTTCCTTTCAGCATAATCTATTTTTTTTTTCTTTTTTTTTTAGTTCATCTTTTTGGTGTTGTTGTTTTTATTGATTATTCAAGTATAGTAGATACATATAGATACTCGTAAAAATGTCCTCAATAATTTTAAAGGACAAGATTTTTATCTTTCTACAGTGTGTCGAAAACTTTAAAATCACCTGCTGTGACTTGTGACATGGGCCAAAGAAAAAAAAAAAAAAACAAAACAATTTTTCCTATATATACAATATCCTACCATATTAAGTAGATACAGCATATGTATATGTAAGTATTTTACATAAAAATGTACAGAACTTATGTAGATATAAATTATATCTGATTATTACCACCAAATTTATACACATTTTTAGGACTATATATATCCTTACATATTGTACGTATATAGATGTGTGTCTATTATATGTATATAAGCACATATAAGGTAGATAAATTTTAAAATCATATACTTTTACGAGTTATATCCTTTTTTATTCCTTTCTGTGTGTCTTGTCAATTTTTGACTTTTGTGGCTGTTGTTAAACAACACCAGAAAACATATACTTATATGTACATATTCGTATATGTTGATAAATACAAGTAGTGTTTTCGAAAATAATGTGTAACCGAAACATGAATCCGATGATAACACGATAAGATCCATGTATCTTTCTTGTAGAGTTTCAATATTCTAGCACACACACTCTTACATATTATATATGAGTATCTATGTATATATGAAAATCAAATATAATTTCTATCCTTTTTACAATTTTTTTTTGTAATCCCGATTATTGTTTTATACACTCGATTATTGTAAATTGGCACCTTGTAATGTGATATATTTTTTGTATTTTCTTCTTCTTCTTTTTTCTTTCTTTTTCAAATTAATTTTGATTTTACAATAGAAAAAATATGTAATTCTAATTCTCTAAGGAATTGTATGTATGCATGTATGTACGTACATTACAAAAAAAAAATTCAATTGAATTGATATATTTACCAAAATATTGATGGATTTGCTATTCGATACTTTTTTTCCTGGCATCTCATCTACTACACATTGATTTGAAAATTTGTTGTTATTGCATTCATTACATATCGTGATATCTCATTTGAAGAGAGGAGCTTATAGTTTTGATGATTAAAAGGATTTTAGAATTTTTTTGTTTTTGGAACAATTTTTATTTTATTTTATTTTTTTGATTTTATTTTGATGTGAAATTCTTAGAAATGAAAGGATATATTATTGTGCACACCACACCCATTACTTTTGTGAGATGATGAACATGAGTTATACCAGTTTATACAGATCGGAGAGGAGAAGAAATTATCAAATAATACAAAAATGTTGCTAGTCATAGTAGTATAGTGTATAAGTGTCTAAAAGTATACATACTCGTATTTTTCAAGTGTTAAATAATGGCTAATCTTTTTAAATATTTTTTGTTTGAAAATTACACACATATATGTACATATGTACATAATAATAGTCCTTAATCTATCTTTTATTTATATACATATACATATTTTCTTCTCAATATAAACAATTAAACTAAACCCCTTTTTCTCTGTAATGTTTTCATATATGGATTTTCATTTAATTTTTGAAAATCTTATAAATGTTTTGTTACTATTATGTATACATATATTTTTTTTCTTCATTGTTTTCTGTTGTTGTTTTTGTTTTGTTTTTCTTTAAATTATAAAGTGTTCTTCAGTTGATACACTAGACGATAAAAATGAATTCTTGTGTATTTATATTTCATTGTTGAATGCAGATTTTTTTTTACAAAGTTTGAAGTATTTTTCTTGAAACCTTAAACTCTCTTACCGATATACCCATGCATAACAACGAGCTACACGAGTACATAATAAATAATAATTTATAGTTTCACGTTTATATAAAATAGAAATGAATAAACTGTGATATTGTTTTTTCATATAAATCCTTTCAAGGATTCTTGTTTATTTGTTTTTATTCTGAAGATTTATTTTCTACTGTATATACCATCATCATATAATCGATCATCTGATATACACTTTTATTTGTTATGTGCGTTCATTTTTTTTTCTTCATTTTTTATTATTTGATCTTGAATATCAAAAAATATAATTTTTTAAAGGACTAAATTTATAACAGAGTTTTCAATAGATTTTGTTTTAATAATATGTTACAGTTTATATTTTATTTAATATTGGTAAAAGAAAAGGATTCAATTTTAAATACATATTTATATCGTTTAGTTTTATCGTTTTTGTTTTTGTTTTTTTTTTGGATAGGAATTTTGAAATATTTTTTGTTCAATTTTAATGAAACTCAAACTTTAAGAAAGTGTACACATCTTAATAAAAAAATATATAGGAATAACCTATGTGTATTATTACGTAGATCAATGATATAGGTATATTTGCATAAAAATTTAAATATAATAAAATTTTTCAATTTCCTGGGCATATTTTTCAAAAAAAAAAATATATTTTACTTCCATACTTTGTTTCATTCATACTTTAGTTGCACGTATGTATACACACATTTATACAGAAAGGAACTTCAATATATTTAAAAAAAAAAGCTAAAAATAAAATAAAAAAAAATTACAAAAAAAAAAGTAAAACGTTTCCGTCATTCAAAACAGACCACCACTTGATCATCAAATGTCAAATTAATATTTGTCTCTGATTTATAAGGGGGTCTCTACATCAGTTTTATCAGTTTTATGCTTATAAAAACAAAAAAAAAAATATACATATATGTATATTCAAAGACACAATGAAAACTACTCAATCTATTTCAAAAAAAAAAAAATTACATAATTTGAATACGACAATTTAGCATGTGAAAAGAACAAAGTAAATTGAAATGAACCAAAAATGAGAAGAAAAAAAAAACAACTAACAAGTGTATAATAGATATAACAAAAGCTCAATGAAAATATCCCTCAGTTTTTTATTTTAATTTTTTTGTTGGACTGTAATGATGCGTTGTTCACTTTGAATGTCTCATCAGAACAATTTTTCACAAATCCACATATAAATGTTAAAAATAGTGATTATATACGACAAACACAGATATTATTTATATAGGCCATTGAATCGCGATATAATGTACACTCACTCATATTCAGTAGTTTCACCTGCCGATTGGCACATGCCTTTTTTCATATTCTTTTGAATGCAAATGTCTAAAATAATTTCAAAAATTTACGACGACATTTTACACTCTTTTTAATATAATAAACACACATTCACATATATACGCATAAATCTATATACTGATGTATAAATTTAAATTTAATTTTCTTAAGATTTTTTTTGTTACGTGCATATACGAATTATTCATGGACATACATACTTTCATAATAGTGTCATCATACCTGTATGTGCTTGTGTAATATTGAATAGGATACTAGAGGATAAGTTATATGTAGACGATGATGATGATGATGATGATTGTTAAATCTTTTAACAG
Source organism: Villa cingulata (assembly GCA_951394055.1). Lineage (NCBI taxonomy): Eukaryota > Metazoa > Arthropoda > Insecta > Diptera > Bombyliidae > Villa > Villa cingulata. The sequence goes on along the minus strand of OX596020.1, from coordinate 13,302,261 downwards.
TCCTTTTTTCCAATTTTTATTGATTAATTGCGAACAATTTAAACATCTCCTGTTTGCGCAAAGAAAAGCTGTGTTGCAAAAAAAAAAAATGAATGAAAACTTTCCGATCAGATACAAATCTTTTCCGCATGTGTCACATATGTACCAGTACCTATGCATCACACCAACAAAATGTATACGTATAAATATTCTCATTATATCTAGATGTATGCATCCAATATTTATGCAATTGCTGATTATGGAAGCGTGTGTAATAAATTTGCAACTTACAACAATACGATTACTATACTCGTATGTGTACTTGTATATAGTGTACAATTTATAAGTGCGTTCCGTATAAATGATGATGCGTTCCATGGTAATCGAATTGATTCATCGATAATACATTTTTTATTTTATCCTTCTTTTTTTTTTTTTTGAAAAATTTGAATTGAACTGAATATTTGTCGAGTATATAGTAAATGCAAGCAAAAACAATAAAAATTATTGTCCTTTGTACACCTTAAAAATGGGGGTCAGTTAAATATATATACGAGTATATACGTAAATATGTAATAAGATAATGATAAGAATGAAAACAAACAATGAATGTATATACAACCTCATATGTGTGCTGTAATATGTAATTATTATTGAAGCAGTAATCAGGAGCAGATGTGTATATAATACATATGTATGTATGTTGTGTATGTGCATGTGTATGGGCATTCTATAAATGTACACCTAATATACAGAAAGAGGCGGCTTTTATCTTTTGATTTACCATTTATGTACATATATAAATTAAAACGGTTTATTTATTGTACAAAATAATTAAAGAAACATATTAAATCTAAGGATTCATTTTATTCTATAATTTTATCCTTTTTATTATTTTGAAAATTTTTAAATAAATACATCATTAATGAATTGAAATTCATAACAAAGTAAATACGCCTTTGATTGGTCTTGAATAAATTGAATCATTTTAATTATGATATACGAGATACGCTCTTCGTGTATACATGTACAAATATGTTTGTATTTCATGACTTTATATAATGTATATACATATATCATATTCGAATTATAAAATCAGGTCAAAAAAAAAAAAAAAAAAAAAAAAAAAATACGCACATACACTTATACACAAGATAATAAAATCGATCGATTAATCAATTCAAAGGTCATCATAAAAAAATTTATGTGAACATTTTGGAGGAAAAACACTTTTTTTTTTTTTAACAAACAATATTACATTCGTGTATGTGATAAATAATTTTTGTTTGATCCTTGAAAATGAAATAAAATAAGAAATTGAAAAATATCTTTATTAAATGTACTTTATATATTGAAAATTTAAAAATCCTTTTTCTCTTGATTTATTTTTTATTTTTGTTTTAATTCAAAAAAAAAAAAAATAATAAAATATGAAAACAACCCCTTTAATTACTGGTCATTAATCTTAAGGAGTATAGTAGAAAAAATAAATATAAAATAACGACAGAGGATTCGTAGAAATTAAGTATTTTCTGTTCGATGATTTCATTAACAATAATTTGAAAAGATATGTAATATACCGTTTTTATATTTCATTTATTTATTATCCAGGTAAAATAAAAATTTTATAGAAAAAAGGATTTTAGAATCTAGAATCTAGGATATTTTATGAATTATTAAAGATACATTTAATATATGGACTCGTTCATGTAATGTATGATATTTTTTATAAACGACTTCATCAATTTATTTTACTGAATCCAATGCATCGCATCGCATACGTTATTGCTAGATACATACTACATACTACATATTTACTCTTTGAAATAAATTTAGACGGACACTTGAATATACATAGTTTGATATGGTTGAAGTAACGAATAAACTTGTACCTTAACCCTTGTACCCAAAAAGTATACCGACTTCATATACAGACCCTGCCCAATGAAATATATGCTCTCGCTCACGTCAATTAATAATTCGATCAGTAATGTACTCCGCTAGTAACATGACCACTATATTGATCATCAATTGAATGACGGAATTGATAGAATAATTAAATGACAATGTCATAATTTATATTTATTTGAATGTGTTTGGAAAAAAAAGTAAATTAGAATTCTTTCAACTGATTGTCGATTGCAGATTGTAAGTTATTCAGTTCAATTACAAACAAAATTACAACAAATACTGAGTGTTTAATGAGTGAGGTATACATTTTGTGTGTATGCATAAAAATTCTTGAATTCACTATATTCTCTTTCACTCTTTCTATCTTTCCCACTGTCTACCTTTAAAATTGTTCTTCACTAATTACTTCCAGCAAATATTTGCACAATTAAAATTTCATAATAAAATATAAATAAAATGCATATTTTCTCACCATATAAATTCTCATCCTTTAATTAACATGATTACCACTCTTTTTCTCGCTTACTTGACATACAGTTAGTATGTACTTAGAGAATAAATAATTCACATCAATAAGAAAATATCAATCAGTTTAGATATGTGTGCGTGTACGTAAATATATAATTTCACTTTGAGTTCAGGCGTTCAAGTAAGTATATCTCAAGTATTATCATATTATGAATATTTTTGTTTATTTATTTTCATCCAAAGATTAAATACCGTCTAAGAACGAATATTCTACCCATTATATATGCATGTATAGATGTGTATGTACGTGTAAATGTAGATACATATTCAGTTATACGAGTTATCTATATACATATGTATTTATATATATAAGGCGTAAGATAATCTGTTATACAACCTCAAAACAATGTAATATGAAAGGATTATTGCCGGGAGGTCTCTAATGTCCTTTTCAAAAATCAAACTTCAATCGAAATCAATACCATAAAAAATTTACTCCTTCAAAATATTAAAACAAAAATATAGGTACATGTATACTATAACAACAACTACAATAATACAAAATTATAAGACAAAATTAACAAGTTAAAGTGAATGGACCACCATCAGAATCCCAAAAACAAAAAAACGGCAATGTCAAATCTTTGGAAATTAAGACCAAACCAATAACCAAAACCAAAAAAAAATCATTAAAAACAAAACCGCACAACTACAACAACAACCAAAAACAGAGGCTAAAAGAATTTAAGAAAAAATTCATTGATTTGTTGTTCCTTTTTTGAAAGATATTATTTTTAGTAAACTTTGACATTAAATTAAGAAAAAAAAATATTTTCTTTCATAAATTCACAGTGTTTAAATGTGCGTATACTCGTATAATAAAAATTTGAACTGGTACATTAGTCGTAGATATGTTTGCCTACTGCTACTACTACCCAATACTACTACCTACTACCTACTCTACTACTACGTCAATTCTATATGTACTATTAATTTTAGACTCTGTCTCTTCTGCATTATGATTTTTGTTGTTGTTTTATTTTGGGATGAAAATTTGATACATGCTAAGATTGAAAATTTAAAATAAAAACAAAAATTAAAAATCAAATATGTAATGTGATGTACATACACACAGAATCCCATTTAGCCAGCTACGCACATACACCAATTTACCATACACATAAAAATTTTATGCTACATAAATGATATGTTCACATAAGTATATTTATATATGTATGTGCGATGATGGTATACGTATACATGGAAAAGATTTTCAGAAAAATTTAGTCTATAAGATATATCTTATATAAACACTTCAAAACTGAAATTAACAAGAATCCTCCCCAATCCTTCTTATATTACATTTTTGTTGGCTGGCGTAAAGAAGTTAAATTTCGTTCAATTTTTTTTTATTTTGCTTTGCCTTCTCGAAAAAAGTGTATCTTACTTAATTTTTCTGTTCCAAAAAAAAAAAAAGAAAAAATAATAATAAAACACCAAAATATTTCATTGAACTTTTTATTAGTACACGTAGTCGCATATAAATAAGGACCACAGAATCTCCGATCAATAAATACTTACTTTGTTTTGTTGTTGTATTGATCGATCGATTGATCAGTCGAACGAGATCAGTTTTATTTTAATGTTAAATTGAGAGCGCATATAAGAAAATTGAGTAGGCTAAAAAATATAAGAAAAAGAAGAAGAAAAAAAATAAATAAAAAATAAAATTAAATAGCATTTAAAAGTAATTTTAATATCGCATTTCAACTGTGAATACCAGAGGCCAAAAATTGTATTTAAATTCGAGTGTAAATGTGTGTGTAATTAGTGGAAGGTTTTTTTTTTTTTTTTTGGTTTTTTTTTGCTCTTTTTTTTTGTAAAGGAAAAAAAACATTATATGATCAAGGCGACAGTTTTTGTTTCATACTTTTTTATTGTTGTTATTGTTGTTGAGAATCTGAATAAAATGATCTTATTGTAAGGGCGAATTTAAAACGAACGATAAATAATAATAATCGTTCCTATATGTGTACATATAGGTATACAGTACAGTATATAGTGTATCAAGATTAAAGAAAGTTTTGCTCTTATTATTTGCCTTTTAGTTCTTTTGTTGTTTTTTTTAATGTAATTTTTTTATGCTGGTTTTTATATTGTTGGTAATTAGCAATAAATTTTCTGATATAAAATCAGATGCTCATTGAAATGTTCAAAATGAATGCAAATATGTGTGAAATTTTTAAGACATGGTCATCACCTCTTATATACATAGAGTATACACGGTCATGTTATATGAAACTTTGATTTATTTTTGATGTCTGATGTCTGAATTGTATGTATTTATTTGATTATCATAAATAATATACCGAAAAATTATAGATATTTTACGAGTATATAAGTATACCTACAGTCTACAGTCTTGAAAGTAATTTTTGGACAAAGAATGTTTTATTCTCACAGTCGAATCATATTTCTTGGTAAAAGTTTTGGAAATGATTTTAATAAAATAATTTAAATAATTTTTTAGTTACAACGAAATTAAAAATTTTCAAAACGATTTCGTTTATTTGAATTAAAAATATAAATTTAACTGACAGTCCCACTCTGTCGTACCCAGACTGTAAATATGTACATAGATATCTCTACTGCGATTCTGTGATTATTGATATTTTCTTCTACTTACGTTCACGTATAGAGACATATACATATGTATTTTTTCATGAATTTTTCTTAACAAAAATTTTAAAGATGCGTTGAAGATGTTATTGGCTGAAATGAAATGCACCTGTTTTCATTTTCTCTTCGCTTACCAATATGTATATAATATGAATTTATAATTATGAGAATTTTTGTGGATAGTACAGTACATACATATCAGATCAGATCAGACAATATATGTATGCATATATAGTATTTTGATGAAAAAGTAATTTGAGTGATATTTGGACAGATTTAAATTTTTCATATTAAAAAAAATTTTTCAATGATTTGCTTTTTTGCATGGATACACAATATGGATGAGAAAATTTCCATGATATTTTTTTTTTTCTTTCAAAAAACTAAATCTAAATAGTTATGTATACAGATAAAAGTTGTTGAGTATATATTACAATTTGATAAATTTTTTTTTTGCTTCAAATTTTTCTTCAAATTTTTCTCAAAATTTCTCATGAAATCAACCTAATAGAATTCACATTGCGGCAGTATGTTGAAATTAAATTTGAAACGCATCAATTAAATTCGTTTTATTTCATTTTTCAGTTAATATCATTTTCCCAATTAAATTATTTTAATGGATATTAAAACACTAAATGAAAATTATTTCATAATCACTGACCGACCCAGCACCGTATACTTTTGTTATTATTATACATTATACTTATGATGACGACGAGTATTATTCGTATTAATCGTACATATTAATATAGAAACATTTAAAAATCACTGCCTATATTAAATCGTTATCTATCTATCTGTTCTGCATGAATGTTTATACACATTGTTTGTATACGAATAGGTAATGCAATGAATCTATATACACTTCATACATTATCTGTGTGTACATATATTGTTAACTGCTTGTCATCATAAAATATGAATGAAGAGAATATGAAATAAAAGAGAAAATACATTTTTTTTTTTTTTTTCATAAAAATTGATTTTTTCGAGTCAATATTGACACATCGTAGTACTTATTTCAATATTTCCCTGTTTTTTTTATTATTATTTTTCAATTCATTTTTATGATAGGGTTGATGAACACAATAATTCATCATGTACAATTTCATACATATTACATTCATCCTCGCATGTACGAGTATGCATGTACTCTTATATAATGTATATACATTGGTATGAGGTGAATAGGGAAAATGTTTTTTTCATATTCATCTTCCTTTTAAAAAAAAAAAATCGTTTTGTTTGTACCATCAATTGACTTTCATTTAATATATGTAGGTACTCATATTCAATTAGGAAGAAAATATTGTGCATATACAAATGTAATGTACGATTGATTATACAAAAGGATATATTGTATTTTTTTAAAACAAAAATCATCAATGGATTGTAGACCATTTAAAATGTATGAAAGATAAAATACATTTAAAAAAAAGACTTGTTTTATTAATAATAACGTGAGGGTGGAATATTTTCCCATAATTATATCAAGTTAACGACTATGTAATGCAGAGATACCTGCACTGTAGCAGTATAAGAATGCCGTGTATATTTATGTAGATGTGTGCAGTGGTACTCGTAACAATAATAATATTAAAATTAAATCTATTCTGATATTGTTTGCCTACTCGTTAATGTATGGAGCATATAGGTGTATGGGATGTAAATTAAATTTCAATATTGAATTTGAAAAAAAGGTAGAAACTGCAAAAAAAAAAAAAAAAAAAAATTTTTTTTCTGTACATTTTCCATTTCTGATTTTATATAGTCACTGTCAGAGCCACAGTATCAATTGAATCTAAATGATGATAGGATTAATTTTACGATTAATCTATAGGTATACTTATATAAATGTGAATGTTTTTCACATTTTGACATTTTAACATTTAACCGCGATTTCTTATATTTTCACTTACTTAATTCACCTGTATGTGTTCCATCATTAATTCTGTTTCGTATATATGAGAGCATTTATTCTACACAAATATTCGTACATATTATATATACAAACATTTTGTTGTTTGTTTGGTGGTCATTCAATCGTTTTTATATTTTTCTTCTTTGTTTTTTAGTTACAATTTTTCATTCAATTTCAATCAACCTCTGACCCGTTTAAATTTTTGATGGTTATAATATCAAATTTTAAAATTAAAGGTTATACATCATATAGGTAATGTATGTATGTACATATGATACATATTCGTGGCCGTGGGTATTATTTTCATTTTGATTATTGTGCATACAAGTGTGCATACAACGATAAAATTTATTAAATTACTTGTACACAGTTCTGATTGTTGGCACTCGCTGAAAAGGAAATCGGAAATTACACTTGAAAGGATTGTTTTTCCTTAATTTTATCTATATATATACATATGTATACATATGAATATTGTACATTTTTACATATCTAATGTACCTACATACATATGTACATAACGAATACATTTTTACATATAGACATAACAAAAATAACTTTACGACTTTTGCTATACATATAATTGGCCACGAAATACATAATTAATTCTGGTATGTAGGTATACGAGTATGTACGCGCGATTATGGTATTGTACAATAAAATTTACAAAATATAATTCGATAACTACTGCAATTTACATATCACTTTTCTGTCGTATTTTGAATTTCTTCATTTCGTACACAAAAATACTTGATTCGATGTTAAAATGTTACAGATCAGATTTTATTATCGCCATCATTATCATTATCATTATTATCAGTGCAATACCGAGATTTTATAAGAGTAATTTTCAATTTTAATTTAATGTCTAGATGTATATTTTATCTTCGTTTATAAATATTTTTATGTACAATTTGTGCTATATCTGCCATTCATTAAACACTATAGTAGGTGTATATACGAGTATCTATATAGTATATATGAACTTCAGTTCAGTTCAGACATGGACTGCAGTACACGTACACCGTATACGAGTATATGAACGGATTCAATGAAATCCTATCTGTTCTTATATGTCTGTGCAATGTTATAGCGAAGTAAAATTGTATCGCATTTATGCCTGTATCTTGTATATATCATACTTGACGGAACACCATAACATGTAGGAATATCTATACAATTTATAAACAATTTAAATTCTTTCCAGAGATTTAGAGTAAAAAATGTATGTATGTAAATATGTATATGTACACTTTCTTGAATTATTTTACTTCGTTATTGTTTGTTATTGTTGCTGGATAGCTACTACGTACTACCGCACTTATTGCCTCTTCTTGTTTCTCATCTATTTCATTTGGTGTGTAGTGCAAAGCAAGTACAAATATGAAGAGAAAATGATTTTTCTCATGAATGAGAATACGAGTGCATGTTATGCTAGGTACTATTGTGTACTCGTTAGCTGCCAACAACCTCATTTTTTCATTCCTACTATTTTTACGTCTCTTCATTTTTCTTGTATTTTTCTTATGGTGTTTAGTGCAGAACAAGTATAAAGAGGAACATAATTTTTATCATGAATGAAAATACGCGAGTGGATGGCTACATAGACTTCATTTTCACCTTTTTCACAAATTATAAAATTCATGAAAATGATTATTGTTTGTATAGAAACGAAAATATGTATTAATATTATTTGCATTATGTCTACTGTCCAGTCATATTGCCATACATGATTCATACATTAATTTATTTATTTACTTATTTATTTTTATTTTGTTGTCTTTTATTTGTCTTTCAGGGAATTACTATTTCACGAATATAAATATTCTTACTCGTATATTCTAAATTTGCTAAAAAAATTTCAATACATATTTTGTCTCTTTGTTGTTTTTTTTTTCCAACTGAGCCAGACAAAGTTTATTTGTGTACATAAATGATGTGTGAATCTGTATATGAAAAAGGTCAGAAAAATCGCAGATAAAAATGTATATATAGCCATATAACATATACATATAAGAGTATGTATGTATTATAGGTCGAAAACAGATTAACAAAAAATTCTATAAATGTAACATATGACCTACATATAGTACATACATACGCACACATTGGTACATTCATAATTTTTTTTTTTTTCAACAAATCTTTTACGCATATGTTATATATTGTACGGTTTTATCTTTTAAATTTCTATCATCACCAATCATACATAATTATTATGATTGTCAAAATAAAAAAAATGCATAGCGTATGTAGATACACTTGTACAAAATATGGTGTGATGTGTACAGTGTAGTGTAGTGTGAACAGATTTTGATGATGTGTGCAATATACAATAATCGATACTCAAATTTTTAAAATTTCCGATTTTGAGTTATTTTATTTCTTTCTTTTTTTTGACATTAAATTGGTGGTTTCCTTTTAATTAACAAGTAAACTGACAGCCAGATATGATGTATATTTAAGTTCTGTGAAATGTAGGTATATATGTGCATCTGATTTTTACACCTCTCATAAATGATATACCTATACTTCTATATAATTTAGTTATTGCACCAATACCTACAAAATTTATTGAAAAATTTTCTGATTTATAAAGAAAAAGAGATTCAAGGACTACACTCGCTCATACATTCGTATATAAATATTTAATAGATAATCAGATCAATCAATAATATGTGCGATCTTGTTAGAGGTTGTCATCAGTTGAAAATTATTGTCTGAATTTTGATTTTGAACAATCTACATTACATATGCTCGTATATAACACGTGCCATTTTCTTTCAATAAATTTTAAGAAAAAAAAAAAAAAACTAAAACAAAAAGTATGGTCAATATCACGCGATCATTTTATTGTAAATTATTTAGCATGCAATGCATATTATTGCAAAATGCATATCCAATACACACACATACAAGCAGGAGTATGATATATGTACATATAATGCTTGTAGCATCCTTATTTTGTCATAAAAGAAATTACACAATACAAAATTATTTTTTTTAAACTATGTGCATAGCTATACATTTTAAAATTTACATACTTTGGTTTGGAGTTTGGACTGACAGTAAATCGATATACATATGTACTGTTATAAATGTATGTGTTTTTCTCGTCAATCGATAATGATTATCTTTAAAAAATGACAGAATTTTTGTTCTTCTTCAGGTAAGTATCTGTGATGCACTGGTGCACAGTGCATGATCATACATAACTGATCCTTTATATACCTTCTATACTTACTTGTGTACTCGTATATACTGTAAATTTACCAGAATTTTTAAATTCTACAAGGAAAATATATTTTTTTTTTTTTTTGAAATTAAAATGTTCTGTATTTTTACTTGAAGAAAGCACAAGAAAGCATTTAAATTATTAAATACTTAAAAATTCATTACTTTGTATTTGAATACCAAGAATCTGAAAAAAAAAAAATAAAATGTGATGAACACGCAAAAAATTCGCAATTCGCATATATGTAATACATACCTTTGAGCATCGTATGGTATTACACGTAACTTGTATTTGTAGGCTTTGTAATGTAATGACCTTCAAAAAAAAAGAGGGAAAAAGAAATAAAACAAAAAGTAAATGTACTTATGCACATGTAAAACAGATTGATTTTACGAAAATTTCAAAAAGAAATTTTTTAAAATACTATATGTACTTCAAATTTCAATGTATCCTTATTTAAACATTATTCTCGCCATAAGGATTTTTTTTATAAAAAAAAAAAAATTTCAGAAAAGAATAAAAATAATCGATCAGTGTGCCAGCAATTTATTGAATTGTAACGACTGAATTATTTTAACCTGAGGCCATAACTACGCGTACATTTGAGTGGGTATACTCCGTTTAATTTTTCATTTTCAAATTTTTTCCTTTTTTTTTTGCTGGTCATGCTTCACTTATTTTTTTATTTTTTATATATTTTGGATGAGCTCAATTTGTTGTATACGTTCACTTGTTAACGACTAATGTGTATTGTGTAGTAATTTGAATTTTTGAATATTTTTCAATTCGTCCATAAACAAACATATGTGGTCTGATTGTCAGAAATATTAATTTTGTTGTTTTTTTCTTGTGCTTGGATTTTTTGGTAAAAATTTTCTATATAATACCAGAGCACGTGTACAATTAGCCACGCGTTCACAATAAATATTCAATATTTGTATCCTTATAGATATTGTTACCAGCATTGGTATAGTATAGAATATAGAATAGATTATATGTATTCCCTTTCCTTGTTAAGGGTTTACATGATTCTATTTGTGTGCATATACGGAACCGCATTTACGAAATAGTGATGGATAGTTTTTATAAAATGTTGCAACATTTCTTTATTTTATTTTCTTTTTTTTAATTTATTTTTGATTAAAAAAGAGAAAGATTATGTTTTGAAATTTTACAACAAATAATCAAAAATTAAATAAAATAAAAAGAATTTGTCACTTTTCAAGGTGTATGCATATATGAAACTTCTACTCGAAAACTGTTGAAATGAAAAGACAATCGGTAAATATTTTTCTTAATGACAATACAAGAAGACCTTTTTTTTTTTAAAAGTGTAACATAAAACCTTACACTGCATCTATACAAAACACATGCAAAGAAAAAATATTTAAATGAAAAAGGCAAGAAGAAAAAAATTAATTTCTGTTTTGCAATATCCTTGAAACATTTATAAAGTTTCCGTCAACTACTTACATATAATAATAATATGAACGCAAGTATGCAACGCATATGAAACTGTGAATATACAGATGTACAAAATCCGGAAGTTTAAAAAACTATAAACGTACTCCAAACAATCTAAAGAAACACAAGCTTCCGTCACTTAACTTGTGTATATCCATACATTATGTGTGTATATTTTCATGTATGTACTTTCGAAATAATTTTATAAAAACAACAAATTTGTATATATGAAACGTAAACAGTTTCGAAGACCTCTCGCCTAAATTTAACACCTGTAAAAGAGGTAGGAACACTCACACACAAATACATATACTATCCACATTATAATAACGAATATACTCGTAAGAATTATTTATATTGTATGCGTGTGGTCTTAATTCATTATATATTGTATTAAAAGCTAATGAAGTGTTTATTAATTGACATAGAAGTGTCTCGTGATTTCCATACGTCACTTTGAAAAAATAAAAATTTTTTTTTGAAGAAAAAAATTCAAAATTGGTACGAATACCCAACAACAACAGCAGCAGCGTAGCAGCAATACAAGAAAATTGTTTACAAAAACCTCAATTAAAATGAATTTATATAAAAAAGAATCATATTTTTTTGCTTAATATGTGGTCCTTATTTATAACATTGTGACATGAAGTTTTATGTAGTGTAATACTCATGTTTATGGATACACACACGTACAATATTTCATATAATTTTTGACTCAAGTCAAAAATGGTTTTTTTTTTTTTTTTAAATTTTTTTTCTTTAATTTTGGAATTAAAAAAAATTGTTTTTTTTTGAAAATTTGATTTACAATAAGAAAAAACTTTATTTAATTTTTTTTTCAATGTTTATTAAAAAGTTTTTATTAAATTTTTTATTTTTATTTTTTTTTTATCTACTAGATTCATAATATATACAGCATACTCCACATAGAGGGTGGTCTGAATGGTAACGAAAAATTTGTGGCAATTGACAACATATGCCAACTGCATAAAATACTTATAATGTATGATTTATTTTTTATTTAATTTTTTTATTATTATTTATTTTTTTTAAAAATATTTTTTCTTCTTTTACAACGATATCAATAATCAATTTCTCTACATTAAATACCTACTATATCATACGTACCATATGCGTTGTACATACATTTATATGTGTAACTGTTTTGTATCGGTTGTAGGTATATTTAATTATCATCATTTTTTTGATATGATATTTTTTTTTTCTCCAAAATTCAATTTTTCTTCTTTTTGAAGGATTCTGATTTTAATTATATGTGCTCAATTATTTATTATTTTTTTGTTGTAAAAAATTGTATTATACACACACGATCTATCATACACGATTTATGCATACAACATCCGAACACAATGACTTATGACATGTTGATTTGCCAGATATATATGGTGAATCAGAATTGCATATTCAAGTTTTTTTTATAATAATAATAGCCAAACAATGAAATAAAAAATCTCACAGGATAATAAATAGATATGTATATAACAGAACAGGTAGCTGATTTTGAAAAATTGGATCACATAAATCCATAAATAGTAAGTAGAATATGTATGCGGATATACTTACATAATGCACGTGTATGTTTATATCATAAATCTTTTAATTTTCGAATTGATTTGATAATTTAGAATTTTTTTTAACAAACAATAAGATATCCTGCAGTCTGTAGTTAATTAAATTAGGCAAACATTTTTTATTATTATATTATTATTGTTGAATCGCTACTGTTATTTAAGAAGTTGTATAAGGTTCGTTTTATATATTTTACAATTTTTCATTTTTTTTAGTAAACATTTTCCAAAGAAATTTCTTGAAATTCGGCTGAAAATCCTTTTCAGAATCTACAAACAAGACCACACTTTAGAACACAGATTAATTGAGGAAAATTAATTTCGATATTCATAATTATATTGATCCTTAAATTTGACAATGTTATAATTTTTCTTCATCTGTATCCTTTTTAATAATATTTTTGAATTACAAAGATTCAAATTAAAATTCCTGTTTCGATTTATGATTTTATTTTTTTTTATCTTTCTAAATGTAGTTCCGGATCCGTCATCAACAGTGTGGTACAAATAGTTATTGAAGTATACTGTACAAACCTGGTACCTTATCATCCGTATATAGTAGACCATATATACACCAAAGTTCCGGATTATAGGATATAATATGACCGTAATTTTCGTTTATTGTACACATAATTATTTTTGCACCTCCATACCATTTTGTAGATTTGTAGTTCCTTTACATTGTTTTTTTTTGCTATCATTATTCTCATTATTTTGAAATTTGAAGGAACACCGAAAACCACAAATACATGACTTACAAACAATCATCATGACTGGGTATTGTACAAAAAAAAAAAATGAAAGAGAAAGAAAAAAAGAAAATCTAAAATCAGTAAAAAAAAATAATTATAATTCGTTTTTACTCTCTCCTTTAACAAGGATCATTAACTTTGTCTGGATGTTGTTCATTTGATATACTCTGTAACAGAAATTTTAGTTTCAAATCCTAGACAAATATTTTGCCATAAAAAATTCAAAAACATACATCCTAGACGGTATATGTACGTCCAACTAAACACACATACTTTTTTTTTTTAATTTTGTGTGACTTTACATGATTTTGTACAGAGCAAGCAACAAGGCTCCTTCTATATATAGTATAATATGTAGTTTCTTCATAGATTCTAATAATTTCGGCCGGCATTCTTTAAGTCTCATTTGTTTGGCGTTCATTTCATTCTTTAAAATGATCTCTTTTTAATCTACCGAAAAGATACAAAAAAAAAGTAAAAAGCAAAAAAAAATACGTGTACGTTCTTTGTTTTAAGTGAAAGCGTAACGATAACGATACACGAATTGTTATTTTTATTTTTTATTTCATTTTTTGTGTATTTTTATATTTTACGAGCATTTCATTTTGGGTTTGCCTATACATATATTTATTGCGGTTTTTTATCTGTGTATATATCATTTACAGCAATAATATAATTACAGATACATAAAATAGATATACATAGATAGATGGATAGATGATGTATATATAAGAATGTCTTCGAGTTCGAATCTACAAAGAGCAAAAATCAAACGAGAAAAAAAAAATGGATGATTGTAAAATTGGTTTATAATGATGATCTAAATGAGGAATATACTTATATGGTGACTAGTAATTTTCAAAGTTCTTACAAGAGTTTCAATGATTTTTGAAAAAAAAAAATAAGATACAATTTCGCACTGATAATGCTGTTACGTAAATATACACACATAATGAAACGTGAATGAGAGGCGCCTAGAATTTTTCGGTTCAACATTTTACAAAATTCTATCGCGCATATATGCACGAATCGAAATTAATTAAATAAAAAAATTGAAAATGATCAAAATATGCGAATGCGAGTATGTGACGTACGAACCGAGTAGAAAAAATAAAAATATTCTTACATTATATATAGGAATTTTAAAAGGTATAAATTATGTTCTACAAGAGTATATCTTGTATTCTGATGTGTGTGTTTGGACGAATAGAACCTAGAAGAATAGAAGAAAAATAAAAATTACAAGAAGGATATTTCGGCTGTTAAAACATTATAATAATATAAAATTTAATGGTTATACATACTTATTCGGTTCGAATTGAAATGATCTAGATTTAGATTATTTTTTATATATAGATTTTTTTCGATTATTCTATCAGACAATGTCATCTGAATTTTAACAATTTAGATAACGATCTAAAATCATTTAAAATTGTTTCTTTTTTTTCTTATATTTTGTTCATAGTATATAGTATGCACACTATAAAATCCTTAAAATGTTTTATTGTTTTACAGTTCTTATCCTATGATTATATTTATGTATAATTTTTATTTTGACTTTTGCCAAATAAATATTTTATCTCACGTACCAAAAATAATTTATTCCCATTACATATCTGATTTATAGGTACTCTTTACTCTTCTATACAAACATATTTACTTATTTACTCATAAATATTGAATGAGATTCAGATTATAATGTATGTTTCTCCTAAAATATTAATACACGAAAATAATTCATTGAGAACAAAAAAAAAAAATGATTACATTTATTTTATTTTTAATTTCATTTTTTATTTGAAAAAAAAAAAACTTTAAAAATGTAAAAATGTAAAAATTGGGGTAAATATTTAGGATACTTATTTGACATTTATTAATAGGAATCAAAATTTATGATGTGAATTATTATATGTATAATAATCCCAGCGTATATCTTAACACTCATATATTGTAGATGATGTACCAAACAAGTATATTTTATTTATAAGAATGTATGTATATGAAGTGAAGGATTGAAATTTATTTTATTGAATATAGGTACCTAATAAAAAAAACGGGAGAGAAAAATTTTATATCTTAAGAAATTGATATACACATATTTTACGTTTCCTTAAAATTTGAAAATATAAAAATTAAAATTTATCGTAAAAGATTATTAACACACATACACTCCTCCTTGTACATGTGTATTTTAGATAAATAAAAATGAAAATATATATAAAATGTATAGAAACAATATCAAGAGATTTAGATTTAATAATTGATAAGAATCTTGATATTTGCTTCTGTATCCTTTCAGAAATTTTATATGTGTAATAAGTGATTATTTTTTTCTTTTATCTAAAAATATCTTATAGAAAACTATAGTAGCGATTCAAGGATATATACATCTATACATAATATTTATGTGTACATATGATAAATAATACATAATACTCAGTTTACATGCTCACATACTTACATAATAATGTTAATGTATGGATTTTGATATCAAAAAAATATAAATAATTTTATTTTTCCGATACCATTCTTATGTAGTATAGTCCTTTTATACGACTATTATAAAAGTGTATACATACGCTCTGATATACTCTATCCTATAAGAAGTTTATTTATGCGCATTGAAAAATAAAAATAAAAAAAACTAACACAGCAGGTGAATGAGAAAATAAAATATTAAAATGTCGTTACGAACGATCAAAAAACGATAAATTTTTTTGTCGATATTTTTATATACGTATATGTCGTTTGTTGCGCATTCTGTATGAGTTATATCATGTTATTATTATCCAATGTCCTTCTGTAATACATTCTTGTAATAGTCCTTATACACACAAATATATTTATTTATATCCTTACATAGTAAATGTTGAGAACAAACAAGTAGTATACAGGAAAAAAGAAATATTGTTCTCGATACTTTTAGTATTTTTGATGACATGATTTATGAAATGTCCTTTATTTACTTCCTTTTAACCGCACATAATATTCACTTTTGAATGAGAATAATTCAATAAATTTTATTTTAAGATCAAAACAAAAAAAAAAAAACAGAATCTATCTGTTGGATGGTTCAGCCAGCATAATGAAAATGGAAAGTGATAGAAAAAAAAATGTACAATAAGCAACAAAAATAGATTTTCAAGGATTGAATGAAAAGTACTCGCATAAGTAAAAGTAAAAATTTTTTATTGACATTTACAGTGTATTTCAATAAAAGTTAACAGAGAAAATTTACAAATAAAGGATATCGTAAGTGTATAGAAGTTTTGATCTCTATCTTTGAGATCGTAAAAAAATATAAAATATTATATTCCCAATCTTTAGGGACTAAAAACACTTTATTTAAAAATTATTTTCAATTTTACAATTACTTTATTTATAAAATTTACTTTTAGTTTTACAATGATTACTTTTAGTTTTTAGTTTTTACAATGATTACTTTTAGTTTTTAGTTTTTATAATGATCTTATAAATTCACTAATTGTTTCTTTAATTAATTTAGTCTTAATTTTATAAGGACTTATAATTTTAAACAAATTCACTTTTAATTTAAGAACTTATAATTTTATTATAACTTCACTAATTATTTTTACTATACTGAGCAATGAACTACTTATTTTTACTTTACTAAGCAACTATGTTGAATTAGAACTCTGTACTGTGGTTTTAAAATGAACTTTACCAAGCAACTATTAGAACTGTAATTTAAAATGAACTATACATATGTTGGATTAGAACTCTGAACTAGAACTGACTGGTGTTAATTAATTATTCGGTTTATATACTTCTTTTGATTTCCGTTTTAGGAAAATTCTTGAGAATTAAAAATGCATTTCTTAGAATTTCATATATTGAAGTTTCCCGTGAGAATTGCGAAATCAGTAAATTTGGATATAGAGTCAACGTGATTGCGATGCATGTGTACAATGAAAATGCATGTACATATGTATTTTAAATGTGACATCTAATAAAAGCTTGAAATAGCAAAAAGAATGTATGGGAAATAAATTTTATAAAAATGCAAAAAAAAATGAATTTGTTCTAGGTAGATGTAATATGATAGTATGTAAAGTCAAATTGTATATTTATTATGTTTACGTAAAGTGTTTTAAGCACATTATATTTTATATTATAGGGTGTTCGTGGGATAATATTATAACTCCCCCAACGTTAGATTGAGGCTCCGACGAGAATTATATTTATAATAAGTTCCTTATTCTTTCGATTTACTCGTATATCTTCTTATAATGTTCATTGTAATAAAAATAACTACAAATAAAATAATGCAGGAATTAATGCTAGTATTAACTATAGTGGTTACATGACTTTTATGACTTAATTTTTCTAATTTTTCTCTATTTTGAATGTTTTCGATATACAAATTACTTAAACTTAGTTCTTTTACAATTTCTTTTTCCTTGATTTTAGTAACAAAATTTGGTAATATTACCTTGTCGTAAAATTTTATTTCAACATTTTCATACGTTTTGTTTTGAATTACAATTTTGCAGTTCTTAAATTTGATCAAATAATTTCCTTTTAAAGTTATATTTAGATTGTTACAATTATGTTCTATTTTAGTTTCTTTTAAGTTTTTTGTAATTATTATGCCTGTTCTTACTTCTATAATTTCTTCGGTATTTTTTAATAATTTGTTACAAAAGGCTTCTTTTGTACTCATAATATTGTTAATACAATCGTCTGTAATAGCTATAAGATTCTTTTCTAAATTATCTTTAACCGGTAATTTATAAACTTTATTTCGTTCATCCACGAGAACTTCGTTTGTTGATAGGAAAAGGGATTTATTTTGTTTATCAGGAATAGGTTCTATTAAGACCTTCGAAAACTTTGAATTTGAAAATTGAGGAATAAATAAAGTAATTATAATAATATAATTATATGAAGAAACAACTATTTTAATGTTTTCATAGCTTTCTATACTTGAAATGAATGTTAATTCTCCTGCATTAAGGATATTTTTCGATAGGATGCCCAATTTACTTGAAAATAATACTTGTTCTATATCATCAATGTGATTTCTCAATAGAACAATGTCGTGGTTCATTTGATATGCATATTGCATTAATGAAAATTCGTCTTCTAATGTCACTATTCTATTGGTGAAGTTGTTTGTGGCTTTATTGATATAGCTTTCTATAGCAGATTGTTGAACTCTGATGTGTGTAGTTATATTTTGAATTTGATCTAGTATTCGTCTGTTAATGCTTATTTGTTTGTTGTTTTCGTCGACTAATTTGTTGTTGTTATTGTATAGTTCGTCTAGCTTTGTCTTGATTTCTAGTTCGTCGTCATAGTCCATTGTCCCTGCGACGTATTTTAACCCTCTACCTAATATATTTACGAGTCCGCGTTTTTCTCTATGCTTATTATGAGGTTTGATGTTCTCTATTTTAGCTTCAAGTAAAATCATATTTTGATGTAGAGTTTTATACATTGGTTCTATCAATTTTGACTTGAGTTGAAGAGATAAAATGTTGGATTTAATGAGATTTTTTGCGATTTCGAATTCTGTAACGTTTATAATATGAAGAATTTTGTTATATTTTTTGATAATTTTTACATCTTCTAGTTCTAGAGTTAAGTAACCGTTATTACTATTAAAGTTATGAATTTGTATTTCTTGTGTCCAAACAACCGGTAAAATCAGAATTAGTAAATTAATTATATACATCCTTCTTAGTGTTTTTTTTTTCTTTTAACTTCTATAGTTGGGTTATCGGTGTTCTGGAATTTTTTCTCGGGTTTGATGTGAATTTTGTAGTATTTCAAATTATTTTTTTTCGTCGATAATATGATCTTCGTCGATTTTCTTTGACTCTATTTTCCTGTATTTTGAATGATTCTTACCTCCTCGTATTTCTTTAATGAAATTTTTTCCTTCGTGTATGACAATGTCTTTTCTGTTTTGATTCAGCTTCTCTATGGTTTTTTGTTTTTTGTCAATGATCCTTTTATAGATTTCGTCGTATTCGCTTTGATGTATTGTGCCGTTGACGAAGTCAATAGGCTTCTTTCCTGTAGTGGAATGAATGCTGTTATTATAGAATATAATTATTTGAAGAATTTTTTCTTCTGTTGTTTTAATATGATTTGTTTGGTCATGTTTTAAAAGTCTTATGTGTTCATTTATTGTATTATGCAGACGCTCTATGTCTGAATTTGAGGTATGGTTACTACTAGATGTGTAGTGAATGTCTACATTTAGATTTTTCAAAAACTCTCTCAAAGGTATGGCTTTAAATCCTAATTCATTGTCTACAACAATTTTCTTTACTGTACCGAACTGGCCAAAGTAGAAAGATAAGGCTCTCTTGAATTCTGTCCAAGATCTACCTATAATTTTTATTGCACAGGCGTGTTTGGAGAATTTGTCAATAATTGTAAGGAATAATTGATTTTGTAATGTATAAAAAACGTCAACGTGAATTATCTCTCTGGGTGTACGTGGGGTTTCCGTTAATTTATATGGAACTTTCGGAGGTTTTCGATTATATTTCTCATAGTTACATATGTCGCAGTTATTTATGAATTGTGTTATACGTTCTTTTAACTTTGGATTGTAATAAATTGATTTTATTTGATAAAAGACCTCTTCAATTCCCCTATGATTGTTTTTCAAATGTTCTTCTTTTATTTTTTGAGCTAATTCTTCTTCATCAACTATATCTTTTAAGAATGTATTACATCGAATGATTCTGAATTTATCATTGTTAGAGAAATGTTGATCAAAAATGTTTTCTAAAATTTGAAAATATTCTTCATTTTCAATGAAGACAGCGTTCAACTTATCTGGGCAAAAATGTGTTTTTAAAAGAGTGATAGTAGTTTGTTCGTCCAGCATCTTTGCGTAGACTATTGTTCGATTTTTGTCAAAAATTTTTTGTTTTTTTATTTTTAGCGACCCGGTGTTTGTTTTGTTTATTATTATTTGGGTTTTAAATACATTAATTGGAGATTTGCTGATGGGTATCGAAGGGTTTTGTACAGCAATATTTAATTCTGCAGTTGGTTCTGGTATCCTGGATAATGCGTCGGCATTGCTATTTTTTGTTCCTTTTTTGTATTGAATTGTATAATCGTACTCACTTAATCTTAACCGCCATCTGACGAGTTTTGAATTCGGTTCTTTTAATGAAAATAGCCAAGTTAGTGGTTTGTGATCCGTTTCGATAATAAACTTTCGACCAAAGAGGTATGGGCGGAAATATTTGGTAGCCCAAATTATAGCCAGGAGCTCTTTCTCGATGGTACTATAATTAATTTCATGGTCATTTAACGTCCTACTGGCATAACATATAGGGTGATTTTCTTGCGACAATACTGCACCTAATGCATATTGACTCGCGTCCGTAGTGAGTGTAAAAATTTTGTTGAAATCCGGATAACGAAGTATGGGATCGTTTATAAGTAATTCTTTAAGTGTTGTAAAGCTGTGTTGGTATTCTGGGTCTGAGAGATTTATTTTTTTGTCTTTCTTTAAATATTTAGTCATCGGTTTCGCAATTTTCGAATAATCTTTTATGAACTTGCGATAGTATCCCGTTAATCCTAGAAATTGCTTTATTTGTTTATTTGTTTTGGGAATTGGAAAGTTTTTAACGCATTCTATTTTTTTAGGATTGGGTTTGATACCCTCTGGAGTAACAATATGTCCTAGAAATTCCGTTTCTCTCTTAAGAAATTCGGATTTATCTAGTTGCACCTTGAGGTTGACTTCCTTCAATCTTTGAAAAATTTTCCTTATCGAATCGATATGTTCTTGGAGAGATGTAGAAAAAATTATAATATCGTCCAAGTATACCAAGCAAATTTTATTTATGTAGTCCTCTAGGACATGATTCATTAGTCTTTGAAAGGTTGCTGGTGCCGTCTTAAGTCCAAACGGCATACGCAAAAACTCGTAATGACCGTTTTCAACGCTAAAAGCGGTTTTATGAATATCATTTTCATCTATTTCGATTTGGTGAAATCCCTTCGCCAAATCAAGGGTGGTAAAATATTGACAGTTGCCTAGTTTCTCTAAGATTTCGTCAATATTGGGCATTGGGTACTTGTCATCGATGGTTACCTCGTTTAATTTGCGGTAATCAATAACAAGTCTCCATTTTGGTTTTCCACTTGCATCGACCTTCTTAGGTACGATCCAAATAGG
This sequence comes from Villa cingulata, assembly GCA_951394055.1. NCBI lineage: Eukaryota > Metazoa > Arthropoda > Insecta > Diptera > Bombyliidae > Villa > Villa cingulata. The sequence goes on along the minus strand of OX596020.1, from coordinate 13,280,084 downwards.
AGCCGAATAAGGTGAATTACTGTGGCGTATGATGTTTTTCTCTAACATCTCTGTGATCTGTCTTTCTACCTCTGTTTTATGTATATAAGGGTAGCGGTAAGTTTTAGAATGGATTGGAATGTCGTTAATAGTCCTTATTCTATGTTTTATTACACTTGTGAATGTGAGGTCCGAATTTTCATTATAGAATATGTCAGAAAATTGTCTTACAGTTTTTAGTAAAAGTGTTTTTTCTTCAGAGTTCAAATGGTCAGTTCGTAATTGCTCTTGGATGGATGTTTTGTTCGTTCGTTCTATAATATTAAAATTTTCGGAATCGACTTTTTGTATTTTTAAGGGTTGGGGTATTTCGGTTATATTTTCTGTATTTTTGTGTTTCTTTGCTCTTGCAAGAATTTTAAAATTTTCAATATTGTAAATTCCTTCTTCTATGATAAGCGTATCTTCAGCGTTTCTATGTTCTTCGACGTAACCTAGTCCATCTTTTTGCGATACTGTAAAATGTGTTTCGATTTGTTCGTATTCCTTAATTTCTTTTTCTTTTAACTCGAAATTTAGTTTAATTTTATTTTTTCCAACGATTAATTCTTTAGTTGCATAATTTATAATTGCTTTTATATCCTGTAGAATGTTGTTTCCGATTATTCCATCAAATTCGTCATGGAATTTACATTCGAAGAATTCTACTTTATTCGATGATTTTCCTAGTTCACTGAATAAAGGTATATTGACTTTTTGTTTTATTTCAATTGTATGATTAAGAGTTTTTATCTTTAAAGGATTTTCAAGTATGGTTCTCCATTTGGGGTGACAAAGGCCAGGATTGATAATTGAATGGGTTGCTCCGGTGTCAATAATAAATTTCAAGGGTATAGTTTTAGATTTAACAGTTATATGGGGTAATTTGTATTGGAGGCTTGTAACGGAAAATTTTGATGTGTTGTTTTATCTGGTTGGACTAAATCTACTTCCATCGGTTCTCCTCTATCTATATTGTTGTTTTGATTGTTATTTCCGAATCTTTGTCTGTTGTTATTATAGTTATTTTGGTCTGGTTTAAAGTTACCATTTTGATTATTAAAACTATGATTTGAGTTGAAAAAAGGTCGTCGATAATTGTTGAAATTTTGATGGAACGGTGAATGATTTTGATTACTTTGATATGGAGGTTTATTATTGTTATTATTATTAAAAGGGGGTTTGTTAAACGGACGGTTGTTACTCGAATGCTGTCTGTTATAGTTTTTTGTTTGATCTTTATTGGTTGCTCTATTTGGATGTGTGTGTTGGGATTTTTGGGATGGATTATAGAAAGCGTAATTACATTCGTGTAAAATATTTATCGCTTCTTCTAAGCTGTTAGGATTTCTACAAAGGATGATGGATCTCATTGGTTCAGGCAATTTGTTTTTAAATACTAATAGTGCAGAGGATTTGTTTTGTTCAATGATGTTTTGTAAATCGTCAGTGTCTTCCGTCAGCTGTTTCGTTTTTATATTTAGTCTTCTTAATATGTTTTTAAGGTCATTGTAAAATTCAACGCTGTTTGTTTTAAACCTTGTAGCTCTAAGTTCGTCGAATAGTTCTTCGGCTGTAAACCTATCACCAAAGTTATTGATCAAAATATTTTTGATGTCATCCCAAGAAGTTATGTGTGAATTTATTTCTATAACTTCTCTAGCTTTTCCCCTTAGTTTTGATTTTATATGGTCTGAGAAAATACTTTGTGCTAAGTTATCGTATCTTGAGAGTGTGGGTTGAATTTTATCAATCAGATCTATAAAATTTTGAAGGTCTCTATAGTCTCCATTAAATTCTGGTAATTTCGAAAGGTATTTGAGAGGATCTATTTGCAGGGAAAGCATGTTGAGATTTTGTGGTAATGGTTCGAAAAAGTTTCCTAAAATATTTGAGATTTCGCGAGATCTTTGTCGAGCTAATTCAACTTGTTCTGATAAATTTGAAATGTTTTCCGAAGACATGAACAGATTACAGACTATTGTATCAACAAGATTTTTAAATATTTATGGAAAAAAAATTTATATATATATAACTAATTTCAAACTTGGTTTAAAATTATGATTTAAAATTATGTTTTATTTATTTTAAAAACAAATTGGTTTTTTTTTTTTTTTTTTTTTATTTTTATTTTTATATTTTTATTTTAATTTTAATTTTAAAACTAATAGTAAAATATTTCTGACCTTATTATTCCTTTATGTTGTTCGATGTCCTTTCGTTGATTTGTTGATTTGTAGAGATGTATATTTGTTGTTGGTTTGTTGGTTCGTAAAGTTGTTGATTTGTTGATTTGTAGAGATGATATTTGTTGATTTGTTGGGTTTGTTGGTTTGTAAAGTTGTTGATTTGTTAATTTGTAGAGATGATATTTGTTGGTTTGTAAAGTTGTTTATTTGTTGATTTGTAGAGATGATATTTGTTGATTTGTTGGTTTGTAGACAGTGCAGATGATGACCTTGGTTGGTTTAAGGATGAGTTCTAGGCGAGTTCTGGATGAGTTCTTATGATGAAAAGAAAAGTTCAGTTTCCCTGAAGTTCAGCAATTTTTTTCATAATTTCCACTATTAGTTGGTGGTCGACCGTATCATCGTCTTCATGGATGGGTTGCAGCAATTTGTCAAGTTGTTGTTTTAATTCACTGATAAGTCTGGTTTTACTTCTTGTAAGAACCATCTGTTGTTTTTATATATTTTTCGAATTGCGTAATTAAGTATTAAGATACAAACGATACTATTATTTTAAATCGTTTTACGCAATCCTACCGGCTGCGCCAGTTTTGATCTCTATCTTTGAGATCGTAAAAAAATATAAAATATTATATTCCCAATCTTTAGGGACTAAAAACACTTTATTTAAAAATTATTTTCAATTTTACAATTACTTTATTTATAAAATTTACTTTTAGTTTTACAATGATTACTTTTAGTTTTTAGTTTTTACAATGATTACTTTTAGTTTTTAGTTTTTATAATGATCTTATAAATTCACTAATTGTTTCTTTAATTAATTTAGTCTTAATTTTATAAGGACTTATAATTTTAAACAAATTCACTTTTAATTTAAGAACTTATAATTTTATTATAACTTCACTAATTATTTTTACTATACTGAGCAATGAACTACTTATTTTTACTTTACTAAGCAACTATGTTGAATTAGAACTCTGTACTGTGGTTTTAAAATGAACTTTACCAAGCAACTATTAGAACTGTAATTTAAAATGAACTATACATATGTTGGATTAGAACTCTGAACTAGAACTGACTGGTGTTAATTAATTATTCGGTTTATATACTTCTTTTGATTTCCGTTTTAGGAAAATTCTTGAGAATTAAAAATGCATTTCTTAGAATTTCATATATTGAAGTTTCCCGTGAGAATTGCGAAATCAGTAAATTTGGATATAGAGTCAACGTGATTGCGATGCATGTGTACAATGAAAATGCATGTACATATGTATTTTAAATGTGACATCTAATAAAAGCTTGAAATAGCAAAAAGAATGTATGGGAAATAAATTTTATAAAAATGCAAAAAAAAATGAATTTGTTCTAGGTAGATGTAATATGATAGTATGTAAAGTCAAATTGTATATTTATTATGTTTACGTAAAGTGTTTTAAGCACATTATATTTTATATTATAGGGTGTTCGTGGGATAATATTATAACTTATAGACTGTGTACATAGGCAAATCTCTTTGAAAAATTAAAACAAAAAATCTTACAAATTTTTTATTAAAGACAAATGTTTTTATTTTCACAATTTGTATAATATCACAAAAAAGGATAATTATACATAAGTACATAAGTCCATGTCCATGTAAAAAAAATCAAATTATTCGTACATTATTGTTGAAATTCCGGGTCTGCAATACAAAATTTTTTAATGATTTCAAAAATTCCAGCACATATTATGCACGTAAGAAGTACCTAATTCAAATGATTTTCTTTAGTTTAAAAAAAAAGTATAACACGAAAAGAAAATTACAAAAAAAAAATCCCTATTCTATGATTGGATTTCGAAATGATTAAAATCTCAATAAAATTACAATACGCAGGCGTGTGTTTTTGAAAAAGAAAATGAAGATTGCCATAACGAAGGGTATATAATGTGAACCAATCTTATTACAGGTAGGTAAAAAGAAAAAGAATATATCGACCGACATGCCGAAACCGAACATCGAAGTTTATATAACATCCATTGGTTAGAAGGCACGTGGTTACTTTTATTGGTGGGGATAATATTTACCTGTGCATCCTATATAAACAGAATTTTTGTACCTGTTCGATTAGATATCGTTCAACGGTTGCACAAGCACGGTTAACTGAATAAAAATTTTTTCTTAAGACGCATCATCAGTTTTGTTACGGTGATATTGTTGTTCTTGATATTTTGAATTCTTTTGTAAGAAAAAATTAAGAAAATTAATTTTTAGTTAATTTTACTCTCAATTTGTGAATTAAAATTGAAGTTTTTTTGATTTTTATTAAAATTAAAAAATATTGTTTAAAGGATAATAAAAGAAAAAAAATTTTTTATCAATTATGGCAAACAGTGAAATGTTTCGGTATTATTATATGCCATGTATGAATAATAGTGTTGTAAATGAAGGAATTAAATTAAATGAAAATAATAATAATAATAATTGTTATGTGAATAATTGTAATACATCAAATGGACAAATAATGTATCATACAAATACATTATCGATACAAAATGCTGCACAATCAAATCAAAATAATATTTTAACATCTACATACGATCATTCATTTTCGGATGGTTGGAATACACCGAGTCCAGCTAGTTATCGTTCATCTAGTCCAGAATATATGGATTTAAATTCGATTGTAGTCGATACAAATGGATTATCATCTGTAACGAATATAATTGCAACTGATTTAAATGATTCAAAACAACAAAATAATTTAATTATGCAACAAATTCAATTGAATCCATCATCTACATTAATTCATAATCAACATAATCATAATTCGAATCATTCACATCACAATAATCATCATCATAATCAACATTATCATCATCAACATCAAGAATCCACAATAATAAATTCAATCAATTGTGGTAGTATTGATAGTGTTATTGGTAGATCATTAAAAAAACGTCCGTATAATAGAAAATCAATAACGATCAATAATAAAATGGAATCATCACATCAATTATTAAACAATGATACACATTTGATAGCATCAACGAATCTAAATAATTTTGAATTTTCTACAACAACACCAACATCACCATCATCATTATTCGATTGTGATGATAGTGCTGATGATGATGATGATGAAATGTTATTATTTCATGAAAATATTGAAAATACCTCTGATAATGTTTGTATTAATGTAAATGATGCTGATAATTGTAATCTATCAACATCTACTATAGCAACATCGTCATCATCATTATCATCGGCATCATCAATCAATAGTTCATCAGTAATTTTAATTAATGGTAATGGAAATAATGTTGGTAAGAAACGTCGCAGTAAACAAGTATCACCGGTAATTAAAAAGAAAAGGCGTTTAGCTGCAAATGCAAGAGAACGTAGACGTATGCAAAATTTGAATCAAGCCTTCGATCGTTTAAGACAATATTTACCATCATTGGGTAATGATAGACAATTATCAAAACATGAAACATTACAAATGGCACAAACATATATAACAGCATTATATGAATTGTTACAATAAATATGTATATATATATATATCATGAATCATATGATCGATCATGCATTTAATACATAAAAAAGGACTTTAATTAATTATACGTTTATGTGTACGGACTTGTAAGTTCTTTGTTTTTTGTTAAATACGTGTACATACATAAATATGCACATTATCTTGTACAAAATATTCTATATAATAAATAAATAATTGTAAACTTTTTACATTATTGTTAGGTACATAAATATGTAATATAATATATTTTTTTTTTTTTGTAAAAAATTCCCGTTAATTATATAATAAAATTTTGTAAATTTATTTTAGTAAAAATATGTTGAGGCTAGAGCATGCCAATTATAATTTCATTAAATTTATTAATATATTTCTATAAATGAAATCTCTCCCAGTTATATAACTATAAATTTTGTATAAAAATAAATAGTACAGGAAAAAAGTTAAAATATTTCTTTTCTTATTCTTATAGCATATATAAAATATACGATTTAATTTTGTACATATAAATTATACAATTTTATATTTATTTGCACATTATTATATGAAATAACAAACTAAGAACAGTATTTGGTATATAATAGCTGCTTTTGATTTAACAATTTCAAGTACTTGCGTTGCGAGTAGATAAGGTAAATGTCTGTGCTAAACCATCTACTCGCAGCTACTCATGAAAAATTTTTCAAATAAATGCAAGTACTTATAGCTATACGAATAATTTTTGTGTCGTTCGTTATAACAATTTATCCTATAGACACATTTTTGTACTCGCAAGCACTTGAAATTGCTAAATCGAAAGCAGCTAATAAAGAGATAAAAAAAATAATTTTTTTCACTGTGTATGTAAATTATATTGATTATAAAGTTGAATTAAATTTTTTATGTAAGTCAAAAAATGAATAAAAAAAAAATGTATAGTATAGTTTATATGAATATACTGCGATGTAAATGTTAATTAAATAAATTAAGGTGTGATCAAATTCATTACAAATTTTAAGTATACCACTTAAGAAATAAAATATCCACTAATTTATAATTTTTAATAATTCAATTATAAATTATTTTCAAATATCCTTGCTACAAACTATAAAGAATATATAGTACAAGGAATTATATAGAAATTAAATATTCATTTCATTTAAAAAAAAGAAGCAAATAAAATATAATAAATTTCTGAAATAAGAATATTTTCAATTAATACATAATTTGATCATATATTTATCCTTTTTAAATTTGATCTTATGCACATTTTGTAAATATGTACTATATAAAACATGAAACTGTATAAATAATATATTAGATTTTTATATAAACAAATAATTTTATAATTTTAATTATAATTAGGTATTTTGTATTTTTTTTTTTTTAAATAAAATGTTCATTGTTTTACATATTTTATAAGTTAATATTATATACTTAATGTACAAATTGATGAGATTAAATGTTAAAAATTTTATTTATAATGAAAAATATATGAAAACAATTTTTTTAAAAAATAATAATTAATAAAAAATAACTGTGTTGTAATTTCTTCTTCTTCTTCTTCAAAAAAAGAAAAAAACCAAAAGGAAATAGTGTTGTTGAAATTTTATTTATCTTGGATTTATAATTTTTTTTTTTTGCTTTTTTTTATATAAAATACTCGAATTTTTATGAAAATTTCCTTTTTTTTTTCAAAACATATAATTTTCGCTTATATATAAAAAAAAAATAAAAAACCAAAAGGAAAGGAAACAACTATACATTTTATTTTATATTTCTTCTAATTTATCCTAGTGAAGTGTTTTTTTTTCATCTTTCCTCTTTTTTTTATTATTATTATTGAAAAAAACTTAAATAAGTTTCTGTTACAATTTTATAAGGATCTTCCCACTTATGTTATATTTTTCTTCTTCTTTTTTTCATTTCTTATATCTACACGTCTACACATTTTTTTTTTGTTGATTTTCAATTTTATATCTACACAAAATTGTATATAAAGGAGAATATATGAGAAACCGGAATTACGGTTAATTAAGTATAGACACGATCAAAGCAAACAAAAAAAAAAAAAAATATCAAAAAATAAATAAATAAAAAAATAAACACTTCTCCTTTTCAACTTCTTGAGATTCAGTTGAATTTCTATATGAAATGAAATTATGTTTCACTTTTTAACAATTTTTAAACTTTTGTTGTTTGGATAGTTCTTTACAATAAAGATCGAGATTCGATCAATTTTAAAAGTGCCAAGAAAAAAAAAATACAGGACTTTATCATTAAGAGTATATCTATAAGAAATTACTGAAAAAAAAAAGAAGGTATAGCAGAAAATAGATATCTATAGATAGCTACCCAGCTGAGAAGAAGATATTCGTATTCGTATATCTTATGTGCATCTCATACGCTCATATACCTTACATATAAGTGTGCAATCTCAATATATTATTTTGTTGTTTGAACGAACAGTCAATCAGTCCCCAATCAATTACTCATTGAATCCATATCACTATACGATTTTTGATTGAATTTGTGGAAAATAAACAATAGTTTTTTTTTTTTTTACTAGATGATCGATGTGTATTTTTAATTTAAAGAAAAAATAAATAAAATAAAATAAAATAAATTCATTTATTAAAATATTTTCCTTCTAAGTAGTAATTTAATTAAAAAATTTGAAAGTTATTTATTTGTATATTAATATTAATATGATGATAAAAAATTAAATTATATGGATGTTCTATACACACATTATTTTTAAAAAATAAAAAATTTCAAAAAATAAAAGGAAGAAAAAAAAAAAACAAACATTGAACATGAAATTAAAAAATAAACAGGAAATTACGAATTTTATTTCTATACGATCAGTTTATTATAATTTTTCTTTATTTTCTGTTTTTCATACTTTAGTCCTTCTTTTTTTTGTTTCTCTTGATAATGTATTTAATTTCCTAAAATTCATACATTGACGTTATCCGTATATAGACATTTTTGAATTAATAAAATATGAATTCTTATATATGTATATATACGTGTATATAATGTCCGGAACATGTATTTATATGCACTCGTACCCTATAATCGTATTCTGTTCTGTTATGATGTGTGCCTTTAAATTAATTTATACCATTAATTTGAAGGAAGTAATTATACATTTTATGAATTTTTAGAAATTTTTCATATACAGGAAAATGAAATGAGAAACATACACAAATTAAAAGAAGAAAACAAACACATAACGTTCGTATATCATTCATTTGTATTCGAGGTTGTGTTACAAGAAGATGATACAGTCAGCAAATAATTAAGAACAGAAAAGTACAAAAAAAAAAAATAGATAAATGACCACTTAGGCAAAAAAAAAACAAAATGTAATGTGTATAAAGATAAATTTATGAAAAAATAAATAAACAATCACCTAAACTTATATCCGATCTACCTGTCCATAAGAAAGCCATTTATAAGCATGTAACATATTCTACGTGCGTGTGTGTGTGTGGTGTGGTATATGATAAAAACAATATCCTTAAAACGGAGTCAAATTACACAATGGCTTCAAAAAAACAAAAATATTCACATTTAACAAGACTTTATAAAAGTTAACTTTTTATTATTATTTATTTACTGAGTCCTCTTTTATGTAGCGGTAGAAGATTTTTTTTTTTCAAATTAATTTAGTGGATATTATCAGAATTTCCAAAAAAAAAAAAAAAAAATGAAAAAAAATTTTACACACTTACCTAAACCATAGAAACATTTTTATTTTCATGTAAGTATTTTCGTAAATGCTTAAATGTGAACTCATATCTTAGATCTTAGCTATTAGCTTTAAAGCATGTAATTTATTTTGCACGAGTAGTTTTACATAATTATTTATTTGTATATTTTTTTCTAATTCATGAGAATGATTGAAACCATTAAAACTCTATTTCTATTCTCTTCAAAACTTTTTACGATTCGAGACCACTGTTTGAAAGCAATTAAATTTTTTTCAGTCCACCTCTAAGAAAAACTGTAAAATGAAATTTATTTGTATTTTTATTCAAAATACCGACGCTATAGCCTCTATAACATAACTATTGCTTCAGAGTATATGTATAGAGAAGAGGAGGAAGTATTAAATGTTTTTGTTGCTGATTTTTCGTGTTTGTTTTGTTTAAAATATTCGCATTCTACCAAGGAGAGAAAATCAACTTTTTATAAACAAGAAGAATACGAGTACCCATGGTGTGTAGAATATTACTCGTACTATCGTAGCGTAGCGCATGCTATAGGTATAGGAGGAGGAGGAAGTAAAAACTGCTGTTAATTGATTTTCTGTATTTGTTTTGTTTACAATATTCGCATTCTACTAAGGAGAGAAAATCAACTTTTTATAAACAAGAAAAATACGAGTAAATATGATATGTGTAGAATACTGATGGTGTATACTACACATTCTGTTATAGTTTTTATAGTCAATGACCTCCATTGCTACAGAGTACAGAGTACGTAGGGGGGGGGGGGTTAAGAAGCAAATAATAAATGTTGTTGTTAGTTGATTTTCGTGTTTTGTCATGATATTATTGAAATACATAATATAAAATTTCAGTCGCGATTCACAATTTGAGAACCTCTGCTCCACTTCATTGTGTGATAAACAAAAATTAAAAAAAATAAAAAATAATAATTAGTTAATCAATTAAATTTTCAGTCCATGTAGATCTAATCATATCTTTTCTAAAGAAAATTTATATAAAGAATTTTTAACAAGAAGTTTTCAATTGATATCACTTGCTAAAATTAATTTACAATACATAAATGTAATTTTATTTATAATAATTTAGAAGATCTTTAAATCAGATATCAAATCTTCATAAGAAATAATTATAATTTTGAATTTGTATTTTTTAAGTGGTTGAAATGAAACACTTTTTTTTTTTAAATTATATCATCGCAATTACATATATATGATATGACATATGAGACAATAAAAACAATGATAATATTTCAATGAATTTTAAAAATAATTGAAACTATGTATATGAAGGTGACTATTAATTGAAAATATTCAGTTCAATTTCAAACTTTTAGGAGTGTTTGTTTATACGAGTACGAGTACATTTTCTACATTTATACACTGTCATACACAAACTAAGTATTGTACTTTTACGTCAGAAAAACAAAATGAAACTTATCTTATGTATGTGCGGATGTTTACTTTCGATACTGCTGATTTTTTGTGTTGTAGGTTGACAAAAAAAATTAAAATTTTCAAATTTTAATTAAAAATAAAAAAAATTATTTTTATATCAAAATTAGTTTATGTATTATTACATTACGCAAAATACTCGTACAAATGAATTTATTTACTTTTTTTTTGCTATTTTAGGTATCAGCACAAAATTTTATTGTTAACCTATCAAATGGAAATGATTTGGAATACAATATTGATGAGCTAATTGAATATTATGTGAATAATACAGTAAATGAATTTTATAAAATCTACTATAATGTAAATAGTTCTGTTGATCGGACTGTTTCACAAATTCTCAATAAATGAAATTGTATACATTAGACAGCTTGATACATAAATGGCAAATACAAAATCTCAGTTACGTCAAATGTTTCAAAATGGTGGCAAGAATAGAGTATGTGCTCAAAAGATTTCACCATATTTTGATAATGTTACAACAATGTCTAAAAATGATTCGACACTTTGCAATAATTCATATATATACGCAATCATTAAAAGAACATAAAGATTTTCTTACTAGCAATTTACAAGAAATTCAAAATTATATAATCGATTTACGTTTAGGGGTTGTTAGTTGTCTTCATTTGAATCCAACTGATACAGTTATGTGTGTTGTCGAAAAGGTAAGTATAGTATCGCGTAGTATATATCAGATTTTCCGTCTACAAATGCACATACACACGCATATATACGCACATACACAAACTATCATATATTAGACTTCTACAAATACACATATTCACATACATACACGTGCACACGAACATAAAATTGCAAAATTCAGTAATAATAAAATTATTTCTCTGCAAGACATTTTCCTTTTTCATCAGGATCAAAGTAATGAATGAAAAATCTTGCTCATGATGTCCTTTTTGATTTGCAAAAAATTTGAACCAATTATCCCTACTCCTTTCTGAGAAATTGTCAAAAATGTGAAAATAGCCAAAAATCACAAAATGTCCTTTATTATCCTTCTACTAGGAGCTTTTGAAAATTTCAGAATATAGAGCATCTTAAGACGCATCTTTTGAGATGTAAAACATACCTGTATCATGTACCGTTACAGACATATTGCTAAAATAAGAATTTTGACAAAAAATTTTAAATGCGAATTGTGCCCGATAGAGGGCTTTCCGACAAAAAATATTCCGTGACTTTTCTGATATTGCCGAGTAGAATCTGTGGTCATAATTTCAAGAGGATCAGAGGAACACCTATTCGGAACTCCAGCCTTTTTTTTTTGTTTTTTAAAAAGAAAGAAAGATACATTGTAAAATATAACAAATACTAATAATAATTTTAATTGATATTTTCTTTTTATTTTATTCAATATATATATTTTTTATTTTTGTTTTCTTTTTAGGTTAAAATTTATGTAGATCTAATTATAAAATATCGGAAGTGCTTAACTAGCAACAATGGATGAAAAATGCAAAGATGCAGTAGTTTTGTATGCAAAATGTTTTCAAGATATATTCAATAATTTGAAAATTGATAATGATAAAATTGTAAAAAATATTAAAGAATGTCTTGCATGAAATTATTATACCTAATTTGAAAAAAATTTATAAGATGAAAATTAGTAAAATTTGAATAAATTTAAATTTAATAATGTAACGTATTTGCATAAAAAGAAAACGTATTTTTTTTTTCACTGATGAAGTGAAATTCGTTTGGTTTCTTTTTTCTGTTTTTTTTTTTTTTTTTTTTTTTTTTTTTTTTTTTTTTTTTGAAAATTTGAATTATATTCGAAACATTTTGTTTATGGTACCTAGTAGAGTTATAGTGTTGTGGGTGTTGATAACGTATATTTTAACGTATATTATAAGATATTGTGTAGATGAATTTAGAATGAATTTGCATGCAGCTTTGTTAAAAATGTTTAAATCTCACAAATATTTGGACGACTGGATGATTAGAAATTTTTTTGTAATTTTTGTAAATAATATTCAAAAGTCAATTATATATATTCTATATCCGAGATGCATTAAAATAAATTTGAAGAGAGCAACAAAAAAATGGTTTCATGTTTATGTGATTAACGAATAAATACATATAGAGAGAAATAAATTATTAAATTAATTAAAATAAAAATGCATTCGATAATTAATTTTTTACATTTTTTGGTTAGCAATACAATTTAAAATTTAATTAAACATTTTATTTACATTTCGATTTCATATAAAAATGTTATACGCTATTTAATAATAACCTACAACATACAATATATTATGTGAGCAATTATATTTTTATTATTATTTTTTAATTTATTTAAAAAAATATATAAAAGTAAAATTTTTAATTATTTTTTTTTTTTTTGTCATTAATGATAACGCAGCTGAAAATTGGAATCAATATATTTTTTTTTTGATTACCATCGCAGATAAGGATCTGTTCTACTATATAATCATATATCAGTGTTTTTCATAATATTTATTTAATCGACATATTGTATTTTTTATGTAATAAAGTTTTCCATAGTTTTACTGATAATATTAACATTTTATATATAAAAATTATTCTATATAAACTATACAATATGCATTTAAAAAAAAAATGTATGCAATTAATGCATTTAAAAAAATATATATAAGATCATAACCCTTACTCGTACGATTTTTTCTCTTATCAAAATTCATCAATAAAATCTGAATAATGAATTATTTTTATTTTTCACAATTTACGTTGTTTAACAGAATGAATAACTATAAAATAAAATATAAAAATAACTTAACAAAGTAAAAAATATTATTCGAAAATTTTCATTCAATTAAAAAATTTCAATATTCGATTCTAATTTATTTGAAAGATTTTGAAAATTTTTATTTAACTTATAAATATATATACAGAGTTATTCGTATTTTTAAGAGCGACTTTCATTTTTTCTAATACTTTTGAAAATATTTTGTCTTATATACTTGTTGGGGATCGTTTTCGGTGTATCCAATTCCAGCTACATTTTGTGTGTATTTGATTTTTTATCAATTATATATGTATTTAGGTTCATGTTTATTTAAAAATTTAATCATATTTTTCAAATAATATACAATTCTATTTGTTTTATGATAATTCGAATTGTTATATAATCAATTTCCTATATTTGATTTCCGTCAATATAAAGTTTAAATTAGTCATTGGATATAATACATGTGTATCGAATTTTTCAATTTTATTGTTCGACAATATTAATGTATCCAACTTTATTCCTCTAAATGTATCATTGTAAAGATCTTTGATATTGTTTGATGACAGATTCAATATTTTAAGTTCATATGAGTTACCAAAGTAAACTGATTCCAGCATATTCATTGATAAATCAAGTAATGGCTTTGAATTGTAAATTTCTAAAACATCTGGTTTATAACCGAGTTCAGTGTCGTTAAAAGATTTCAATTTATTGTTATTCAAAAATAATTCTTTTAATCTGTTCGAATTCAGAAATGAATCTTTTCCAATATTCTCAATTTCATTATGATTCAGTCGAAGTTGCTTTAAATTTCTTAAATTACAAAAAGTATTTTCTTCGATTTTCTTCAAATTGTTGTTGTCTAAGAATAGATATCGTAGATGTTTTACACTTTGAAATGCTGAACTGTTTATGTATTTGATCAAGTTATACGATAAATCCAACTTTTCAAGTGATTTCAATCCATTAAATGTATTTTTTTTAATTTCAGTCAAATTATTGTGACTTAAAAACAAAAAGCGTAATTCTCCTAGATCTGAAAATGAATCATCTTCAATACTTTCGATTCTATTGTTACTTAAATCCAAAGAAAACAATGAAGTTGCACCCGCAAACATTTTCTTTTTTATTTCAGTTAATTGATTCGATTCTAAATCAATTTCAAAAATGTATTCACTATTGAAACAGTATTCTTGAATATTTTCAATTTTATTATTACTGAGATATAATAATACTCTATCAGTTTCACGGCCCACAACATTAAAAGTGAAAGATTTTAACTCCTTTATATAATTACTGTGAAAAGATATCGCTCTCAATCTATTGAAAATATGAAATGCATTTTGATCAATATTTTCCACGCTGCAATTATTTAAATATATTCTCTTTAAATTTGTAAACTGATTGAAAGTTTTGTGTGTAATGTTTGGAATTATACAATTTAAGCAACTAAACATATTTACTAAATTGTTGATATCGTATTTATCAGAACTAAATTTAGTATGCTGATTGTCATTTGTTAAATTAAGATTTTCACAAACCAAATCACTTGAATAATCAGCAATATGAAATTTGCACATATTATCCGAATTAATTATTTCATTTTTGCACATCATAATTAGAACACCGTTAAAAATAAAAACAAAAATTATAATTTTCATCATTTTTTTCTTTCTATTTTATAGCGTATTGACTAACTCTGAATTAAATATTTTAATTTTATATTCGAATTTAAGTACTAAATCGTTCCAGAGAAAAATTATAACTAAATCATAAAATATTTAAAATTCAAATAAATGAATAATTTTCTTTTCTTGAAACGTCTTAGTTCTAAGTTGGTGCTATACTTTTTTGAATTACCTTTATCAACTAATGTACATACGTAAACATGTATTATGAATTAATCTGCATATAAATTATGCACTTTAACGATCAACTTTGAGTCGAATTTAACAACGCTTCGTTTAAAGCGCTCGACTATCATTTTCTCTCTCCTTTTCTAGTATCACTGATAAATAATATTTTTAAATCGTTCTTATTGTAATGATTCATTATTTGTTTTTTTTTTAAAAAGAAATTATAAAATTTGAATTTTATTATCGTTTAGTTATATTTTTATTTAAAAATGTTTGCATTATACTGGTAAGATTGACTCAAATATGAGCAGAGCAGAAAATCTGTAAAAAATTTAATTGAATTTTTGTCTGATAAATATACATATATCAGAATTTTAAAACACGTTAAAGAAAATCACTGAAAAAAAAATTTCATTAAAACGTATTAAATTAAAATAAATTCAATTTAAAATAATTCAGAGAGAGAGAGAGAGAGAGATTTACTGATTTTATAATTATACATAAATATATACGATTTTTGAGTACTTAAATACAGTACAATTAATAATACTATACTTTACGAGTACTTGCTAAACAGTTCAGTAATCAGTTGGTAAGCTAGGTTGCTCTTGCCTATTCTAACTCAGCTAGACATTTGGTATCGATTATATGAGAATCGAAAAGGAATCGATTCTAAAACGATGTGCTGCATTGAAAATGGGATCAAACAAGTATAGCCAAAGTAATTTTTGAAGAATTTATTGATTATAATTTGATTCCAAAACAATTAAAAAAAGCTGATCTGAGAATCTATTATAAATTGATTCTAATTCGATTGTGTAATCGGTTTTTGTAAATGTCAAAAAAAAAATTAGTTTTTCATTAATTGTACAACAATCCAAGTGTACTATTTTCATTCAGCAGTAAAAATAAACAAAATAAATTGGAACAAAAAAAATTAATAAATTAGTTTTTTAAATTTAATTAAATAAGTAGTTTACTAAGTTTACTATTATTATTTTTAAATCTATTAATTTTTTTTGTATGTTGAATTTTTTATTATACTCGTTTTGTTGAATTTATTATATTTAGTTTTTTTTTTACCAAGATGTTATTTTATATGCTATTAAAAAAATAATTAAACTAAATTATTAATTATAAATTAAACATAAATTAAACTAAATTAAACTAAACCATTAATTTTTATATTAATAAAAATATAAATTAAATTAAACTAAACTATTTTTGTAATTTGATCGGAAATTATTTAAATAGATGTACATTTAATTATCAAACTATTTAGATTTATTGTTTGATAATAAAGCGAATATCTATTTGAATAATTTGCCTTGTCCAAAATCCAAATCATCCAATCATCCTAATCCAGTTGATCCAAATGAATTTTAAAAATCAATTATTAATCAATTATTAGAATTGATAATTAATCGATGCAAAGAAGTGATAATTAATCGATGCCGAAAATTGATAATTAATCGATGCCGAAAATTGATAATTAATCGATGCCAATAATCGATTATTTTTGGTTGCAAATAGTTGATTTTACATCAATTTTAAATTATCATTGAATCCACTTAAAAATTGAATCAGAATCGATTTTGCATCAATTTTTAAAATTTATTTTCTACTGGCTCATATCAAAAATCGTAAATAGCGGACATGGTCCATACAAAAAAATCGCTTTTTTTTCAAAAAAGAATCGATTCTTTGATGCCAGGAATCAATTCTGAATTGGTTGAAAGAAAATGAAAACTTAATCGTACCATCGTATATCTTGTGTGTGGGCCCAGTGGGCATGTATTCTGTTAGAAAATAGGTAAATTTTTTTTTTTTTGAAATAATTTCAGATTTTAGCTAAATACTTTTGGGTTACATTGCAATATTGTTGAAAAGGATGTGGGAGCAAATTAAATTATTTGGAGGAAGGACATAAATTATGAAATAATTGTTTTTTCATTTAATTAAATTCCACAATATTTTGTGGTGAAGTTTTATTTAATTGAACTGTATTGTTAATAAAAGAAATCATTTTTCTTTTAGGAAAACTAGAAAACTTTTAATTTTCGAATTTTACAATTTAATATTCAATTTCATGAATTTGTTAAAAGCCTGTATTGTGATTTATTCTTCAGAAGATGGTGGTAATTCGGGAACTTCTTCAGTTGTTGTTGCTTCTGCTTCGGTTGTTGTTGTTTCTGCTTCGGTTGTTGTTGCTTCTGCTTCAGTTGTTGTTGTTTCTGCTTCGGTTGTTGTTGTCGTTGCCTCAGTTGTTGTTGTCGTCGTCGTTGATGTTGTCGAAGTTGTAGTTGTAAGTGCCAAACAATCATCAAGTTTATTGTAAATTACTTCGGTTTCAATAACAGCATCAGCAATTGTATCTCGATTACATTGTTGTACACCCTCAATAGCTTCTAATCCTTTTTTAACAGCATTTTTAGCAGCATTCGTTACACTATTCAAAATATCTTCAATTCTATTTTTGTATTCGTTTAGCTAAAACAAAAACCAAAATGAATATACTGCTCACGCACAAATTAATTCATCACAATTTAATTTACTTAAAATCATTCGAAAACAAAAAAAAAAAAAACAAAAAACAAAGAAAATAAATAAAAATAATAATAATAATAAAAATGTAATCAAATATGTACCTTTTCCATTAAACATTTAGCCGTTGTTATTGGATTAAAATAAATGCATTTAACAACAGCTAAACGAAATTCATCGATTTGATCTTCAATTTTTGTTATATTCTCGATTATTTTATTTTCATATTCTTTTAAATCTAATACATAATCATCAGCACATTTATTTAAACGTTCAATTGTATGATTCTTTAAATTATATAATTCTGGTTCAACATTATTAGCGCATTCCTTATAAATACCACCTTTACGATTTAATGTTTTTATTAATAGATCTGCTTTTAATGTGATCGTTTTTAATTTTGATCTAGATTCTTCATAAATAGCTATAATTTTAGCGTGTGTTTTAGCTAATGCCTCCTTTAAATCATTTAGTATTTTATTGAATTTATTTTTTACGTATTGTATAAATTGTTCAATTATTTCACGAATGTTATCAACAATACCAAAATTGAATATTTCCGAAATCTTCTTTTCATGAATAATTACATTATTACTACCAATACTATTAATACTACTACTGCTACTAGTGTGTGCCTTTATTTTTTTTTTTTTTTTGTAAAAAATATAAAAAATATAATGAAAAATTAATGATTTTTTTTTTTGTTATTTTTAAATATGAAATTTTATTTATAATAATAAAAATAAATTATGTTTTTGATTAATTAACTTACGCATAATACAATGCTAAGACCAAAAATTATTGTTAAAATAGTTTTCATTTTTTATACAAAAAATTATTTTTTGTGTTTTTTGTGTATATATATTTTTTTTTTAATTTTTTTTTATTCAAAATAATATTTAAAAATTAATTAAAAATTGAATTATGAATAAGAAATGTCACAAAATATTATGATCACAGAGTAACAACTTTTTAGTTTCAATAATACTTCGAATAATACTTCCTACATTATATATAAGTAAAAAATACGAAAATCAAAATACAAAAAGAAAAAAAAAACTTTTATTTCATAAATTTTTGATAAAAAAAAATCTGATAAAAATATTATGATATTATGAAATTTTGTTGGATAGATACATAAGTATTTTTACCCATAATTTTTTTTTGTTTGTTATTTATTGTTTTTATTATTGCATTTTATGGTATCAGTTTTCATTTAAGAAATTATTCATCTTTATATTTATATACATACTTTTATGTATACATATACCTATATTCAGATATATGTATGAAATATAATTACTTTTTCTCGATTATACACTTGTTGACATTATAGATACGGATATGTATGTATGTACGTATAATAATCAAATGTCTGTACTTATATCATCATAACGTGATTTAATATTATTAGATACTTATATATATGTACATATATACTTGATTAAAATAATAAAATAAATATGGACATACATATATAAGTATATAACGTGATATACATAATATCTAAACTAGACGATTATTATACTAATTCAAGTGTTTGCATGTCTTTTTTATTAGATATTATATACAGTTGTATAAATGTGATTATTATAAGAACTTTCTGTTTCAAAATGATGTTTATATCTATATATCTATATACGAATACGATTATGTATCTCTATACGATCACATACTTAATACGAATTAATTACAAATAGTCTACAATAAATTGGACTTTAATCAAAATGAAAATTGATCATTTAAAATAATTGTTAAATAGAAAATTTTATTGTTTTTCTTTTTCTTTTTTTTATTTTTAATTTGGATTTTTGGAATTTGTACTATCTACTATATGTATGTATATATACATACTCGTATATATACATATATAAAATCAAGACAATTTTATGAGAATAGAAAACAAAAAAAAACTTAAGTATTTGAAATAAAAAAAAAAAAAAAATCGAAGAAAAATATGAATTTAGGAGACTATGTCCTTGAATTAATTGACATGTGCGTATATATATAGAGACGAGACATGTACATATTATATACATTATTTATAAATTATAATCCTAACTTTAAATAAAATAAATTTTAGACATCATTTTGTATGTGATAAAAGATAAAAGCATATAAAAGTAGGTAAATATTAATAGTCTAATTAGTAAAAAAAAAAAATAGAAATAATGAAATGTCTACAATGACTTAATTCGTATAACATCAACATTATCATTTATACTTTCACTTAATCACTTCTTTGAGAGGCATTCCAACTCAATTTTTGTTTGTTTTTTGTTTATGGATTTTGGTTATTTTTGATGCGTGTATTTTGGCAGGTCTCGTAGTCTAATTTTTTTTTCCATGAGTTTCATTCTAACGTAATTTTGATTATACATATATTCATTTTATGTTTTTAATGTAAAGAATGTCATAATTTTCTAAAATTCATCATGGCATTAATTTTTTTCCAATTTATCGGTAATATTCCATAAATTTTTGTTTGTTATAATGAACAGAACATCTGGTCTAGAACATCTTTATGATGCATCGAATATATGTATCTATTTATAACATTCTGCAGTCTATATAATTAGAATATCACTATTTAATTTGCACATTTCACATTCAAACATCAAAACTGATAAGCAATACAATTTTATAGATACCAACATTTGAATTTCATAACGTTTTTAAGGTATTTGGGCTTTTGAATTTCAATTAAATTAAAACGAACAGAAACCTGCGAAGAATTATGTATAATATTTCGGTGATATTTTTTTTTCGTTAAAAAATATGCAAAAAAAAAAAAAAAATTACGTGCAAATTAGAATTTATCTGTATGATTTGATATTTTTGGCAGCGATATTGTTAAGCTGAAATCACTCAAGTCTTGAAATCATATGGAATATATTTATGTGAGGACTATTATAGGTTACATTCCTTTCTCAATGCATACTCTATACATACCTTATACCTGTAAATAGATTTTTTTACTATAGATTGCAAATACATAGCTTTCTAAATGATCTATTTTATTTTATTTCAATGTTTTTCCTACTAATAACATTTTTTCTGTTTAATAAATTAATCAAATGAAAATTTGTGTTGCATAATTTAATAATTATGTTTAAATCGCTGGAATTATAGTATTTTATAAAATTGTTGAAATTGATGGAAATGCTGTAACAATTGGGACTGCTTGAGTTTCTGAAATTGTCGGAACTGAAGAAACTGTTGGGACTACTGAAGTTGTTGGAATCTTTGAAACGTCTGGAATTGATGAAACTTTTGGAATTAAAGAAACTACTGAAACTGAGGAAACTGATTGAGATGTTGGAATTTCTGAAGCTGTTGGAACTGTCGAAACTAATGAGTCTGTTAAAATTTTTGAGTTTGTTGAAACTATTGAAACTTTAGAAACCGTTGGAACTGATGAATCTGTTGAAATTTTTGAAACTGATGAAACTTTTGAAACCATTGAAACTGTTGAAACCGATGAGTCTGTTGAAATTTTTGAAACTGATGAAACCGATGAATCTGTTGGAATTTCTGAATTTTTTGAAGCTGGTGGAGCTGTTGTAACTGCTGGAACTATTTCAACTTCTGCAACTATTGGTGCAATTTTAACAGCTGGAACTATTGGGATTTTTGGAACTATTGGAACTGCTGGAAGTTCAGGAATTATTGGAACTGCTGGAAGTTTTGGAGCTATGGGAACTGTTGTAATTTTTTTAACTGTTGGAATTTTTGGAACTGCTGGAATTTTTGGAACTGCTGGAATTTTTGGAACTGCTGGACTTTTTGGAACCGTTGGAGCTGAAGAATCTGTTGAAATTTTTGAAACTGATGGCACTTTTGAAACCGTTGAAACCGATGAAACCGATGAATCTGTTGGAACTTTTGAATTTGTTGAAACTGGCGGAACTGTTGTACATGCTGGAACTATTTTAACTTCTGCAATTATTGGTACAATTTGAACATTTGGAACTTTTGGAATTTTTGGAACTATTGGAACTTTTGGAACTTTTGAAGCTATTGGAACTGATGGAAGTTTTGGAACTATTGGAACTGTTGGAACCGTAGTATTCATTTTTGAAACAGTTATTTTTTTTCTACCACCGCTCAATGTCGATTTTATGACGTTTACACTTGACGAAAATATTGCACCGACTTTTGTGTAAGATTTATTAAAAATGTTTTTCAAATTATCCCACACAAATGATATGCCTGAATGAATTTTTTTAACGACAGCTGACGTAATATCACTTAAACTATGCAAAAATCTGGCTGGTGATAATGAATATTTAGTCACTTCAGTAATATTATGATTCTGGCAATTTGAATGGATCTAAAATTAAAAAAAAAAAAAAAACTTAATAATAGATATCTGATTCGAATATATTTTCTGTTGGACAATAAAATTGTTCGAAAAAAAATTTTTTTTTTCAAAATTTAAATAAAAATTTAGAACAATTTTTCATGTCACTTATAATATCAATATATTCTCATATGAGATAATAATAATTACAATCATTACAGATGCAATTATAATTAAAGATAATTTCATTTTGAACATAAAATACTAAGCAATACAAACGAAAAAAAGTTTACGAATAATTGTATTAATATTTGTGTAAATTTGAAATTTTTAACAAACAAAAATATTTATAATTATTTTCTTTTAGTATATCGAACTTTTGTCAAAAATTAGAACAAATTTATCTTAGAGCTGAGAACGATTGAAATTTTTTTGAATAAATCAGTTTTATTTATAGATGAAATGCAATAAAATTTTCATTTATTTTCGTATGTTAAAAAAATTTTTTTTATTGCATTTACAAGTATACTTTTTAATTTACATTTATGCACTTGTATATGTAGGTAATAATTTTGTATATTAGCTGCGCATACTCATTCAAATTCAATTATATAGGCATTGTAATTAAAATTTTTACAACTTTCTTTCTTGTGATTGTTAATAATTATTATTTGTTCATAATCTAAATCAAAAAATATGTAAATCAGATTTATAATATTCATAAAACCCTCGCACAAATTACAACAAAAAAATGAATGAGAATTAAAGCAGTGACAGACAGACCGGTTTGTTTGATCGATATTAACTCTAAATACTGTCAATTAATAATCAATATTATACCATTACTCTATTACATTATAATACAAATCCACAATGTAAATACACAGTTAAGAGTATTTCGTATAACAAGAAATTATCTAATGAAATTTAAATCGTTACAATTGTATTTTATTTTAGAAATTATAAAAAATATAAAAAAACATTATTAAAATAAAAATCGATGTATATAATAAGGAGAAGATCAAAAATCTAAAAAAATTATGAAAAATTAAAATTAATAATCGTTACAGTTTTATGAATCGATATTATACCACTACACAGTCAGTCACTCTCGTATCTCGGTATATGTATAGAATTAGAGTAAAGTAAAGTAACAATAATGTTGAGAGAGTGCTGCTGAATAAAATAATGAGTTAAAAGAGTAACAGGTAAAAGTAAGTCATCTGAAAAATGAGTAAATGAAATGAAAATGAATAATTATTTACGTTTTGGGGGCTTGAATAGCTCGATGGTTGTGTGTCGGTCTTGCGATCTTTGAGATCACTGTTCGAACCCCAGCCAGCGCACTACTCTTGCCCAAGTCGATCAATAATTTTTCCCATCAGCAATGTACACCAGTAACTGATTACTGATGATAAACTGGATAATAATGTATATCTGACATAAAATTACTGATCGGCGGTGCCATGGACTGAGTATCCGCGTGCACTTAATATATACTATATACATTTATGTATATATGTATATTTAAATAATAATAATAATAATAATATTTACGTTTTGTATGAGTATGATGTTGCTAAATTATTCAATTAGTTAATTTTTCATTCAAATCTAATGATGTAGAGTAATGTGTAGGCAAATTATAGAATATAATTCAATGTAATTTATTAGTTCAGAATATCAGAAGAATGCATATTTTTTTTTCGTCATAATGTAATTATGTAAAAGAGAATACAAGTACGATGTGATTACATAAGAATATGTATGTAAAGAATATTGGACATATACATAATAGAAAATCAGATACTAAGTATTTGCAATTAAAAATGATTATGCAACTAAAAATCGATTAAGCAACAAAATGTTTGTTATTATTATACGTAAGAGAAATTAATGAATTTCTTTTTTAATTTTCAAAGTTTAATTTATAAAAAAAAAAAAAATGTATTAATTACAACACAATATTAATAAATTGTCTGTGGAATTACATATTGTGATAAAAAAATCGAAAAACGATAAATTAATCGAATATCGAATATATTGTTTTCGATAATTGAAATTTTTAATAAAAATTCAGATTAATTTCACAAAAAAAAAAGTTCTGAGCAAATATCAGTTACATATAATTCACATTTAAATTTACCGTGATACACTCATTTTCTTTTTTAATTTTCCACTTTGATTTTTATGTACCTACATCTATAATGAATACTTTACTATATCTACACACGCGCATATGTAATATTTTTTCGCATGTTGTAATTTACAGATTTATTTCATATTTTTGATTTTTTCAATATGAAATATAGTTTTATAATGGCAGAGTATAAAAATATTATTGCAGTTCTGTTTTGATTTCGATATTAGAAACACATCAAAGAATTGTACATAATATAATCGGAATTACATCAAGAAAAATGAATATTTTCGCGATTATATTTTGCTTTTCATTATTCCATGTAAGAAGGAAAAACATTTTTTTTTTGAAATTTTTTTACAAATACATATTTGAAAGAAAAATACAATTTTCATATTTTATATTTTATAAATTATAAATTACATACTATAAATACACTCGTACATATATGTACATATTAATTTTTGAATTTTTGAATTTTTTTTTTGCACAATTTCAGGTAAATTCAAATGCTGATATTATA
Source organism: Villa cingulata (assembly GCA_951394055.1). NCBI lineage: Eukaryota > Metazoa > Arthropoda > Insecta > Diptera > Bombyliidae > Villa > Villa cingulata. Next base: position 13,255,098 of record OX596020.1, on the reverse strand, counting down.
ACATTTTTAAAGCAACCACCTGTACAAATGTTACATTCTATAAAAGTTGCAGCAAAAAATTGGATGACCATAATAAATAATGGTATAAAGGATTTAATAGTGAAATGTATAAAAAATATCATTACTGCATTATTACGAATGTTTCTTATTGTTGATAAAGCAATAAAAAATTTCAGTTATACATATGCAAAATTAAAAGAATTCAAAGAAATAAAATTGATCAATAAATTAGGTAGAAATTGTACACAATCATATCAATTAAAAATTGATAATATTTTGAATAAATCAAATTCAAATTTTTATGTATGCGATGAGAGAGCAATTCAAACGGTTCGTGTATTAATTAAAATAATGCATCAAAAATTTGGTTATACATTGAAAATATTGAATAATATACGATTTGGTATTATGGATTGTTTTAAATCGAATATATTTGGATCGTTTAGCTGCTGGTTACTTCAGGTAATTATATATTTTAATTAAATATTTCTTGTATTATCCTTTACCATGTACATTTCATGCGGGTATTTGCATATTAGTTTTGTAATCTATTTCATTTTCAATCTTTTACTTTATAATTTCTAAAATTTTAAAAATAATTATGAATTTTATTTTAATTTTTTTTTTTTTTTTTAAATGCAGGCAAAAACAATTCCAAATAAAATAAAAGGTATCATCCGATCAAACAGAATGTTATTCCTTGGGTCATTCGTTCAAATATTCTTTAGTATAAATACATTTAAACAATGTATTAATAAAACCATTACACAATCCAATCAAGAAATGGATCGAATACTACGATTAGTCAAAGAATGCACCAATCAAAAAATTTCTGCATCATAAAGGAATTTATTTTTAGAATTTGAATTTTTTTTTTTAAATTTTCTATTATTATTATTATATTTATGCACTGTAATTTAATATAATATTTGTGAATTTACATTTTAAATAATCAGAAATTGATATCGCGAATAAATTGAATAATATCAAAAGTTACTTGAAATAAAAAAATTTTTTTCTTAATTAAAAATAAAATTTGAATTAATTTTACAATGTCTGTATGCAGATATGCGAGGATCGTATAAATATATTTATTTCTGTTTTTACATATGTTAATATTTGTTCTAAAATCTAAAATTAATCAAAAATTAGAAAACTATTATTTGTCAAGCATTTAATAATCAAGTGAAAAATATTTACTAATAAGCCTTAACTCATCTAGAGCTGTCGTGCCATTGAAGAAGTTGTAAGAGAAATATCTATGCATATATCAGAAGTATTTCACATTTATTTTAATTTGTATTCTATTCAGAAATATATGCAGATTTTAAATTTATTGAAATGAATGAAAAATGAATTGAAATTTATATAAGCTCATATATAATCGTATGGAATATATCCGAGCGTATGCTAAATTGCAGGTGCAAAATAATAAGGGGATTCATTTCACATTTCAGTTTCTCGTAAACTTTGTAATCTTCGTAGTTTTTTTTTTTCAGTTTTCGTGTAGTTCACTTCCAATACATCTATAAACGCTTAGTATAGTTTCTAACTTTTGTATTTTGTAGTTTCGTAGTTTTGATCTTTTGATGTTTGAAAGTTTTCAATTGGCATAGAAATTAAATGACAGCTGAAATAAAAAGCAACTAAGAAAAAGTAAACTACAAAAAAATTGGAAATGTTCTTTCAGGTCAATAGATCTACGAAACCTCAGAACTGAAAAATTATGATTATAATGAACTGAAAAGTGACATGAATTCCTTTAAAACATATATGCTCAAATGATGATATAACAGATCAGCTCTGTTAGAAGATTTTTTACTTTTACTGAAGTAAGTATATGTACATAGTATACATACACGTATATGATATGAGGATATCTGGAAATTATATTATTTTTACAATGTAAAAATCGCATCAAATCAAATATTTAGTTCCTCAGTTTTCATCTTCCAGAATTATATTTTTTATTTTTATTTAAAAATATGAGAAATCTTTGTTCATTAATCTCTATTAGTTGCTATTAGTAATCTCAATCTCAATCTCAAGTAATCTCTATTTAAAAAGTAAATAAGTATATAATCAAAAAAATTGATGAAAATAAAATAAAATAATAAATATTTATAAATTATTTGTATTTCATCAGTCAATTTTGTATAGTTAATTGATGTCATGATGAAAGATGAAATTTCTTGTTTGATATTAAAGTTGAAAATTTGATAATTTTTATTCTTATATATTATAAAATTTTTGTAACGTTTATATACGCATAATATAATACATATATTTAATAATGTATATAACTATATAATAACGGTGTATTTATTGTTGGCCCACCAACATATTTGATATTTGATATTATCTATTCACTTATACCTCTTCTTATAACATCCTAAGGAAATTATATGAGTGTACGATGATGACACGCAAAGTTATTGTAAATGTCCAATTTTTTTTTATCCAAATAATATATGTGAAAAAATATTAAATTGTATTTTTTTTTTCATATCTTTTTTAATTTGATTGAAAATTATTTAAAATTTAAAAAGAAAAAAACTGTTTTTAAATTGTATATAAATTCACGCAGAAGAATATAAAAATCTTTCCGAAATAAAAATTTTTTATTTAAGAGATTACATTCATATGTATATGTACAAATAAAATATAATATATCCACATCACATTCTCCATGTGTAATTTTTTTTTTTTTTAACGGAAGTTTAAATTTCTTATACGGATATCATATACCATATCATATCTTTTTATCAAATTTATTTAAAATTTTTAGTTTATAAATTGGCAGTTTGTTTTTTTATGTGGTTGGTACTTTTGTATGTGCACGTATGTGTATTATTTGTTTTGTTTTTTCTGTAGAACAAAAAACAAAAAAAAATTAGAAATTAAAAATAATTTTATGAGCAACCTATAATGATAATATTCACATAATAGATAAAAAATAATATATTAAGTTACTGTGCAAAAAATTTTACGCACAAACTTTTTTAAAACATTATTATTCAAATATTTATTTATTATTTCCTCATTTATGTAGTGTTTGTCCCATATATACAATGTACTATATTAATTTAATACATAATATAAGCAATTAGTAGAATTTAAATGAACAAACTGTGTTACCGTGTTCAAAAATAAAACAAAGAAAAAAATATTTACTAATTTTGTGGAAAATTTTAAGAAAATAATTGTTTTTTTGCATATATTTTATAACATACTACGAAATTAAAACAAAGTAATAATAATAATGATAAATAAATACTTGTGTTTATGTTAAAATATATGAATATTATAGTACGTCATTTGAATACATGAGACAAATGAGACAAATTCAAAAAGTTAGGGGGTGGAGGAGGGCGTAGAGAGGTTCAATTATTGTCAAAACAAATTTTTATTATAAAATGAATTAAAAAATTGATATCTGTTCATCCAGTTCAAATCATCCATCTCTTATAGTCTATATATATAGCTCCAAAAGTAAAAAGAACTAACACTAAAAAAAACACGATGATATACTTAATTGTCACTTTATTAGCTTTTTGTGCAATCACCGTAAGTACATATTACATACTAAAATTGAAAATTAATAATTTCAATAGAAAATTACATATTATACATACATATATAGGCATATGCTACACCAGTTCCAGAAGATAATTTTAATCCAATCCTCAATACAATTGAAGAAATAGTCGTTGAAGGAGAAAAATTTTATAATAAATCCGTTAATCAATTATTCAATCAACTCAAATATGTAGAGGAACAATTAAAAATATTAGCCGATAATGCTAAAAATAAAGTAATAAAACTCTTTTATGAAGCTGAAGAAAAATACCACAAATTGAAAAAACTGGATGAACATGGTAAATATTGTATCCAAAAATATGTACCAAAATACGAGAATGTATTCACAGTAACACAAGAAGATTACCGAGTATGTGGCGTTGGAATTATTGCAAATGGACGAAATTTAAGAAAAGAATTAGAAAAACAATTGGATGAAATGAAAAAGAAAATTGACGAAATATCACAAAAAGTTAAAGATTGTATTAGTTTCATTCTAAACACATTTAGAAAATGCATTTTTCGAAAGGTAATGTGTTTTTTGATTTGTTTTTTTGATAAAAATATTTTATTTAGAAACAATTTTTTTTAAAATAAAATTTTATATAGCGGAATAAACTCAGTGTTGGATTCAAAGATATCAAAAAATTATCACAAGACGTATTCCAAAGTGGTGTCAATGGTGGAGCTGAATTAGTTAAATTTGTTACACAATGCGAAGCATCTGCATACAACAAATTCCATAAAAATTTTACTGATGTTGTTAACAGCTTTGTTGATTGTGTCCAAAACCCAGTAGAGAAAAAAACAGAAAAACCAGTAGAAGCTGAAACAGAAAAATCAGCAGAAAAAACATAAAACTAAAGAACACAATTCGTTTTAAAGGAATCGCTTGAAATAATTTTAGTAGAATTTTATTAAAGAAAATTTTAAAATTATCTCACATAACTCGAAATATTATATAATGAAATATTAAAAATAAATAAAAAAAAATTAAAAAAAAAATATTATCTATTTACTAAAATTGTAATTCATTTGAACCAAACAAAATTTTAACATGATCATTTAACATTTGCATTCGTCTACAGATAGAATGATTCAAAATTAAATTTGATCTTTCCTTTTATATGCACAGCACAGTACACTTTTTATATTAGGCATCAACTTAGAAGAATACGCCTATGTATTTAATAGAATATCATTTTCATTCGAATTTGAATGTTATTTAAAACTGCAGAAACTTTTGAAAAACGAAAAATTTTATTTTTATTTTATTTATTATTTTATTATTTATTATTATACATTATATACATTCATTCATACTTCATATAATATTTCATCTTATTACTATGTACGTACAATTGGTACAATGTACATACCTATATCCTAAATAAATTTATTTACTATTATTTTCTATTATATATGAAGAACTAAAAAAAAAACCAAAAATATAGATGAAAAAAATTTAAAATTTCTTTATATTATTTTTATCTTTCTTTCTTTCTTTCTTTCTTTCTTCCAATACATCTATAAACTAAAAAAGTTTCGAAAAGCTACGAAAATAAATTGTAGAATGCCAGAATGCCAAAGAAAGCTTAGTATAGTTTCTAACTTTTGTATTTTGTAGTTTCGTATAGTTTTGATGCTTGACATTTTTCAATTGGCATAGAAATTAAATGACAGCTGAAATAAAAAGCAACTAAGAAAAAGTAAACTACAAAAAAATTGGAAATGTTCTTTCAGGTCAATAGATCTACGAAACCTCAGAACTGAAAAATTATGATTATAATGAACTGAAAAGTGACATGAATTCCTTTAAAACATATATGCTCAAATGATGATATAACAGATCACCTCTGTAAGAAGATTTTTTACTTTTACTGAAATGAGTATATGTACATACACGCATATTATGTATGTACAAATAAAATATAATATATCCACATCACATTCTCCATGTGTAATTTTTTTTTTTTTTCATCATATACCATTTCATATCTTTTTATCAAATTTATTTAAAATTTTTAGTTTATAAATTGGCAGTTTGTTTATTTATTTTACATTACTTTTGTATGTACACGTATGTGTATTATTTGTTTTGTTTTTTCTTTAAATGAACAAACTATGTCACCGTGTTCAAAAATAAAATAAAGAAAAAAATATTTACTAATTTTGTGGAAAATTTTAAGAAAATAATTGTTTTTTTGCATATATTTTATAACATACTACCATAGACTAACTATAGATTGGAAATGACTGTATAAATTTTTAATACACTTTTGAAATCGATCATAGCTGGCAGAAACTTGAAGAATGGCTGGCAGGAGCTTTTACTGAGAGGAGAGATAATTTTTCGCTCACGAATTTCCATATATATTACATATTTTGTAGATTTCAATAGCTGGCAATGAAAATACATGCATATTTATTTAAAAAACAATACACAATACATGTTCATTGCAATAGCTGGCAGTAGTACTGGAATCAATATAGAATATTTATCACTGATCAACAAAGCAATAAGATGTGACACTCTTTTTTTTTTTTAAATTTACTAACACACATAATTACTTATTTTAAAATAATAAAAAAAATCAAAATTCAATTTACAAAAACAGTACAGAATTAATGTACTTATGTCAAATCCATATTTCCTTATAAACCGCCGTAATGAAGAAAAGATACAAAACAATATATACATGTGAGCAATACAATCATTTTTTCACAATGCATTTTTAAAGGCGATCTGGAACTTTTTTTTTGACTACCTGACGCGTCATTATATCAAGATATAAGGTGATTCATATAATTTCTGAGAATTTTGAAGACAAGAAAAAGTTTATTTTGTTAAGCTATATATTAGAGTAAGAATTTAATTTATAATTAAGAAATTTAACAAAAATGTAAAAACATTTGATATCAAACACAAAATTTTAAGTGTAATGCATTTACAATTAATTTTGTTTATTTTAGATAAAAAATTTTAAATAACAAAATTTGTACTTTTTTTAATGAGTAGGTATACACTGTAATAATGTTATATTTTTTAAAACAGTTGGTGTTGCAGTTCCATTTTTTTTGTCTCTTTTTCGTATACAAAGGCTCTTAATTGCTATCGACTTTTAGCAAAACTGTTAAGGCCGAATGAATAACGGGACAAAGGTCATGAGAAATTTTTGCTAACGCGTGCTCAGTGTCATTACTGTATGAATATAGATATACTGTGATTTCAATAGCTGGCAATGAAAATACATGCATATTTATTTAAAAAACAATACACAATACATACTCATTGCAATGGCTGGCAGTAGTACTGTGTTATACGGTTATGTTATACTTATGTTATACCGTCATACATGGTCTTACTTGAATCATGAATATAGAATATTTATATTCATGTAGCCAACAATACAGATTGCATAGTATCAAAGAATATATAACTAACGTAACTAGTAGATATATATTCTTTGATAGTATGCATGCACATATGTGTTAGATACTTTCAAAACCAGTTTTAATTGTATATAATATCACAGTTAAGGATATTTGCCTGTGATCATATATACATATTATTATATTCATTGCCAGTCATAACATAAATTTGTTGAAAATTTAAATTTCCTTTAAAATATACGATTTTGTACATTTGCCTGTTATTTGATATTTTTTATCATTTCCGATAAGGATGCAGCTACATAGATTTTTGATATTTAAATTTGTTTTTTCTTCAAGAAATACAAGATTTCATAAGATTACAAAAGTTCTCTCATTTATTTTCCTTATTCTGATTTTATAGCTTTTTCAAAATCTCTCAAAAGCTATTTTGATGTTTACTTAATAGTTATGAACACGATTTCTGCCATAAGCATTTCCAATCTATATATTTAGTCTATGATACTACGAAATTAAAATAAAGTAATACTAATAATGATAAATAAATATTTATGTTTATGTTAAAATATATGAATATTATAGTACGTCATTTGAATACATGAGACAAATGAGACAAATTCAAAAAGTTAGGGGGTGGAGGAGGGCGTAGAGAGGTTCAATTATTGTCAAAACAAATTTTTACTATAAAAGGAATTAAAAAATTGATATCTGTTCATCCAGTTCAAATCATTCATCTCTTATAGTCTATATATATAGCTCCAAAAGTAAAAATAACTAACACTAAAAAAAACACGATGAAATACTCAATTGTCGCTTTATTAGCTTTTTGTGCAATCACCGTAAGTACCTATTACCTATTACATACTAAAATTGAAAATTAATAATTTCAATAGAAAATTACAAATTATACATACATACATATATAGGCATATGCTACACCAGTTCCAGGAGATAATTTAAATGCAATCCGCAATACAATTGAAGGAATAGCCGCTAAAGGACAAGAAGTTTATAATAAATTGTTTGAAAAATTATTCAATCAAAAGAAATGTGTAGATGAACAATTAAACCTATTAGCCAATAATGCTGATGCTAAAGTAAAAGAGGTCTTTCGTAAAGCTATAGTAAAATACAATGAATTGAAAGAACAGGATTTACCTGGTGGATATTGTATCGGTAAATATTCACCAAAATACAAGAATGTAACTACAGAAACACAAAAAGATTACGAAAAATGTGTCAATGAAATTACGGCAAATAAACAAAATTTAATAGCAGAAGTAGAAAACCAATTGAATGAAATCAAAAAGAAAATTGACGAAATATCACAAAAAGTAATGTGTTTTTTGATTTGTTTTTTTTTTTTTTTGATAAAAAAATTTTATTTAAAAACAATTTTTTTTAAAATAAAATTTTATATAGAGGCAGAATGAACTCAGTGTTGAATTCGAAGATATCAAAATATTATCATATGACGTATTCGAAAGTGGTGTCAATGGTGGAGTTGAATTAGTTAAATTTGCTAAACAATGCGAAGCATCTGCATACAACAAATTCCATAAAAATTTTACTGATGTTGTTAACAGCTTTGTTGATTGTGTCCAAAACCCAGTAGAGAAAAAAACAGAAAAACCAGTAGAAGCTGAAACAGAAAAATCAGCAGAATAAACATAAAACTAAAGGACACAATTCGTTTTAAAGGAATCGCTTGAAATAATTTTAGTAAAATTTTATTAAAGAAAATTTTAAAATTATCTCACATAACTCGAAATATTATATAATGAAATATTAAAAATAAATAAAAAATAAATTAAAAAAAAAATATTATCTATTTACTAAAATTGTAATTCAACGGTACTGTATTGGAACCAAACAAAATTTTAACATGATCATTTAACATTTGCATTCGTCTACAGATAGAATGATTCAAAATTAAATTTGATCTTTCCTTTTATATGCACAGCACAGTACACTTTTTATATTAGGCATCAACTTAGAAGAATACGCCTATGTATTTAATAGAATATCATTTTCATTCGAATTTGAATGTTATTTAAAACTGCAGAAACTTTTGAAAAACGAAAAATTTTATATAATGAAGAACTAAAAAAAAAACCAAAAATATAGATGAAAAAAATTTAAAATTTCTTTATATTATTTTTATCTTCATTTCTTTCTTTTTTTTTCAAATTTTATCCTTATTTCTTGTATTATTATTGATGATTTGTTGTTAACCATATGGTGAACATTCGTACAACAGAACATTTATACATACATTGTATGCATGAGCATCGAGCATGTATTATATACGAGCAGATTAAATACAAAAATTTTTAACTTAATATTTACAGAGCATCCGTTTCTGAGTTGTTAATAATTTCTGTCCATCTGGCTTATTATAAAGTGTGTCTGACACGCGTTACTTTACGAGAGTTATGTACGCACATACGAGCCGAGTATAATATAGAAATGATTTTTATAAATTATGTAGTACATCAGTCAGAACATTAATTTTCAAAGATTTCATTCTTATTTTAATTTTTTTCACTCAGTGGTTTTGAAAAAGAAAATGTTAATTTTTTTTTTCAATTTTTTGACTTCATTTTCTGACCAATATTAGCAATTATTATTTGTGATTCTTTCATCAGATCTAGTCAACATACTCGTACATATACTTTAAGACATAATTGTTTGAGTACAGTTTTCTAATCAAAAATTTTATTACATATAGATACTAGCTATATACTGTTTATATCAAACTTTATACTTAATTGTAAGTATGAATACGTGTTATCTTGCCAATATTTCAAATTAAACTTTACATAAACATTTGTTGTTTTTTCTTTTTTTTTTTTATCATTTTAGCAATTTAAGTATTTGCACAAATGTTATGGTAAATTCCGAGAAGTTTAATAACGAAATATGTTTCCATAAATGTAATACTCTGTTGCTATTGGATATGTACATGCATGAAAAAAAAAAAGTATTTTTAATTTAGATAATTCTAGATCTCAAAATAAATTATTTTTTAATATCAATTCATTTTTGAATGTTGTTGCTATTATACATATGTTATTGTTGTTGATGTCAGCATTTTAAATTTTAGATATTTGATAATGAAAAACTAAAAATCTTAAATAAATAAATAATTTCACTATACAAGAGACAAAAACTAGACATATATGTAATACATACATAATAATTTCTATCTTTAACATTGTTGTAATGTTGATATTTATTATAGTTGGATGATGTACATATTCATATGTATACGAGTATATACGAATGTATAAGTATTTAAATGTGAAATTCATCATGACACCATCTTTATTATATGCGGCCATTGCCATATACTTAATTTTTATATGTAGTTTGTTCATTTGAAATCAGATTATATGAACTTACATAATTTATGTACTTACATACACATACACGTATCTATATAATTATCTAATATACAAAAATTATTTCTATTGTTCACAGTAAATGTATCTACTTATTTATCTATGCATATGAATATATACATATATGTATACATACTTATGCAGTACTTATGTATGTTAGAAAGAAAATTTCAAAGTAAATAAAAATGTTTACAATATTTACACAAATCTTATAATATTTATTTTACTTATTTATCAAAAAAAAAAAAAAAAAAAAAAATGATAACTTTTTTTTTCTAAAAGTATTTTATTTAAAAAAAAAAATAAATATAAAACAAAAACAAAAAAGGAAAAGAACAAAATAATTTAAGAAATAAAAAACTAAATTAAAAAATTATAACAAAAGTTAACAAAAAATTTTTTTATTTTTTTTTTTTTTTTGATTAAAACGATGAACTTTTTAATAGGCAAAATATAAATATGTATGTACATAGATTCATACGTATGTGTGTATTTTTCTTTTAAAATTTTTTACAAATAATTGTATTTAGGTATATGATGAATAATATTTCATTTTTATTCCTAAGTACATTACTGTACATATGAATATAATCACAATTTTAAAGAATAATTTTCTTAGAATCTAAATAAATGAGAATTTTATGTTAATAATATTATTGTAAATTTGTACATAATTTAATCATTAATACTCTGTGCATGTGAGCATTTTGAAATAATCAAAAAATTTACTTAATATATCCATCAGTACATACATACATGTCCATTTCATAGTATAGTTAAATTGATTAAAAAATTATCTACCAAGAAAAATATATATACATATATATATATATATATTTTTTTTTTGAGATAAATAAAAACAGAAATGAAATAGGTAATAACAAAGACTATAGAACCATTTTTCTATAGTCTTTATGGTAATAATAATCAATGATAAAATTTAATATTAATAATAAAATCATAAATAACAAATTAATCAATAATAATATTTTCTTGATCTTTGTAATCATGATGAAATTTTGATTATTTATATTGAAATTAAAAGAAGAAGAAGAAGAAGAAAAAAAAAATAATAAAATTAAAAATGAAATAAATTATTTATAAATGTATATCATTTAATTCTATGCATTGTATTTGTATGTACATACATATGTATGTACAGTATACAACCGATATCTGATATAATTTTATTACAATAATAATAATAATAATAATAATACAATTACCTCAAATCTGTCATAATAGAAAAATAAAAATATGAAAATGAAAATTGTCAACCAAATTTCAAGTATATCCAATTCATGAATAGAATGATATAGATATAATGTATCTACACTAATGACCATTAAAGTTAGACAAATTTTAAATTTTATTTGTACAGATATGTAGCATTGCCTGCATACATGCTTGCTTGCTACATATTTTTCTATAGAAATTTTTTGTTTTTATTTTCTAATACTAAAATGAATTTTCAATTAGTTTTGAAACAATTATCATTTACACATTTGTTAAATTATGAAAAATACTCGCTCACATTATATATTTTTTGTTGCACATTACACCACTAATTAATAAAATTGATAAAAAACAAACTTTCTTCTCCGTACTTGCTTGCTACATACATACATAGAGTGCATAATACAGTACATAATTTACACAAGAATATGAGAAGAGAAACTACCGTGTAAACAAGAAAAACGAACAAATGTTTTGACCTATATTTTCATTTGTAAACAAACATGGTCATTAAACTCTTGTGGATATAAGATGTAGAAAGGGGAGTAAAAGGAGAAGTAGAAAGAAAATTAGAAAGATACCGAAAGAAGTAGTTTTTCTTCTACTTTTCTTGTGTAAATTGTGTACTCCACTATTATAGTAGAAGGAGGGTACGACATAGAAGAATTTCAAATTGAAACAAGATCCTTGTGTATAAAAAACCGATAAATGTTTTGGCCTGGTTTTGACCTATATTTTCATTTGTAAATAAACATGGTCATTCAACTCTTGAATATTTTAGATGTCAAGAAGAGAAATAGAAAAAAAAAGTAGAAAGATAAATAGAAACGCACGCGAATAGTAATTTTTCTTCTTATTTTCTTGTTTAAACTATGCACTACACTATAGAAGGCGAGTATGGAGAAGAATTTAAGATTGCAACTAGATCAGTGTACGTAAGAAATACCGATAAAATGTTTTTTTTTTTTCTTTCTACTTCTTTTTCTACATTTCAAATACTTAAGAGTTGAATGATCATATTTGTTTACAAATGAAAATACAAGTTGCAACATTTATAGGTTTTTCTTGTATACACAAATCTAGTTTCAAACATCGTTTTGAGTCACACTTTATTCGATTCATTATCATTCAATTGATAATGTGCAACAATATAATAGTATGAAATTTACCTTAACGAACTATCCTTTATTATCGAACTGCATTGTTGATGTAGAAATATTCAATAAAAATATTGATGTATCATACATATAATTAAATATACACAGATTTATATTGCAGACATTATATTACATATTAAATTTAGATAAATGCTCGTATTATATGTATATCTACTTATTTATTTTAGTACATTTTCTATAGCCTTTAGTGTATATACATGTGTATAATACTCGTATATAATAATAATTATAAATCACCTTTTCTAAATAAAAATATATATTCGAATATAACTATATCTTATATATTATGTACTGTTTATATTACGAATATTTATAGTGAAATATTGTAAAATACTCGTATATGTATATTATAAAAATAATAATGTAATTTTATATCTAATTAGATAATCATGTATAGATTATTTAACTATTTTTAATTATTATTTCATTTTATATTATGTATGTATGTATGCATGTAGGTACATAGTATGTATATGTACTTTGTTTTTGGTATTGCTATATATTTTATTAGAGGGTATTTTTTAAATGATTACTTTTTATTTTATTTCTTTAGTTTTTTGTTTTTTTTTTTGTTTTTTTTTTATTTTTGTCAGCTAATTGAAAATTTAAATGCAGTCTAATAAATATTGATAAGAAACACTTACCTCTTATACCTACATATATACCTATTAATTTTTAACATTATTATAAATTTAATGAATGTACTCGTATATCTGTTAATACGTATTTTTTATTAGATTACACATTTACATTTTTATAATGCGGATGAGTGTATATTAGAGTGCATATTTAATTTTGAATCATTTTTTTTTTTTTATTTTGGTTTTATAAAATAATATCAATCACAAAAACAAAAAAAAAATAATAAAGAAAAAAAAATCCTTCAAATATGTGTATATATATAAAACGTATTCCATTTGGTTTTCATTTATTGTAATTTGTGATTTGTGACTGCTCTATAAATCAGAAGGAAATACATAGATTTTTGCATACAGTAATATTATAACGTTAACGTAAATATACGGTTGAAAACACAGTTATTAGAACGTGTAATAAATATATTCATATAGTATTTGTGTTTTAGTCTGCGCAGAGTTACTTAAAATAAAATTATAACGAACAAAATGAAATTTATTGTATTCACAGTATTGGCAATTTGTGCATTTTCTGTAAGAATAAAATACAAAAAGAAAAAAAAATAATTAAGTACTTTAAAAAATAAAAAAATTTGTTAATAATTTTTAATTATTATTTAATTTTTTTTTTTTTTCCATAAATATTTTATATAATTTGAATTTATAAAATTCCTAAATATAGGTACAAGGAAATAAATTAGAAACAACAATCGATAATGAATTATTTTTATTAAATGATACAAAAGGTATACAGGATGTAATTGAGGCTGTTATTGAATTCGCTAAAAATGCAATAAATGCAATAATTAAAAAAGTTGAACAAATCGTACAAAATATTCAAAAAATCATACAAAATATCGTAGAACAGGCTGTTGAACAAGTTGAAAAAATTCGTGAAACAATTGAAAAAATTCTAGAAGAAATCGCAAAACAAAATCAAAATGCTAGAGAATGTGTCGAAGAGCAACGTTCACGTGTAAATGCTGTTATCGATGGTGTACATCAAGGTTTACAATATTGTGCTGCTAATTCTTTACAACAAGTACAAGATTTACAAAATGAAGTTAATAAAAATGTTGAATCAATTGAACAGCAAATTATTAAATTACAAAATATCGTTAAAGATTGTTTAAATGAAAGTAAAAGACCAAATGGTGTTATTGGATGCATTATTGGACAAGTAAAAATTTTTTTAATTTTAAATTATTTTTATGTTTTTAAATAAATTTTTGTTTTTTAATAATCGCATTATGTTTTTTTTTTTTTTTGTATTCTATATAGGCACAAGAAATCAGACAAAACATTTTCAAAGCAATCAGTGATATCAATGAGGCAATTAATTTAATTGTGAGCACAATACCAGAAATAAGCGCACAGGCACGTGATTGTAGTGTACAGGTTGTATCTGATGTATCTCCACAATTACAACAAATTGTTGCCGATATCAATCAATGTATTAAAGATAAAAATGAAAAAAATTTACTAAATTAAATAAATTCTCATTTAAAATTTTTCGATTGTAAAATTTTTGAAAAATAATAAAAATATAAACTAGCGAAAAATAATTGCCAGAAATTTATTTTAATTTATTTAAAAATATAATTATTTATTGGGAAAATAAAAAATGAAAACGATTCATAAATTTTCAAATAATATCTGTAATTTTCGTAAATTCGTATTAGTTTTGTATATTCTTTACGAATATGTATGTATGATGTTTTATTTATACTTACATCTGTTAGATTATAATTTGCTATTTTTAACGCATAGATACCAAACAAATTTAATCAATTTTATTTAGATACAAGTTAATACAAACTGATATTCATAATGAAATATGTTGATGTAAAATCTACTCAAAAGAAAAAAAAAAAAAGACACAAAACAAAAATACAATTATATTAACAAGAAAATGTTGCTATCGTCAAACAAATTAATTAAGATAAAAATTTAGGAAGAAATATTTATTATATATTAATTTTATAGGTAAATTTTCATTGTAAAAACTATTAACTATAAAAACTAAATATAAATATACAAAAGGTTATTTTTTAATTAAAATTTAAAATGTTGTTTAAGCTCCACTAAAAATCGAACATGTGTACTATACCGTACTACTCAACACTTATGAATAATTCCATATGCTCCAAATTTACACATTTGCGTAAGTAATTATATGCGTAATAAATATATTTAATTATTGCATAAGTAAATATATTATAACTTTACGTAGTTTCAATAGCTCTAAGATACAATACAGTCTGTTTTGTTTATACAAACATAAGATAACGTATATACGTTTTGTTAAGTTTAACAACCAAAAACATCATATAACTATACAAAGATATCAAAATTCATATGTACATACATCTCGTCTTTATATAACATGGTATTTAGTTTAACGCATAAATATACAAAATGCTAAACGATATAATTTCACCAATTTTGATACATTTGTAAACAAAATAAATTTTTAATTATAACATACAGATATTATAATCGTAGGAATTCTTGCTGTATCGGTAAGTATATCTTATATCACTACAGTTCATCAATTAGATTTTTTTTTTTATACAAATTTATGAATTTAAATTTGTTAAAAAAAACTATTTAATTTTGTTAATTTGCTTCTTTTTTTCTTCATATTCTTTTTTTTCAGTTATGTGTTCTGTGAAGCAACAGAATCTGAAACATCTGATACTGATAGTTTAGTTAAAAAATTAGTTAGTCCTTTTGAAGTAGCTTTTGAAGAAATACGTAATAATACTTATGCATCGATTTTAAAAGTGAAATATTTTTTCTATAAAAACTTCAAAATCAGTGGATTCAAGAAAATCTGATTTACATAAAAAATTTACATCTAGATACTCAAAATAGTGAAATTGCTAAAACAAAATTCTGTGGTGAAAAGGATGAATTATAGAATTGGGAGAATTTATGAATTTAGTATACAATTATTTCAAAAAAATGTAATGCGTTTTTCATTATTATTAATTAAAATTGTTTAATGAATATAGAGATGAACTTGAAGAAAATATTTAAAAATTTCGTTCAGCTGTAGCCGATTGTATTAGAGTTAATCCTTCAAATTCAGTTAAATGTAATTCAGATAAATTTGAAGAATATAAACTAATTTTTGAAAATTTATATAAAACATTTGATTAACATTTCAAAAGGTTCGAAGTACATAACTTAAATTATCCAGCTGTTATGATGGAATGTGTGGGAAATAAATCTTATGAAGATTTTCAAGTATGTACTTCAAAGAATCGAAGAGAAATTTGAAGCATGTTTAATTAATGATTTTAATTAATAAATTTAAAAACAAATAATCGTTATTTGAATTTTCAATTTGAATAAATTTATATATAAATTAGTTTATCACACATTAGCGTATCTATACTGTTTTAATTACGATGCATAACCAACATAACCCATTTACATACATACATACACATATTTAGATATTTAAGGAAAATAATTTTATTTCGTTTATTTGAAATAATCATTAAAATTTGGTTCACATAATTTAAGATGAAGATTTGGTTTTATCATTGCATATCTTTAGGATTTAAAATTCAATGAGGTGTTTGTTGTATTTCTTGGATTTTGCTTTGACTTTTTGAATAATTTATTTATGTATATATGTTAATTTTAAATAGAAAACAGTAGTAAATACCAACAACTCTGAAATAATAATAATTGAAATACATACATAAATACATTAAATATTTTTATTTTATTGAAACAATTGAATTAAACATTCATTTTTCATTTGAATAATATTCGCTCTAATTCTGTTCCTTAGCACATTTGTTTACTTTTTTTAGAATTTTATCAAATTCCAATACAGCATTTTGGACTACATCTCGATTACATTCGTAAAGTCCCTTCGGAATTTTAGCTGCATTCAATGTTACATCATTAATGGTTTGTTTGAATTTAGAACCAATATCGCCAATTATTTGTCTGTATTTGCCGATCTATGTATATAAAGTTCATTTAAAAAAAAAAAAAAAAAAAAAAAAAAGAGACAACATTAAAATTATTGCAAATTACTCGTACGTAGTAAAAATATTTTGAAAAAAAAAATTAAATTATTTTTCATTAATATAAACTTACTCTATTGAAAACACATTTTGTCGTTGTAAAAGGATTAAAATGAATACAAGTAACTGCACTTAAACGAAACTCTTCAATACTATCATCGATATCATTGATATCATTTTTAACTATATCTTGTTGTTCTTTCATTTGTTTTATAAAATTTGTTGCACATGAATGCAATTCATTTTGTACATTTGTTTGTGTTGAATTTAATTCATTTTCATATTTTTCACCGCATTCTTTTGCATGTTCATTTTGTTTTTTAATATTTTCGATAGTCGTATGTAAATTATCTGTAATCGATGTTAATGATACCATTGATTTTTGAATATATTCATTAATTTTTATGTACGATTTTGATAATATATCTTTGATTTTTGCTGCAGCAGCAACAAATGGTGTTGATACAGATTTAATGAAATCATTAATTAATTCACTCACTTTATTGCCGACACTTGATCGAAATTCAATTTTATCATTCGGATTTATTTGTGCCTATATATGATTAATTTAAAATTAAAAAATAAAATGTTTAAAAAAAAAAAGAAAAAAATAAATAAAATTTTTTATGTTTTTAATATTATAAAATTTGAAATAAGAAATTATCTTTATACAAAACTTACTGTTGCAAACACAATGCATCCTATAAAAAATAATATTACGCACTTCATTTTTTATAAAAATATTGTTATATAAAAAAAGATAAAGATTTAAAGATTTGAATTTAAATTTAAATTTTACTTTAAAGATCTTCAGTATAATGATCGATAAGTTTGATATTAATTTAATGATTCATTTGAATAGAAATTGCTTTATTTATATGAAATATTTTATTATTCGATATAATTTAAAAAAGTTTATGAGTAACTAAATGAAATGCATATATGTACATACATATATGCACATATTATGGACACAAGAATAAATATGATACCATGAGAAATATGTATACATGTGGTATTGAATTTAATAATTTAGCATAAGCAAATATAAATGTATAATTATAATTATGATAATGTGTTAATCCCAAATATTATTATTATTATTATTTGTTTATTATTTATTTATTTTGTGTTCTTTTCAATTCTTATTTCCTAATTAATGTTTAAACAGTTGCTGGTAAAAAATAATTATAATAATTCTCAAGAACGAAAAACAATAAATTTTTATATTATTTATTTTAAATTAATAAAATCAAATTGACAAAAATGAAATGAAAACAAACAAAAAATGGTAGCATTATAATTCTTGTATTGAACGAATTACCCGTAATATATATGCATAATTTTTGTTATTTCCATGTATATTTTTGTTCATTTTGGAAATTTCATGAAGTAAACATTTTTCACATACAAAACACTCCATATGGAGGTACATACATAATAATATGAGTATTAGATCATTAAATTGAAACATTGAAACGTATATATACATACATACATAATTATATTAATACTCGTATTTCATTTTTTCAGTTGTTTTAATTTAATTTTAATTTTTATAAGAAATCATCTTTCATCAATAAATTGTACTCGTACAAATAAAAATTGAATACACAATTATATATGTAGAAAAATTTTATAAAAAGGCTACTGACTAATTTAAATGTGTTATTATTATTATTCATTAAACAACCTTGTACATCTTATAACCGTTACACGTTCTGTGTATTTGTATGTGTATCGAAAATTTTTTGTTTTTATTTTTCAAAATGTTTAAAATTTTAATTCTTATTTACCTAGGATACTTTACTTTTAGTGTAAGTAAAAAATATTAACTATTAATTTATTTATTTTTTTTTTTTGAAATTATATTTCATTAAATTAAAATATTAAAATAACAAAATTAAACATTATTTAGTTTTTGTATTTTTTTTTTATTTGTAGGGATATGCAAAAAATTCTCAATTGGATTTACTTACAAAAAATGAAGCATCATATCAAAGTAATTTATTCATAAAAGCTAGCAAAACATCTGAAGATTTTATAAAATCAATTTTACAGCCATTAAATAAAATATATGAAAAAGCAATTAATGATATTAATGAAACTGAAACAAAATTAAATGAAGCACAAAATGATGCATTAAATTCATTTGATTTAGCTATACAAAATGTTAAAAATCGTATATCACATATGAGAATGAATTCAAATATTAAAGATTGTGCTGAAGAACATGAAATTCGTTTAGATGAAATTCGTAAAAATACTGAAAATGATTTAAAAATATGTAATAATTATTTTGAGCATAATATTGAAGAATTGAAAAAATTAATCGATGAACCATTACAAGATGTTAACGATCGAATCGATGAATTTCGTTTGGAATCATTTACTTGTGTTGAAATGAATCCAGTCATAACAACTGAATGTGTATATGATAAGGTAAGTATAATAAATTTTGTTTAGTTTTATTTTTTTTTTTTTTTATTTATTATTTATATTTGAAATTTAATATTTTTAAATTTAATAGATAAATGAATACAATCCTGTCATAGACGAAACTGGAAATTCATTTAATCAAGCTGTAACGGATATGAATGAAAATTTACCTAAAACATTGATTGGTGGATTCAATAATTGCAATATGGCTGTAATAAATAAAGGATTATGGGCAATACGTCAAATTGCAAGCAATTTAGAACAGTGCAATATGATACATTGAGAAAATGAATTCAAATAAAAAAAATTAAAATGTAATAAGTTTTGCGTTAATTATTATTTATATTTCATTTTGTTTTCCAAAAAAAAAGGGATATCACATAATATTCGCTTTCATTTCGTACAATTAAAAATTCTAAATCGCATTCCAAAATCTCTATATTTATTTTTTTAAATTATTTGAAAAAGTATTGTACAGAAAAACTATTATTACCCTCTTACATAAGAGTATGGGCCACCTTGTGGACAAACTCAACCATAGTAGTACTTTAGAGTGCCATTTTATTACAACAAAATTTTCCCGTTCATTGTAGCCATTTTGTTTTGCTTAAGCTCAATTAAGCGATCAACATACAAATCGGCCACATCTTATAGAGTTATCCAATTCTAGCTAATGCTAGGCATTTGTGAAATTAACGAAGCATAGTATCTTTTCCTAAATAATTTTTACGGCTTCAACAGGATGTGTACGACAGAACCAACCTTGTTGTGTGTTCTCCTACATGTCACAATTCCCTGTTAAAATTTCGTATCATTTTATGCTGAGAAGATTTCTTTTTCTGATTCTGTTGTATTTCAGTTCAAATAAAAAGACTGATACTAAGTGTAATGTTCATATACTAAATTTTTTATGGGATCAAATAATAACACTCGTACATCAAATAAAAATGATGCATAGAATTAAAATCAAAACTAACAATAGGATAATTCAATTAATAAATCTACAAAATAAAATAAAATATTCAAGATCTACGTATAATGATGCAAAAAATGTTATTATTTTTTAGTCTCTAAAGCCCGATTTTTGTCAGATTTTTAATGCGACATTTCAATGTTGATTCATCAACATTGCATTCTACAATCTAGAAAATTGGAACGAAAAAAATATTTTCATTTAATTAAAATTTGAACAGCGCAATTAATATGAAAGATTGATAAGGTAAGATTATATCCAAAAAGGTATTCCCAGACCGTAAAGAATTTAATAAAGAAATACAATAGATCTATGATCTGCATGAATGTGTCATATGTAATAGCCAACATTTCATTTTCAGATCTAAAATTCGTAAGTTCTATTTTTTTTTTATGAATATTATCATAGAAATTAATGTTAAATGGCGAATATCATCATGAATAGCACTACAGCTCTAGTGAGCCAGGGCTTTTACTTTTTCCCAGCAAACTGATACTCATTTAAAGCTGATTGAACTTTTGGGGGATAATGAGAGTTAGAAATTGGAAATGAAAAATTTAAAATGATTTTTCTTACTTTTATCGTGGGTATAGCAAATAGGAATCGAACCTGTACTTCGAGATCAGTACGTCAGTTGCTCTTTTACTTGCGTTACTGTGCCCCACTTGTCAAAAATATACTATACTAAAATATTATGATAAATCATTGATATTATGATGGACCAATAAATTAGAATTTTAAGATCGATTCCTTGAAAAAAGTAAAGGCACAAATAAAAAAATTGAACTTATATGAATATGAAAAAAATTTAAAATATACAATTTTTTATTCATTTGAAAAAAAAAAAAGAAAGTTAAATAGTAACTGTATCAGGCTTCACATCCGTATGTTTGATTAAAAAAAAAAAAGATCAAGGTAAAATTTCGTTTACGATGTTGTTCTTAAATCCACATACTCGTAATTGTTTATTGTTTATTCTTCAAAATTAAACATTAAATGAAGAAGATACAATCAATATCAATATAAAAATTTACAATGAAATATATATTTATTGTTATACATATAAGAGATTATGACGTATGTACATGGCTATTAAATAATAAAAAATACTTGATTTAAATGATAATTATTAAAATGAAAATAATTTCA
The DNA here is from genome assembly GCA_951394055.1 of Villa cingulata. NCBI lineage: Eukaryota > Metazoa > Arthropoda > Insecta > Diptera > Bombyliidae > Villa > Villa cingulata. The sequence continues at coordinate 13,233,063 of OX596020.1, read as the reverse complement.
AGGTATCTATCGACGTTCGATGTGAGAGTGCATTTACGTGGTTATGTGCGTACATAATATATGAAAATTTTCATATAGAAACAATTAAAACGATTTACATAATTATCAATAATTATTATTTGAATGCGTACAAATATTCGTTCACAATACACAATAATACAAAATTAATACACAATAAACACAATTAATATTACGTAAGTAGCATGTACAATTTATTTGGTCCAAAAATTTAAATAAATCTGTTTAAATAATAATCGAAGATGTTCTTCATCATGTGCTATTTTAGAATTTTTACAAAAAAAAAAAAATTATTTTTTTAAGTATAAAAAGGTACAATGATTTCCTTAATTTATCATTAACTGAATTGTCTTTCAATTCCTTCGTATACTATTGAACGATTTTGAGAAACAGTCTTAAAAAAGCATTAATTATTTCAAAAATGAAATTAGCAATTATTCTAATTTTTGGACTCTTCGCAGTAGTCGTAAGTATAAATTATATATTTTTTTTGTTATTTTTTATTTTTTTTTTAAATTAAAAATAATAAATTAAAAAATGTTATAAATTGAAATCAGATCATTAGATCATTAGAAATAAAATAAATCGTTTTAATTTTTTTTTCTTTTTCTCTCTCTTCGTTGTTTGTTTTTTTTTTTTTTTTTTTTTTTTTTCATTAAATTATAGCACTCAGATGAGCAATCAGAACAATCTGATATTGATTTATTATCACAAGGTGCATCAGGTTTTCAAAGTGATATTTTCGAAAAAGTTAGCAAATCATCTGAACATTTCGTCAAAACCATTACAAGTCCATTCTTAACAGCAGAAAAGAAAACAAAAAATATTTTATTAAGAGCATACACAAGAATTGATCAAGCAAAAACAAAAGTCCAAGGATCATTTAAAGGAATTACTGAAAAAATTGAAAAGAAATTGAAACAAGTACAAGAAGAATGTGGTAACGAACATAAATCAGAATATGAAAATATTAAAAATGAAATGATCGAACAATTAGAGCAATATGCCGAAGAGAAAAAATCAAAATTAAATCATTTAGATTATTATGTTGAACAGCAATTAGAAGAAATCGATGAACATATTGAAGAATTTCGTTTAGTTGCAGTTACATGCTTCCATTTTAATCCAGTCGTTACAACTGAATGCGTTTTTAACAAGGTAACACAATTAAATGATTAGATTTATTTTTTCTTAACATGCAAATGAATATACATTAAATTATTTACGTGTTAATTATTTACAGATGAATGAATATAGTTCGGTAATTGGTGAGGTTGGTACCACATTCAATAAAGCTGTTGCTGAAGTTGTAAAAACATCAATTTCAGCCCAAAGAGATGTTGTATCTTATAGCGGAACTGTCGTTAATGGTGTCATACAAAAATTGAATGAAGTTTTTAAGGCAGTTAATTCATGTCCAGCACTATAATAATTAACAAATTTATAAATGATTATGTAAATTTGTCATTTTATTTAGCCAATTTATGAATTCAATAAAAATTTTAATACTATATTAAATATGTTTATTTAAATTATTTAAAATAATTGCAATTAATTTTCAAATGAAACGTATGTATATGTATGTAAATGCATGCATGCATGCATACTGTATGCTACAAACATATAGTATATGTACATATGGCACATCTAATCTTTTAGTGATCAAAATCAAAAAGATTATTGACAAAAAAATTTTTTTTAGAAATTACATCATAACTGACCCATTGATATACTTGAATATTTTGTTATTGTTATCATTTTCTATACAATTTTGATAATAAGACACAGGCGTGTTTTTCAAAGCAAAAATATATGAGCATAAATGATATCGCGTATACACTACGATCGTACAATTAGTATTTTACACATCATGTAGACTCGTATTTTTCTTTGATTTTCCTTCTGAGTAGAATGCGAATATTGGATAAAATAAAACACGAAAAATCAATAAACAACAATTTATACTTACTTGCTCCTCTCCCTTACATACTCTGTAGCAGTAGAGTTCATTGACTATTACCATACATTACAGTATCTTCTGTAGTATACGCCAACGCCATCCTAGTACGAGTAGTATTTTAAACATCATGTGTACTCGTATTTATACCTTCTTCAGAAAAAGTTAATTTTCCCCTCTTATAGTAGAATGCGAATATTGTAAACAAAACAAACATGGAAAATCAACTAACAATCCTCCTTCCTAGCGTATACGCAACTATAGTACCAGTAGTATTCCCCACACCAAGTTGATTTTCTCTCCTTAGTTGAATGCGAATATTGTAAACAAAACAAACATGGAAAATGAAACTAATAACATTTTATACTTCCTGCTTCTACTCTATTCTATACATATCATACTCTGTAGCAGTAGAGTTCATTGACTATACAACAGTATTTGTAGTATATACGCCATGTTAATACGAGCAGTATTCTACGTGATTCTACACATCATGTCTAATCATTTTTGAATTTTCATTTTGAAACTTGGGGAAATGTCAAGATGCTTTTACTCGGGAAATCCGTCACTGAATGAAATTAATTACAAAAATAAATTTGTTCTTTATCACAGAAATGATAAAATTAATTAAAATTTTATCAAAATCAAAAAAAATAATTCATACATGTTTTCGAACTGAATTAAATACGAAAAGCAATATCATATAGATAAGAATTATTATTATCTAATTCAGAAAATATATACGAGTATTTATCATTTCATTTAAATATCAGTGAAATTTCAATAATTTACAATAAAGTAATTTTTTTTTTTAAAGAAGAAACTGATTGAAAATTTATGCAAGTCAATTTATATTGGTCAAGGATAAAAAAATCATAAATATCAAACAAACGAATTATCAGGAGAAATAATAAAAAATGAAAATTATATTATTTATTTACTGGATTTATTTTATTGGATTTGGATTATATACGGTAGGTAATTATTTTTCTAAAATTTACTAATATTTATTATAAATAAATAAATGCATTATCATTTTTTCCTAATTTAATTTCAAATTTAGCAAACGGAAGCAATTTATGATCATCAGGTACTTAATTTATTATATTTCATGTAATTTGATTAAATCAATAAACATTTACATACATTATGTAAAAATTTTTGTGTTTGCATATTACATATGCAATTACAGAACATAACATTTTTAGTTCATGAAAAATCTAAATTATTCAATTCGAGAATTGATTTCATCAAAAATGAATTAAAATCAAATGCACATAAAATTATAAACAATTTTGAAATTAATTTAAATTCATCTGTAATATTAGCAGAAAATATAATTGATAATATCGTTAAACAATTAAAATATGATTTAAATAATAATTTAAAAAAGAATAAAAAGAATAAAAATTATCAAAAATGTTTTGATGTATATCGTAAATTGATTATTGAATTTCCAAAATATTATAAAAATGACATTTTTAAATGTAAATCAATATCAGAAATGAAATATTCACATATCAAAAACAGTATTACAGATGATATACTATTTTTAATGGATGATGATATAAAAAAATTACGATATTCCTTACTAAAACATTCAATAAATTCGCAAATCACAATCAATGGCGATGCATCACAAGCAATTATTGTGGAAATGGTAAGAATGCTTTTATTTTGAAGTGATAATACAGTGATACAGTGATAATTAATATTTTTTTAATTTTTTATTTTTAAATTTTCTAGGACAATTTACTTGCGGACAATACTATTTATACAAGAATTGAGTTTGTTCGAGATAACTTAGAATTTCTATCCGGACAAATTGATGATATTTTAAGTGAATTACAAGAATGTTTGTTAAACACTCAGAATATATCGAAAGAAGCTATGAAATATTTACAATTTTCTATTAATAAATGTATATAGAAAAATTAAATAAATTATTATATAAAATATTTATTAAATCAAGTGAATCTCTGAATTATTTTAAATTGAATTCATTTTAATTTAATACGTTTTAATGAAATTTTTTTCATTGATTTTCTTTACTGATTTTCTAAATTCTACCTACATAAATTAGATTTTTTGTTAATATTTCAGTCAAACCTATACCCATTTGACACAATTATTTACAAATTGTACATAACATACTACATGTTAATGTGTAATGCGAAAATTTTAAAATAAAAATAAATCAAAATGATAATAAAAATTCAAATTAAATTTTTTTGACAGAAAACTCATTACGATAAGAACGATTTAAGATTTAAAAATATTATCAGTTGTGCTAGAAAACGAGAAGCTATTGATAGAAAATACGATTCGATAATTCGAAAACTTTAAGCGAAACGTCGTTAAATCCATACAAAGTTTATCATTCATAAGAGTGTTTAATATAACTACAGTTGAATTCAATATATAATGCTTGTGGAAGTATCTACATCCGTTGATAAATGTAAACTACAAAAAAGTATCGCACAAACTTTGAACTAAGACGTTTCAAAAAAGAAAATTATTCATTTATTTGAATTTTTAATATTTTATGATTTAGTTATAATTTTTCTCTGGACCGATTTAGTACTTAAATTCGAATATAAAATTAAAATATTTAATTCAGAGTTAATCGATACGGTATAAAATAGAAAGAAAAAAATGATGAAAATTATAATTTTTGTTTTAATTTTTAACGGTGTTTTGATTATGATGTGTAAGAATGAAATAATTAAATTGGATAATAAGTGCAAAAGTAAAGTTTATTCTCGCGAATTAGTTTGTGAAAATCTTAATTTAACAAATGACAGTCAGCATACTAAATTTATTTCCGATAAATACGATATGGACAATTTTAAAAAATTAATTTGCGGAAATTGTATAAGTCCAAACATTACACACGAAACTTTTAATCAGTTTACAAATTTGGAAGAAATATATTCAAATAATATTGGTCACAATGCATTTCATATATACATTAGTTTGAAAAATATATCTTCCAAAAATAATATTATAAGGAAGTTAAATTATTACCCTTTTAAATATTCGAGCCGTGAAAAAAATAGAGCATTTCTATTTCTCGATGATAATAAAATTGAAAATATTCAAGAATACTGTTTCAATAGTAAAAACATTTTTCATATTGATTTACAATCGAATCAATTAACTGCAATTAAAAAGAAAATGTTTGCCGGTGCAACTTCATTGTTTTCTTTGAATTTACGTAACAATTCAATCGAGAGTATTGAAGACGATTCATTCTCAGATCAAGGAGAATTAAGTATTCTGAATTTGAATCACAATAAATTGACTGAAATTAAAAAAAATACATTTAGTTTTAATGAAGCAAGATCACTTGAGTTGTATTTAGCGGATAATATGATCAAATTCATAGACAGTTCAGCATTTCAAAATATAAAAGGTCTAAAATATATACACTTATATAACAACAATTTGAAGAAAATCGAAGAAAATACTTTCTCTAATTTAAGAGATTTAACTGATCTTCTACTGTATAATAATGAAATTGAGCACATTGGAAAGGACACATTTATGAATTCGACAGGCTTAGCACTTTTATTATTGAATAATAATAATTTGAAATCTTTCATCTACACTGAACTTGGTTTTAAACCATTGGATTCTTTATCAAGTATAATTGTTGGTTTCGGGGCTATAATTGATTTATCAATGAATTCACTGGAATCAGTTTACTTGGATAACTCACATAAACTTCAAATATTGAATCTTTCATCAAACAATATCAAGGATATTTATAATGATACATTTGAAGGATTAGATTTGAAAACGTTGATATTGTCGAACAATAAAATTGAAAAATTCGATACACATGTATTACATCGAATAACTAATTTACGTACGCTTTATATTGACGGGAATCAAATATCGGAAATCAATTATGAAGATCCGAAATTTAGATTTTCAGAAATCAACTTCTCAAATAACAAGTGGAATTGTACATATTTGAAAAATATGATAGAATACTTTGATGTACATGGAATGAAATATTTAATTGATGAAAAACCAAATACAACACAACATGTAGCTGGAATTGGATGCACTGAAATCGATCACCAACAACAGAAAACGGATGGTGTTCTTGAATGTAAAAGTACTCGTACATAATTCTGCATAATGTACATTGATTAGTCAGATAAAAATTTCAAAAATCTTTTACAAATTATAAACCTTAAAACATATAGAACTACTGCTCCAGATCTGATGATAATAATAATTTTATTTTGTATTTTGATAATATCAGTAAGAATAATCGGAATCTATGTATTATACAGAAAAAAATTACAAATTAATGATAAGAAGAAAATTACAGAAATTCATTCATTCATTCATTCGAATAAGAAAACATGCTGTCAAAATCTATACTATTTGATAAATAATACAAAAAATATTATATTTTGTAAGTTTTTTCTCATTAAGTCGAATATTGAAATCATTCAAATAAACGGAAATTTTCGTATAAATTTTTTTACTCTGTTAAGTTATTTGTATCTTTTATTTAATTACTCATTCTATTAGCAACTAAAATTGCGAGAAATAAAATTTTAAAAATAAATTTTGATAAGAAAAAAAAATAATGCGTGTAAGGGTTATGATCTTTCTTTTTTTTTTTCGAAAATAAAAAATACATTAAAATACACGGAAAATAAACAAATATTATAAAAAATACTGATATGACTACATGGTAGAACAGATCCTTATCTGTGATGGAAGTCCACAAAAAATTTATAGAGATTCCAATTTTCAGCTATGTTATCATTAATGACAAAAAATAAATTAGAAATTTTACTTTTATATATTTTAATTAATTAATTAAAAATAAAAATAAAAATATAATTCTTTACATAATATATGTATTGTATGTTAGATTATTATATTAAATAGCGTATAACTTTTTTATATGAAATAGAAATGTAAATAAAATTTTTATTAAATCCTTTTGTGGCCCAAAAAATATAAAATACGAGTATTAATCATCGAATAATGTGCATTTTTATTTTAATTAATTCTATAATTTATTTGTCCTTATGTAACATGAAACCGATATACACTGAGTAGTAGCAGTACACTTTTACCACATATTTTAATTTAATCTCTCATTTATACATGTAAGTATATAAACAAAATGATCTTTAAATGTTATTTGTTGGTCTCTCCAACGCATTTATAAATTGATTTTTGAATTTTAGCAAATTCATTTTGTGCATGTTGAACTGTATTCGTAATACATTCGGCTGTTTCATCAACAATATTTGCTAATTCATCATTTGCTACTTCAATTGTTTTTCTAGCATTTTGAATCAGTTCAACAATATTTGTTTTTATATCCTCTGCCTATACGTATACACACACAAAAAAATAAATTTATTCAAATATTCAATCTCATATAATATGTAATACAAATTTTTGTACTTACATTATTTCGAAGGCATTTTATAATTGAAATCGGATTAACTGTCAATTTTATACAATCCATAACAATATCTTTTAAATTATTAAGATTATCACGTATTTCATCAATTATTTTAAGAATTTTTCCAGGAAGTTTTTGAATTTTTTCGATTGCATTCGATTGACAATTTTCAATATTCTCTTTTGTCTCTTTTATTACAGCTTCAATCATTGGTAAATGTTTACGTAAACATTCCTTAACTGTATTTAAATCATAATTATTACCATAATTTTTATATTTATTCAAATTATCTATTGATATTTTTAAATTTTTTTCAGCATTTTTAATTATTTCTTTAATTTTTTGATTGGTTTCTTCAATATTATTTTGATTTTTTAACAAAATATTTTCAATTATTTCGTTTACTTTTTTATCAATTATCTCAATAATTGTATTAATTTGATCAATTAAATTATCGTTTATTATTAATTGAGAATCGATTGGTTCATTCAAATAATCGTTATCGTTAATAGGAATTTTTGATGATTGATGTGCAGTTTTAGTTTCCGCCTAAATAATCACAAATTATGACAAAAATGAAAAAAATTAATTATAAAAAATATTTACATAAATATAATATTAATTTAATTAAAAAAAATTTTAAAGAGAAAAGGATATTTCAAATATTCTTACAGCTATCGCACAGATACCAAATACAAATATCAAAATTGATTTCATTTTGAAAATTTTCTTATACAAAATTAAAATTAATACAAAAAGAACAAAAATACAAATCAAAATTAAAGAATTAAAATTTAAAAATTCAAGATAACGAAAAAACAAACTAAAAGTTAAATTGCAAAAGCAGACTAAATAAATAATATTTTTGATTTCTACTTTTATATATATATGCATGCATGAAAAATTTATCAATATTCTCAAAATTTATCTAAACCACTGTAAATACCCGCTTACATACATAATATGGATAATAATCAGATATTTTGTAATTTTTTTTTTTTTAATATTTTAAAAATTATTGATAACATTTTATAATCAAAATAATACTCGTATATCGAAGAAATCAAAATATATCGAAACGATAATGATACACAAATATACATATGTACAACTTATCTGTGCAGTTCAATAACAACTTATATCAGCTTACACAGCCACTTTAAGTTACATTTACAATCCGTAAGCTCAGATTATGATCCACATTAAATATTCCGCATCTTCTACAAATAATTCTATAGTACTATACATTTTCCACCCAGCCTAGATTAATCCAAAGTGAGATTGAGATTGAATTGTATTTCTAATCTTACGTTAGCGATAGGGTAGACTTTCAAATTCAAGGTTCAATCTGGAACTTTCCTAACATTTGCTTCTGCAAACCGGCTTGCAAAAATCTACCAAAATAAACCTTTCTGCACCTCGTTCACAAACACATATATGTTATTATATTTGTATTTTTCTGACCTTAATGATAAGTAAATCTATCATGATTGTGTTAGTGTTACTCACTTGTGAAATAGAGCTAAATTTATTTGAAAATTAGTTGAAAGAAATCATTTAGTTGTCTCACATTCTCTTATTGCACAGAAGACATGTGCGGAAAGGTTTCTATGTCTAGATTGATTAAAAATGTAATCTACGCTGAATTGTGAATACCATCCAATCTCGCACGCACATAATCTTTGATAGATTGTAAATGTACCTTAATTCATGAGTACCGTACCGTATGTACCTAGACACTGTATGAAGTATGAGCGTATTACATATATACGAGTATGAATTATATACATATTTCTTATTGGACAAAGAAAATCAATGAAAATAAACTTTTATAAACTTTTGAAATTAGAAAAAATAAAAATAAAAATAAAATATATTTCATAATTTATTTGCTTCGGATATTGTTTAATCCCCATATTAAAATGATAAAACAAAAAAAAAAAATAATCAATAATACATTTTTTTATGAAAAAAAAAAAGAAAAATAAAAATTAAAGAAAAAAAAATTGTAAATAATTATTAATCAATTCATATAATCCAATATACTAAACATACATATCTACTTTATATATTCATATCCGTATACAATAAATATTTGATAAACAAAAATTATTACAAGTAAGAAGTAAACTAGACTTTGAAACAAAAAAAAAAGAAAAAATAAGAAAATTATCCACTGATAAATTAAATTATAGACAAAATAAATAGATATAAGTACATTTGTTGTGTGGGTATGGGTATGGGGTGTATACAATCGAACAGATTTCATTAAGTCGAGTGTCGATCATGAATTTGGTTGGAGTTTGAGGTGTCATTATTCGGCAGAAGTTGATGCAATTGCTAGAAATAGTTATTACAAAAATAAAAAAAAAATATTTGCCACTTTCATGTACATATGTATCGAAGTATTCATATGTATGTTATTGTTATATAGAAGATGCCTGAAACAAAAAGTGAAAATTAATTAAAACTTAAATTGTTATACATTCAAAAAATTCTCATACCTACACTGCAAAATATCTGAAATCATCTTAAAATTTTTATTCATTTAACAGAATATGTATGTATATGTGTGTACCTACCCTACATACAGAAGTTAAATTAAAACTGATTTTCTCAAAAGACTTAAAACGAAAAAAAAAGAAATAAATACTTATGTTGAAAAAATGAAAAATATAAACAAAAATTTTCAGTAAAGCAAAAATAATAATAATTTTCTGATAATCTCTTCCGTGATCATATCACGAATTATATGCTTCCTTTCCACCCATTTTTAAAATTTATTTTATGATATTTTTGTTTACTTAAAAAATTTTTCAACAAAAAAAATGGTTTTTTTTTTATTTTGTTTTTTATTTATTTTTTTTTTTTTTGTTATATTTTGAGAAACTCAATCGTGGTCCATCATCGATTTATTCATCAATTCTTCAATAAATCCCAATATGAAGAAATAAAAAATAAAATCAAAATTTATAAAAAAATATTCAAGGATTAAGAAGAATACCGAAAATCGATTTGGAAAATAAAGAGCAAAAAAAAAATGTATACAAACATTTAGTTTGATGTAAATTGACGTTAAGCAATCTTAAAATTAAAAATGAAATTCACAGCAACAACAAAAGAAAAAAACAAATCAACAAGAAAATTAAAATAGCGCACCAAAAACGAAAATAATAATAAACAAAAAAAAAAACATCAAAATTATATGAATTTTTGGTGAGATAATTTTTAGTTGAGAAAAAAAATAACAAAAACAAACATAAATCCTTTTACACGTTTTTATAAAGGTGATTATTTTGGCGCTTTTTTAACCACTTTATTATATTGCTGTGCACTAAGATAATATGCACATACGGATATAAAGATTAATTCAGCAGCATATTATCGTTTATCGGGATGGATGGATAAATGAATGAATGGATAGAATGGAATGGATAAAAACGAAAATATAAAGAAATCAAAAAAAAAACCGTTAATTAAGTTAAATATTTGATAATAATCATCAATCGGGTATATAATGTATATATGGACATATAATTTTTATCCTTTTTGCGGATATCGTTCAAAACTCGTTTATTTCATAAGATTTAAATTTTTCTTTTGAAATAATCCGCTTGCTATATACATAATTATGTACATGCCCATGCCCACATTTAGTTAGAATTGTATACATTCATTTATTATTTATTTGTTTGCATGTATGTGTATGTGTGCTTGTATACTATTAGAATATCTGTGATATACACCGATATTATAATTATTATTATTATTATTATTATTTTCTTTGTGTTTTAATATTCAAAAATAAATACAAGACTCTTTCAGCAAGTTAATTATAAGGTTATATATAAAATCTGAAAATAATAATAATTTCCGTGCAAAATAAACATACGATACTAGCATATATGTATACATATATGAAATAATCTTTATTACATATACATTACATATACATATATATAGCACAATGTGTAGTAGTAGTATAGTAGTGCTATATAGTGATCGGAATTATGATAATGCTGGCTGATACAATACCATAACATCACGGAAATCTGTTCATAAGTATAATGAAATGAATAATTATTGATACCAAACCAATAGTCTCCATTATACAACAAATACTCGTAGTATACTCATATGTACATGTAAAAGAAGGTGTATAATATAAATGCAATTTAAAAAACAAACACTCAATTTAATTATTACAGAAGCACACACAGGACAAAACAGACAAATTCAGTGTTATATATACGATCAATCTGTATGATGATGATGATGAAAAATGTTTTTTTTATTTTTGTTTCCTTTTTTTCGGTCGTGTTTTTTGTTGTTATTTTTGTTTGATTTACTATACATATATAGACACAATTTATTTAGAACTGATCACAAAGATATGTGCACTAAATTAAGAAATTGAGACATTAACGTTTACGTTTATTGATCGAAGACGACTGTTGTATATTGATTTTATTGATTCGTTTTCGAGTATTTTTTTATATTAAAATATCATCATTTATAGATTTGTAAATTAAAATCTGTATATATCACTACAGATATAATGATGTATGCGTACATATATACACGGATATATGATATGACTTTATTATGAAATGACTTTATCATTTTTTATTTATATTTCATTATATTATTTTATTTTTTTTTACTTTTTCTGAAGGAAATGATTTTATTTTTATTCAAAATTTTGTTCAAAATTAAAATGACTAGCAAATTTCATTGTTAGATAAATTAAATTAAAAAAAAATATATTATTATTATTATAAAATTCAGGATTCAGGTATATAATACCATTATATTCATTTTTTTTTTTTTTTGTGTTTTCTTAAAAAAAATTTTATGGTAACTTTCTATTCAAAAAAAAAAAATGTATGAATAAAGAATAGAATTTTAAAAAAAAATTTAATATCGATGATATTAAATAAACACAGCATATGTTAGATCGTATATAAGGATCACAAGTTTATGGAATAAATGTACATATAAAATATACTTTAAGGTGAATGTATTGTATCAATTTGAGTGTAAATCTTTCTATAACACTACAACAGCTATAGGTGAGCCAAGGCTTTTACTAAAGAAGTGATTTCTAGTCTTATTAACTATCATTTTTGTTCACCTACAGTTTAACATGAATTAATGCGAACCATTGATTCATTCGCTGGTAGAAAAACAAAATATTTTACATGATAAGAAAGAACTTAGACTGGCCTATAGAATGATGGAAGAGTCTACTAATTATTTGTGTTACGTGTTATCATCAAGTAGACAACTTGATCTAAGCTCTAACTCTAAACATATGTATGTTCTTTTTCCTAGCAATCTAGTCTAATAATATTAACATTAACTCATTCAAAGCTGAGTAAACTTACTTTAGGGATAATAAAAGTTGGAAATTGACAATGAAAAATTGAAAATTATTTATCTTGATTTGGCCGTGGGTGGGCAAAAATCGAACCTGGCACTTCGAGATCAGTAGGTCAGTTGCTGTACCACTTGCTTGGTACATTTTTTTTTTTTTCAAATCAACAAAAAGTACGTTTTTATTATTTCCAATATCCTCTTATTATTTTACATACGCAGGCGTCTACGTTTACACAGGCGTCTAAAAAACCATGAAACAAACATTAAAAAAAATTCAATTTACACACATTAACTCGTATCTGGTATTTGTATCATTGAATACAAATGCAAAAATTCATTTTTTTTTAGTATCTTTTACAGTTTGCATTCAATTAAAATCCTTCACCTTATTTTTATTTTTTTCCATTCATCTGAAATGATGCATAAATAGGTAAATAGTGATTGTTTTTCATTTTAAAATTAAAAGAAAAAACAAATACACACACAAGCACATACACATAAAATTATCATGAAGACTGAAGGAATAAACGCTTTTTATTTTCTTCGAGTAATATATACCGAAATGAAATTACTAAAATTAAATTAAATGAACTGATATGAAAAATTAGTCCACCTTGCATATGTACATACATGTATATGTACCTTGAAACATACATGTATTAAAAAATTAAAAGTAAATCATTTATACACTTAATTATCTTTCATAAATAAAATATGATTTTTCACACGATTTTTAAGCAATAAAAAAAAGTGGAAAAAAAATTATTAAACAAAAATTCTTGATTGACAATTATTCCAGATTCATAATATTCACACACAGACACAGACATGTATGGGGAATATGTTTGTATACAAATATCTGATATATACATACCTACTTACACTCTGTACAAAAAAATAAAAAATAAAACACTACTAGCACACAATATTCTTCGTACAATCTCTGTATTATATATTCGTTCTCGTACATACACACTTAATAATAAATCACAGTCTCTTCATCCAATTACAATCAAATGAGCTGGAAAATTGTATCAAATGACCTGAGATATTAAATACGATGAGTAGTATATGGAAAATTTGAAATTGAATGAATGGATGACTCGTGGGTGGTAATTATCATTTAAATTTTGACTGAAATTAATAAATTTTGTTTTTTTTCTTCTTTTTTTTTTAAATTATTTTTTTACTTTTTAATTTGTGTTATTTTTTTTTTGCATTTTATTTTAATGATTTTGGGCCTCACGCAACACAAGTATTTTGAGGATAGAAAAAAAATTTTATATTCGATAATCGGTTCTTCTTAGTTTTATTTTTTATTTATTTATTTTTTTTTTGACTTACAGTTTTTAGTCTTTTGTTTTGTTGTTTTTCTTTGTAATGAACTACAAGGTATAAACATTTATTCTGACAAACGAAAAATATTATTCGTTGTATATACATATGTATATAGCAGAACATTGAACTCTATGAATATAATGGCATAGATCTGACGATTACACATACGAATACATCATCATCTTCTTCTCACATATTGAGCATATGGGTCTTCACTGAAGTGATTTCTAGATTTATTACTATCACACACATTACATAAGACGCAAAAAATAAAAAAAAATATACACAAAAAAAAATTTTTGTGCACAAAACATTACATCTGAGATCATACTAAATTTCTTTGCCAATATTTTACAGATATTTATGTATAGGCAAGGCACGTTAAATTTATCTGTGATTATCGAAAATAGAAAACATATAGAAAATCCGAAAAAATGTACACAGGTATACACACATATTTGCAATGTGAATATCTCACAAAAAAAAAAAAAAAAAAAAATTGTAATTATTGTAATTGATGAGTACACATAATAACCGTGTTAAATATTTATGTGTATATCCGTAAGTATTTAATGCATTGATATGTGTAGTTTACCTTCTAATTAGATACAGTCATCCGAAAATTATTTTTTTTTATCCTTCAAACAAAATTGAGTCATTTTTGTGTGTTAAATATATATATTGTTGCAATTATATGGACTTACATTAAAAAATATCAAAGAAATATCATAAGTATATTATGTACATGCAATATAAACAAAATATGTACTAATACAGATATAGTATCCAGTATGTATCCAATAGGTATATTTATATAGTATACATACAATACACATATAGTTAGATAATTGTATATAGTCATGTGCGAGGTCTACTACTTCACCAATTCACTGAAAGAAATTTTAAATTTCAAATCAACTTTAGTGAAGGTACGTCATACTCGTTTGTATAAAATATAATAAGAGGTTTTGACGTGTTTTACATTAAAAGTCAATAAGTCAATAAATAATATTTATTTTAGTTTTGGCGCCTCTTGAAATTAATGCTTAAATACAAATTACTTTTTTTTTTATATACGAAAAATATTTGAAAAAAAAAATTCTACAGTTATTTTTTTTTATATATTTTTCCTTTTGCACTTTTCGATAATACATAATGTAATATAATAATTATCAGCGTAAAATAAATTGATTCCGTATTTATAATAATTGAATGGAAGTTAATGGTGATATTTATTTTTTAAAATCAAAATTTTATATTTTGAATTACATACATATAATTCCTTTACCTTTTCGAATCAAAATATACATACTAAGTCCTAGTACAATACTTACTGTCTCTTCCTGTTTCTCGTATTACTTTCTATTACGTGTAAAGTGTAAAGCAAGTATAGAGAGAAAATGAAAATACGAGTGCATGCTGCATGGTATGTGAGATTTTGACTTCTAATACTTCGTATATGCCCACTACAATGTAGCTCATAGTTTAAACAAGAGAAGAGAAACTATACTATTCGTGTGACTTTCTATTTTTCTTTTTACTTATCTTTCTACATCTAAATATTCAAGAGTTGAATGACCATGCTTGTTTACAAATGAAAATATAGATTAAAACATTTATAGGTTTTTCTTATATATAGAAAGATCTTGTTTCTTCAATCTGTTATTCTTATTCTTCATACACGCCCACTACAGTGAAGTACATAGTTAAAACAAGAAATTGGGAAGAAAAACTAGTATTCGTTTATCTTTCTATTTCTTCTTCAAAATCCGTGTACACCAGAAAAAAGAAGAATGAAGTAGAAAGAAGAAAAAGAAGTGGAAGGATAAGCAAATAGTGGTTTCTCTTCTCCTTTTCTTGTGTGAATTATCGAATTATGTATTGGACTGTAGTGGGTGTATTTGTATACGAAGAAGAATTTCAGATTGGTGTAAACAAGAAAAACCTTTAAATGTATTGACCTATATTTTCATTCGTAAACAAATATATGGTCATCCAACTCTTGAATATTTAGATATAGAAAAAAGAGTAAAAAGAGGAGTAGAAATAGAAGTAAATAGATATGCAAATAGTAGTTTCTCTTTTTATTTTGTAGTATATATTAGGTGCTGCACTGTAGTAAGCTATAACGATTAAGAATCTAGATTCGTGTATATAAAAAAAAAAATCTATAATCGTTTTCTTTCTTTCTACTTCTCGAATACTAAATTTCAACTCAGTATACGCATATTTTTTGTTACTTTATTCCTCTTACGAATATTTATATGACTTTGTATTAGCTTTTGAGGAAGAGAATTAGAGAATAATTAGAGACCAGTGAAACTGAACCTCAAGTTTCAATCTTATACATGGCGAAAAATCAAGAAGTGAAACGAGCAACCAAGAGGCAAGAACCGGCGCTGCTTCTTGTTTATCATTTCTTACATATAAATTTTTCTCATTCAAAAACCTTTTTTTTTCATTTTTTATTTTCATAAATTTCAAAAATGTTATTTATTAATTTTATTTTCTTATCACATATTTTACACGTTATTTACATATATATGCCGTTTGTATATGTAGTAGTACATAGCGTTTAGATAAATTAAAAATTATAATACGCTCATTCCAATCAAATTTAAATCTTTTCAATTCAAAAAGGATCAGAATCACGTCATATGTAGGCAATATACTAAATACTCGTATATATTATACAAGCATATAATATACATATAATAGTTATTATTAATTTTTATTTAATGAAAAAATTAAGCAATAAAATTTGTTTTGGTTCAATTATTTTCACACTTTAAATAGAATCCTTTTCAAAATTTTCTTTTATATTAAATTTGTAAAGAAAAAAAAAAACTATGAATACAAGACAATGAATTATTTACATGATTCTTATTATATTCTCTATTATACTACTGCTATAATGGAAGCAAAAATGATAATACCTATACGCCTATATACATATGTACATATAATAATGCTAAAAAGGAAACAATAACAGCAACAAAAAAAAACCAATTATTTTTATGATATAATATCAAAAAAAAAAAGAAGGCAGAAAACTAAAAACGAACAATACAACAAAAATAAATCTTAACTGACCACCAACATTTAATGTTGACAAGCGTTACACGCCTCTGCCATAATAAACAAGAGTCAATATGTATATCAATTTTATATAGGTACCTATATAGTACAAGGATTTTGAGTTTTATTGTAATATCCTTTCTTTATTTAAAAAGGAATATTTCATCTGTAATAAAAAAGATTGAAACCTATATACGTATACATTCTATATACAACGAAATTAATGTTTTATATGCACACATGTGTAGATGATATTATATAATTCAATTTATTTTATTTATTTTTTTTTTTTTTTGGAATTTTTGTATTTTTTGTTTAATCAAACTGAAGGATATGAAAGGATATTTTTTTTTATTAGTAAATTTATTGATGAAAAAAAATACATACATACATACATACTCGTATATGAATTCAAATATCAAAATTGAAAAATTAATCAGGAATGCAAGCAAATAAAAGCGAAATTATGTATGTGTGTAAATACAACATTATAAAAAAAAAATAATAATAATTTAACTGAGCGCGCCTTTTCTTTTTCATATATATGTACATCAAGAAATATGAATAAAAATGAACAAAAAGCAAAACCAAAAAAAATATATATGTACATTATATATGTATATATAGTTATCCTTATAAAATTTAATATCTATCTCTCTACGCTATGAACAATAAATATAAATTTTTCGTATATTAGGTAAATTATTTTATAAAAAAGAATAAAATTGTATATAATATTTGTATTTATTATATGTATGTACATATGTATGTATATGTGAGGGTATATAATATGTGTACATACTCGAATTAAAAAATCGGTATCCTTTTATGTTATTACTACACTATTTTAATAACGAAATATAATTTTATTGTTATGCATAGTGGTAGGTCCTTTTGTATGAAAATAATTTTCTATATATACACCATAATAATACTATTCGTATAATTTGTTTTGTTTTTTTTTTATTTTTTATTTTTTTACTTTTCGTGTGGTTTTTGTGATAACCATTCCATTAATATTGTGTACAAAAATTACAAACAGAAATAAAAATATGTAATAATTTTATAATAAAGGAGTCAATTACGAATCCTGTGGTGATATTTTCTATGATCACACACATAAAAACAAAATGATTTTATTTTTTATTTACACGAATTATGTACGAGTAACAAGTGTGTACACACAAACGAAAAAATATAAAAAATATTTTCTGCTAATTTGTTATTATATTTATTTTTTTTTTTTTTTTCAATAAGATATTTTTATTACATATATATAAAATATAAGAAGTATATATTCTCACCACAAAACTATACAGAACAGACAAAAAAATAAAGAAACCAAAGGAAACCAATGATAACCGCAATATAAACAAAATCTGGAAAAGCAAAAAGTATTAAAGCAATTTTTTTTTTAAATTTCAAGCAAATGAAATTATCTAAAAAATTTTACTTATAAGAACAAAATGAATAGATATTTAATAAAAATAATTTATTTTATTATAACGTACAGATTATAAGGTACAACGATTAACTAGAACAATTGATAGACAGGCAAGATATAGTCCGCTTTATTAAAGTACAAAGAATAAGATGGCTAGGGCACGTAATGAGGATGCAGCCCAACAGAAATACTCTTTGAAGAAGAGTTTACCCAGAATACTCTTTGAAGAAGAAATAAAAGGAAAAAGAAGTCAGGGAAGACCAAGGAAACACTGCTATGACGATGTACTCATATTAGAAGATCTACGCGTTTTAAAAGTAAAAAACTGGAGAATGAAAGCAGCAGATAGATGCGAATGGAGGCAAATTGTTGAGGAGGCCAAAACCAACAAAGGGCTATAGTCCCAGGAGGAAGAATAATAATAAAAAGTGATCAAAATGAAATACATTATTTATAAGAGTACTTTACATTCATAGATATTTAATAACGATAATTTACTTTATTTATTCATTATTTTATTGTATTTTATTGTTTATGCATGTAAGTATAATAAGAGAATTATTTATTTTATTTTCATTTGGCATTCGATCATAGCATATTTTATCATACTAAAGACTATAAACTACATATATTTAGAAAAAAAAAATTAAAATCAACCAATACACATTATCAACATAAAAAAAAATATATAGACAATAATAATTACTACATATTTTCAAATGAAAAATATATAAATTGCAACTGTAAACTACATACATAGATATAATCTTTTATAAAAATATTTAAATTGTAATTTTAAGTAAGTACAAACAATATTATATAAATACATTTATATTGCATATGTGTTCGCTTATAGTACATACATACGTACATTACTTAATTATGAAAATGTTCATCATTTAAAACACTTCCAGTACTTTTTGATTTATTCAATTTATCTTTATCGTTCTTTTTAAATAATGTACCGAACATAACTGTTTGTGTACTACCAGATTTAATTAAATTATTTTCAGTATCAATTGATTTTCTTCTATCATCAATAGAATTTGATGATGTACGATTATTATCGTGATCGTTATTCGTTTCAATATTAATAGCAAGACTTTGTCTGCATAATGCTGAAACAGCAGTCATTTTTGTTGCATTATTATTATCTTTGCTGGTACGTCTCATTTTAACTTTACGAAATTTTGATGCCAATGTCGAAAAACCAAATTTACTTATTATTTTACCAGAACGTGAAACATTTCTTGGTAATGAAACATAACCACCTAAATGTTGATTATCATCAGTACTAGAATCAATTAAACCAACACTTGCACTTTTCAATAGCATACATTCCTCATTGCTGGTATCACTACCGATACTTACTTGACTTAAACGTTTTTTCCAAATATCATCATTATCATTACTATTATTATCGTAATCATTTTTATTGCATTCAATATCTGTATTTTTAATGGGATATTT
This sequence comes from Villa cingulata, assembly GCA_951394055.1. Lineage (NCBI taxonomy): Eukaryota > Metazoa > Arthropoda > Insecta > Diptera > Bombyliidae > Villa > Villa cingulata. Next base: position 13,212,933 of record OX596020.1, on the reverse strand, counting down.
CAATTGAATGGGTGAGGCACGTAAAAATTCTTCTTTTGCTTTTTGCAATTTCATAGCTCTCTCCGAAAGTGGCGTTTTCGGACGATCTGTTTCTTCTGATGGAGTTGTTGGAGCTGAAGTCGATGATTTAACTTCTGTTTCACGAGGTAATCTCGAATCTAATTTACGTGTAATTTTAGGAATTGTATTATCAGATTTATCAGGTATATTTGAATAATCATAGGTACCGGATAAGCATCGTCTCCAAACGAAATCTGATTTGGCATTTTTAGTTTCGATTTTTCGAATGGCACCAGTCTTTGAGAATAGATGAGTTGGTTTTTCTTTATTTTTTCGATATAAATGTTCTTTCTTTTCCACAACTGCTGATTTTTGAACTTCGACAATTTTATTTGAATTTTTCGTAATCATTTGTAAACTATCACAAGCTAAAGATGAAGCGCAAATATCGGGTTCTGGAGAAATTCTTGATTCTTGAATTTGAACAGCATTAATTTGAACATTTTCTGAATTTATATCTGCACTGCAAGATTTACATATCCTTTTATTTTCATTCTCTCTAAAGGATAATTCAACTGGTATAAGTTTTTCATTTTGCCTTACATTTCCAGCACTAGCTGATTTTACGACATGTTCAATTTCATATTTAGTTTTCTGTTCTTTTACACGACGCTCTGCGACTGGTGACCGTAGAACAGTTTGACCGTTTTGCGGTTGAGAAATGTTTTCTGTGGCAATTTTCTGATTATACTTTGCAATCATCATTTTTATGGATGGTGATGGTTCTTTGGGCGGAGTAATTTTGTGCTCCACTTTTCTTTGTGCATTTGGAGACTGTGGTATTGGCGGAAGTGAATTTATCATTAATTTTGACTTCTCCGATTCAGAACTTTCTCTTTCATTACGTTCCGATGCACTTGATGTTGATTCCACATCTTTTGCAATGGCAATTTTTGATTCACCAGTCGGTTCTTCGATTGTCGTAAAGATTTTTCTTTTGGTTTTCACAAAAACATTTGTGCTACTGATACTTGCCAAATTTTCTTGTGAAGCTTCCATTAACTGTACACACGATTCAGTTGGGGATATTAAAACTTTTGAATCCGATGCATCTCTTTGCATTTCAGTTTGTTGAATTATTTGTCCTGGTTTGATTTTCAGCACGTATACGATATCCTCACCTGTACATTGTTCTTCTCTTTTAGTATCTTCATTTTTCTTTTCTTCGTCTGATAATTTTTTAGCTCGACTTGTTTTTCGTTTTATACGTCTCGGTGCTTCTAATGTCACATTTGTAGAATCTTCGTCAGTGGTGCTATCACTCTCAGTCTTGCTATTTTGCCGTGATCCCATTTTTCTCAGACGCATTTTTTTCTTACTACCATTACTAGAATTTCGAGACATTTTTTTCTGTAATCCTTCAACAATATCTATCTGTATTGGATTCAGATTTGCACTGCCATCTTCAACGTTATCCTTTGATGGAATTCCCATTAAAATTTTTGGTTGATTTATGATCACTTGCGATTGAAAAACTGTTGGCATCGTACTAACAATTGCAACACTTTTATCAGCTCCGTCATCTGATGTCACGTTAATTTCTGGAATTTGATCATTTGACTGACTCCTTTGCAAATCTAAAAACATACAATTTATAAAAATCTTTCTTCATATTTTATTTATTTAAAAATTAACGTACCGATATATTTGCACACAAGATTAATACTTTTTTGTAAGCTTCTTAATTTGACATCGATTGCAGCCGATTTTATAGCCAGAGACTCCTTACTCTCTATCTCATTTTCGCCTAATGAATTCAACTACAAGAAAAAGTTATATAATCTCATATTCGAAAAAAAATGATAATGGATAAATACCATTTCCATTATTTCTTTTATTAATTTTTTAGCAACTTCCAGGGCATTTTTGGCACTTGGTGATCCCTCTCGGGTACATCGTTCAAGTTCTGGTAAGGATTCTTTCAAATTCAATAGGACATTTTGTACATGTCTAATATTCTGTTCGTAGCTTTCTCTATCATCCTCAAAACAGTGTGTTAAATTGCTAACACTCTGCAGAGCTTTTGTTGATAATTTTTCCGATACTGATGGACGTGTCACAATATTTTGGACAAATGTTTCTTTCTTGCCTGCACTACTTTGAAAAGAAAAACTAAATAAATTGAAATCTTTTTCGAAAGTAAAATAAAATTTCATACCAAATTTCACTGCAAGAAGATTCATATTTGTAGACGGGAGTTTGTTGTTCAACGATCGGAATAGCAGTAACTAAAGGTGCTGCCGTTTCAATGATATCATCTTCAACTTCAACAATCACTGCTTCTGGCTCATCTTGTTGATCCTTACCATTCAATTCCGGATTCGATGATGTTTTTCTATCATTCGAATTACTATTATCTTTTAATTCATCCATATCGTTCAACGATAAACTTGACGTTTGATGAGATATCTGTTGTGGTACTGTGTTTGGAGAAATACTATCTAAAGATAGAGATCTACCGAGTGTTGGAGAGTTTTCATCTACATTGTAAGTGGACAAAAATAAACATTAAAAGCAATATTTTTTATAGAATCGAATCAATTTTCGAAATCGAAATACTTACGTTGTTTACTCTCCTCAGATCCATTTCCAACATCTAGTGGCCTATATCCAGGATGAAGAAGAGCAAATGTTGACATTTCTGGTCCGATACCTCTCGCCTTTTCCCATTCATATAATTTTCTTGTAAATTTTCTAGAAATACCCTCAAATTTCATTACTCCTTTAGATGTCTGTACTTCGATTTCTTTTGCACGTGGATCAGCAACGATCGCTTTCAATTTTGATAATCTAAATATTATCAATTTATCATTAATTTAAATTTCAAAAAATAATTTTCATCAATAATGTGAACTCACTTTTCCAATTTATCTCGTTCAGAAACTTTTAATTTATCTCGATCTTTTTGCTTCTCTTTATCAGCTTTATCAACTTCATCCTTTGAACCTTTCTTAGAACCTTCCGATTTTGATAGTAGACCAGTTTTTCGTTTCAATGAATCTTGATTTATGTATGCTGGTACCGAATTTTTTTCTTTCATTTTTTTCCATTGCTCTATGCGAATCAAATTTCGAATTTAAATTTTACATAAATTGATGAAAACGAAAACGAATTTATTTGCTGATTTCTTACCTAATTTCTTTTGAAAATCTTCTGGTAAATTTTTTTGATCAGGTAACGGTTGTAATCCTTGTCCTTCTAATTTTATTTGTCCTGTTTTCCATAAATTCCAATCAATTTTCTTTGGTTCATTCTCTTTAGTCGGTGATGTTTGGGAAGCATTCACATTCGTAGCATTTCCTCCAAATTGTTTCTAAGGAATTTATAATTTGAATTTGAAAAAAAAAAAATTAACAACAAAAATTTAACAATGATTTTTATCATAAATGAAAAACGAAACTATCAAAATATTTTCTTACCTTTATACGCCATTTATGAAGTTTTCGTTTAAAATCTGCTGATAGATTATCTTCAAGTGATTTCGGAGGAGTATTCTTGATTGATGTTAGCGTCTCATCTTTCGAAATTAATTGAAAAGCTGTATGTGAAAATAAGTGTATAAAAATAACAAATTTTCATACAAAAATTATTCATAAAATAATGATAAAATGTAGTAAGTATATGTTTGTCTACCAGAATTAGTTGTTGAACTACAAACTGCTCGAATTTTATCCCATTCTTGACGTTTCAATTCGAATTCCTGATTTAATTTATATTTGAGTTCAATATATTTTTCATTTATTTCATCTTGTTGACATTGTATACTTGATTTCGGTGATAATTTTCTGTGTGGAGTACATGGTTCAGAGAAATCACCACTGGATAATTCTTCACTTTCTATAAAATTTCCATGAAAATCTTTGATCAAAAATTATATAATAATTATTTTTTCCTTTTTTTTTTGCAATTATTTCATCATTTTATGTTTGTATATGTATGTAAATATTTTTAATAAGGCACAAATATTTAATTTACCAAATTCTCCAAAAAATTCAGAATGACGTGATGGACTGCTTGGAACCGATGAATTTCCACCTCCAAGATATTGTTTAGTTTTTAAAATTTTATTTGGACTCTTTAGTAGAGCTGTTGGTGAATACGATAATTCAAAATTTTCTGTATCACTTAAATCTTGACGTCCACTTAAACTTAACGGACTCGGAGGTAATTTATTATAATTTGTTTTCAAATCGACAACAACACCTTCTGGAAGTGATTCAAAATCCGATAAAACTTTACTTTTTCTTAATACTTTTGTAGATGTTTTTGATATTTTTGAATCATTATTATCATCCCGACAAATATTATCTTTATCCTGATGTGATAAGTGATCACTAGTTATATTCAATGATGGTAGTAAATTTTTTTGTGTTGGCGAAATTAATGGTGATGTTAAACTTTCAGTTCGATCCTAAATAATATTTAATATGAAAATATGTACATATTTTTAATTACATTTAATTTTTTTTTTTTTTTGTTTCATATTTATACAAATTTATGTATTTATGTTTAGTTATTTGTATACCTCAAAATTACTAACTGTTTCCAATGATTCACATGGGCTAACATCACGACTAAATGTAATACTTTCATTTGATTTAATACTTCTTGATCGTGTTTTACCTTTAAATGATCCTCGATGTGTTTGAATTATATCCTTAACTTTACGCCATGCTGTTTTATCTTTTTTCTAATAATTAAATAAAATTTCAATAAAATACATGCATATATGTAAATATATACATATATATACATATACATAAATATATTCAATATACCTGATGTTCTGTTATAGATTGGCACATAGCAACAGCATCACCATCTAACGAACGGCTTCTTCGATTTTCATCTTCATTTATTCTTGAATCACATCGCGAATCACTTTTCGATGAATCACGATTTTGTCCTTTTGTATTAAAGAAATTACAATTATAAAACAATAATTATTATACATACATATACAAATATAATATAAATTTAACTTGAATTATTATTAATAAAAATATTTTTGTTGTAATAAACATTTTTATACATACATAATTCAATTTATGTGTCTAAAAATGGATAAATAAAACTTATGATATTTTTTCATTAATTATGTATTATATACATATATATAATACCAGACTATATAGAATACATAAATAATTGCTCTGCTCTGAATATGCATAGTTGGAAAATGATTTAAAAAATTAAAAATAAAAATACACGTTCATACATACTTATATACATAAATTCTCATATTTTATCATGTGACACAGTATTCCTCTTAACATACACTATACATTCATTTCAAATAAGAACAAGATATTTAATTCAAATAATTCTGATATTCTAATCATAAAACAATAATTATCATCATCATTATAGTTATTTCTTTTTCCTGTTCTTTGTTTTTTTAATTAAGAATTTTCGAAATCGTGTCAAAAACCTCATAAATTCTTCTTATTTAAACTACATATGTACAATTAACAACTATATGACTTTACAATATGTATTAATATACTACTGCTACTATATCTATATATACGAAAACTATACTACTAATACTAACAGCAACTAAAATACTAAAAATAAAATAAATTCTCCCAATTTAAGTAAATCGTTAAAGCTTTCATCATAAATTTATTATATGATATGTGCTTTATGTGTGCGTATGTGTATAATGATGTTTTATAAAAAATTAGTACCTTAATAATTTTTGTTTTCGTATAACAACTTTAATAAGGATAATTTTTCGTCATGGAAAATTTTTGTACATTGTTATAATGTATGTATATACAGCATACCACAGAATAGAAAAGGTATATGTCAGTTTTATAGTTAATATATAAAAAAGAATGTGAAATCATTGTGGGTGGCGACTGTTGTTTTAGAGGCAATATAAAGCCAAAATATGTTCTTAACAAATTTTATACGATACGATATACATACGCTAGTGACTAGAGTGTACTAGTACCTTGCACTCAAATTTTCATGCATGTGAAAAATCTATCTTCTCTTCACATTTGTTTTGCACTACTCACCATAAAGAGTATACAAGAAACAAAGAGAAACAGTAAGTAGTAGTTAGTAGCAATAAAGTAATTGGTAACTAACAAGAACAACTATAGTAGTACGATATGCGCTATTATCTCGCATACCATGCACCCGTCTGTACGTTATTAATTCATTAGAGAAATTCATTTTCTTTTTCTTTACACTTGATTTCCATCACTCACCATAAGAAGCATACGAATACGAGAAACAGGAAGAGACAGTAAGTATAGTGGCAAAAAGGTAATTGGTAGTAGCCAGTAGGTAGATGGCAGCTAACTATAGTACTCGTACTTACGATATACGAGTACACTATTAGCCTATTAGTGTCTCGCATACCATCAACTCGTATTTTGTTCCAATGAAAAAAAAAATCGATTTTCTGATATTTAAATTTTCATTGAAAAAACAAATTATGTATTTATAAATGCATACATATACAATACGTATGTGTAATCTAAATATTTAGAAATTTGAAAAATTTATTTAAATAAAATATTTTGAAAATAATAATCAAAAACCAAAACAAAATCCTTATACATAATTTACGTACACTGTACATACACGCATACATAAATAATACGGTTATTTATATGTACAAAACAAATGCATGTGCATATTTATATAAATACAAAATAATGTAGGTGTTATATTATAAGGGGTAAGTTCAAATTTTCGAAAAATTTTAATACTGGCTGGATTTGTTTAAATTCAAAAATTCCAAAATGTTTTATTTTTAAAACGCGCAACAATCAATTAAGCAACAAGTGCATCATGAATTTCTTATTTTGAATGCAATGCAATTAGTCACTGTGTAATGGTAGATTAATTTTTTGCATCGAAATTCTATAGTAGATATTACATCCGTATCACAACATACTGTAATGTTTTGTAAAATCAGGCATTCATCTACACATAAGTGTGAGTATAGTATGTATACGTACGTATATGTATAAATACGTATGTACAGTATAACTATGTCATTCAAATCTTTTTTCTTTTTTTTTTTTTGGTTTTTCTTTTAATTTATTTTTCATTTTATTTTTATTTTTTTATATATTATTTTGTTAATAAATTAGAACAAATTTTTGTACAAAAAACAAATAAAATTTAAAAAAATAATTAAAATGAAAAGGAGAAAAAAAAAAAACAAAAGAATTTTTATTTCATTTTTTTTTTCAACGTTTTCATAGTTATATATGTACATTTACCATATACTCCAACTCCATACATTTGTGTACATATGTACACACATTTCATTAAATATTTGTGTACATACATATATACATACATATCAATATTAATATTATACGAATTGATTGTAAAGAATTCATTTTAAAGTATGTATACAGATGTACTCATACATATGTATGTTTATAGTTTATGCACAAATGTATATATGCATGTACATACATAAATATTATAATGTATGAAAAATTATATTTAAATATTAAAAATTATTGAATGTGAGAACAATTATTCAAAAACAAAATTCAATAAATTATTCTCATGTAAAATGGTGTACACATACTCGTACATTATTTAATTTGTTCGTATGGCTACTACATGAAATTATCAAAAAATTGAAGAAATACTGTATTATAATATCAATAAAAAAAATTGTTTTTTTTGTTTATTTTTTTTTTTTTTCTATTTTTTTATGTTTTTATTTTTTGTTTACCTTAAATCTAATTTATTTATGGTACATAACATATAATGTAAACATTTATGTATTTAACTACATTTTTATGTATATACATATGTATGTAAGTAATAATCAAGTATGTGAAATGTACGAGTATATTCTATACTTTTTATTGTATCTATACTACAGAAAATTTTATCTGAAAAAAAATTTTTTTTGTTTGTTTTATTGTATCCAAAGCACACAAATATATACATATAATAAACAATTATCAGTGTATGTGTATATAAATATAATAAAAATGTATACATACAATACGCTTGTACATACATATTTATGATATGTATACAATAAATACAAAAGTATATAATAAGAATTTAAAAAAAGAAAATAAAATAAAAAAAAAACATTAAAAGAAATCAAAATATTCAAGAAAATTTTAATGATTACAAAAATAGATGATTGCCTAAATATACACATATCAGAGTGTAATATTTATGTACAAATATAAGTATATATGTATGTATGTATATATATGAATATATTTTATGTTACATTTATATAAATTTATGTTGTTTATATGCATATGTACATACATACAGATGTATTTATGTATATACATCTGTATTATTTTTCTTATATGTTCTACATGTATCATATATATATGTATACAATATACATATACATATTTCGTAAATATTACAAGTACAGTATTTATTCATATACATATGTATGTTGTTTGTATGTATATAAAAAATATTTTATTCAACGAATAAAAAAAAAATACAAAAACCAAAATAAAAAAAAAAAAATTAAAAGTGAAAAAATCGAAGTGTTTTTCATATCTAAATTTAGATCAAAAAATTGCATTCGCGTGTATTTTTATTATACTACATAGCTTTATAATGTATTTTTTTTTCATCAAAAATTTTATTGTACTTTGTGTGTATGTGTGAGTGTATGTATATGTGTACATATAATATTATTATTTCTAGAGAAGTAAAGTAATTCTGTCTGATATATTTATTATACGTATACATTTTATGCATACAATAGTATAAATACAATATACACGTATATAATATACATTTGTACATTTGTGCATTATATACATATATGTAGTATGTGTATAATGTTATAGGGGAACTCCTTTAAAATATTGAAGTAAAAATAAAAAAACAAAAAAAAACAAAAAAAACTCATTCAAATTGAAATAGTAATATCATCAATATTTTTTTATTGGCTGTAAAAATTTTCTATGTTTTTGACCTACTATACAAGAGTTAGATATAAAAAAAATTCCGGTGTACCGAGCTAATGTGTATACACATACTTTGAAATTATAAATTGTTACTACTTATAGAAAAATTTTTTAATTATTATAACATGTCTCTAATAATAATTAGACTTTGTTCTATATGTAGAAATTTTTTATCTAATATTTATCTAATATGTAATATGCCATAAGTGAAAATTTAACTACATACCTATATCAATATAGTATTATAGCTTGTTATTATTGATTCCTTTAAGATTTATTTTATCAATTTTCAATAAATTTTATCAGGAAATTGTATAATTTATCACATATTAATACATTTTTCCAGACCAAAAATATAAAAAAAGAGAAAGAGAAATGTTCCTTTGATATGCATGAATGCCAACACACTTATTTTTAATATAATATTATTACATAATAATCGAAAATAAATTGAATGTACAAAAAAAATGTATTCAATTCTATATTTACTGTAGGATGTACACAAATAGTAATCGCATATAGTCATGTAGTAAGTTCACCAAGCATCAGCATCGGTTTTAGTCTCATGGGCGTTCGATGCACTTCTAAACTTTTCGCCCTCTACATTGGCTGAAACTTTACTATTTCAAACATTAATTAATTTATTTTTTTTTATTTTAACAGCACAAAATTCCAATTTCTATGTTTTAAAAATTACATCCTTTTCACATCACCCAAGAGGTAGAATTATAGACGCTTTTTTCTCATAGAAATTCAGGTTCTCTGATAGGTCTAATTCTCTTTATCAAAAACTAATTAAAGGACGTATGAATATATTCGTGCGAGGAATAAAATCAACACTTCTTCGTATTAAGAAATACTTCTTCGTATACATCAGTATACACCCACTACAGTGCACTACATAACTTGCACAAGAAAATCAAAAGAAAAACTAGTATTCGGGTATCTTTCTTCTTTTCTTTCTACATCTCACATACACAGGACAGGAGTTAACTGACCATGTTCGTTTACACATGAAAATATAGGTAAAAATATTTATCAAGTAATTTTTGTTATTTACACAAATCTTGTTTTAATCTAAAATTCTTCTCTCCGTATACTCGCCTGCTACAGTACAGTTCATGAGTTTGACAAGAAAATGAAAAGAGAACTATTATTCGCCTGTCTTTCTACTATAATAAAATACAAGCCTTAAAAGGAAAAGGAGAAGAAAAACTAGATCCATGCATACAAGAAACACCGATTATTATTTTGATTTATATTTTCATGTGTAAACAAACACGGTCATTTAATTCTTGTGTACATGAGATGTAGAAAGAAAAATAGAAAGGTAGTTTTTTTTTTTTTTTTTCAAAATATACATATATACATACAATGTATATAGTATATATTAAGTGCGCGCGGATACTGAGTCCATTATGGCACCGCCGATCGGTAATTTTTATGTCAGATATATCATCCAGTTTATCATCAGTAATCAGTTACTGGTGTACATTGCTGATGTGAAAAATTAATGATCGACTTAGGCAAGAGTAGTGCGCTGGCTGGGGTTCAAACCGGTGATCTCAAGATCACAAGACCGACACTCAACCATCGAGCTATTCAAGCCCCTAGAAAGGTAGTTGAATAGTAGTTTCTCTTCGTATTTTCTTCTTCAAACTATGTACCTACTGCACTGTAGTGGGTGTGTATGAACAAGAAGAATATCAGATTGAAACTAGATCCGTGTAAACAACAAAATCTGATAAATATTTTGACCTATATTCTCATTTGTAAACAAACATGGTCATTCAACTCTTAAATATTTAGATGTAGAAAGAAGAGTAAAAAGAGGAGTAGAAAGAAAAGTAAAAAGATAAGCAAATAGTAATTTCTTTTCTTAGTTTCTTCTTTAAATTATGTACTACACTGTAGTGGGCATATATGAAGATGACGAAGAGGAATTTCAGATTGAAAACTGATCTGTGTATACAAGAAAAACCAATAAATGTTTTAACTTATTTTTTTTTTTTCATATATTTATTATGCACACATTTTAGTAGAAAATTTTCGCACAGAATATTTTTTTTTATTGTGATTTGTAAAATTATTTTTCTAAAAACGGATATGCGACTTTCATTCTGCCCTTATTTGCGGCCCCCAGACTTGGCGCACGGTTTTAATGAACCATTTCAAGATTTTAAAATATAAAAGAATCGGGTATGTCAAGCACATATATATGTTAACATATCATGTAGGATACCAGAATATTAGTGTACATTACATATAATAAATTTTAAAATTTCATGGAATTCCCTTTTTTCAATTTGGAATGAGGAAGAAAAGTTTAAAACTTACAAATACTATGTAATATATCTTTGCATACATAAGTAAGTAATATATGCATTTAATTGTATATAAAAAATTGCATACATCAATTTCACAGTCTAGGTGCAATAGAATAGAACCATACAGAAATAGTATTTTAATTTATTTGAATACCTATTGAATATTTCACATGAATCAAAATTAAATTACGTACTATGGTACTATATAGAAAGTTAGAGATGAGTCATACATATATCTGTTTATGAATATTTTTATGAATTCATATGTAAATGTGAAAAACTTTCAAGAAGTGCATTAATTAAATTTAAAAAAATTTATAATCCATGAATTACAAATATAATTTTGACATACATAAATAATCTTAATGGAATACTCGTAATGCATTCGTGAATTAACCTAAAGAGGATGGAAAATAAAGTCATAGCAAAAGGATTTTAAAAAAAAAAAACAAGAAAAACATTCTTAAACAATTTTATGAAATTGTTCGAATTCATTTGACATTCACTGTATACCAACATCGCATATGTATTATTTGTATTATGCTTCGGATATCTGTCTAGAAATTTATTTTCGACAGATAATTTTTATATTATGCTCTTCATTAAACGAATGATAAATGTAAATAAATATACATATACATGTGTGCACATATTACCTAATATGCATAAATATATGTAAAAGAAGCATTTTTTTTTTTTTTGGTAATTGCGATATGAAAAAAATTGAACATAACATGACGTAAGTATTTAAGTATGCACATTATGTATACCATACTTACGTATACGTTACAACGTAACATTTATGCAATTTTTTTTTATTTATTTATTTATTTTTTTTTTTTTTTTTTGAATTTCTTAATTCTATGACGATAATGATATTATAGATATACCGAAAACAGTTGACAGTTTCGTGTATTACACTAAGTTGGTAATGCGCAGAAGAAAAACATTCTTAATACCTATGCACTAAATTTATGCGCAAAGAATAAAAACAATAAACGAATTGTGTAAGTACATGTGTTCGAGTGAAAATTTCTAAAAATGTTTACTTAAAGAGCATCACAATTTTCTATCTCAAGATTAAAATCTCATCTGTATGATATAAAAAATTTTTCTAACACACATGCAAGTTTATATTCAAAAAGAATATGCGTTTTGGATGATGTTTTCAAACTTGATCAAACCTACCCAGTGTATGTACACAATTACTTACATATAGATTACACTAATAATAATTATACATAACATATTACATATTACATGTGTAATGTAATATGTAATGCAAAAATTTAAAAAAAAGAATAAAGCAAAACGATAATAAAAATTCAAATTAAATTTTTTTGACATAAAACTCATTACGATAAGAACGATTTCAGTTTTAAAAATATTATCAGTATGGTGCTAGAAAAAGAGAGCTATTAGAGAGCGTTTTAAACGAAGCGTCGTTAAATTGAAATCAAAGTTCTTCATAATAATGTATATAATTTCAATGCAGCTGAATTCATTATACATGTGTACGTATATACATTCATTGATAAGCGTGATTTACAAAAGTTTAGCACCAACTTAGAACTAAGACGTTTCAAGAAAAGAAAATTATTCATTTATTTGAATTTTAAATATTTTATGATTTAGTTATAATTTTTCTCTGGACCGATTTAGTACTTAAATTCGAATATAAAATTAAAATATTTTATTCAGAGTTAGTCAATACGCTATAAAATAGAAAGAAAAAAATGATGAAAATTATAATTTTTGTTTTTATTTTTAACGGTGTTCTAATTATGATGTGCAAAAATGAAATAATTAATTCGAATAATATGTGCAAATTTTATATTGCTGATTATTCTCGCGAATTAGTTTGTGAAAATCTTAATTTAACAAATGACAATCAGCATACTAAATTTATTTCTGATAAATACGATATTGACAATTTAGTAAATAAGTTGAGATGCTTAAATTGTATAATTCCAAACATGACACACAAAACTTTCAATCAGTTTACAAATTTAAAGAGAATATATTTAAATAATTGCAGTGTGGAAAATATTGATCAAAATGCATTTCATATTTTCAATAGATTGAAATGGATATATTTCAAAAATAATTATATAAAGGAATTAAAATCTTTCACTTTTAATTGTGTGGGTCGTGAAACTGATAAAGCATTATTATCTCTCAGGGATAATAAAATTGAAAATATTCAAGAATACTGTTTCAATAGTGAATACATTCTTCATATTATTTTAGAATCGAATCAATTAACTGAAATAAAAAAGAAAATGTTTGCGGGTGCAACTTCATTGGATTATTTGGATTTAAGTAACAATAGAATCGAAAGTATTGAAGAGGATTCATTTTTGGATCAAAGAAAATTAACGTTTCTGGATTTGAGTCACAATAAATTGACTGAAATTAAAAAAAATACATTTAACGGATTGAAATCACTTGAAAAGTTGGATTTATCGTATAACTTGATAAAATACATAAACAGTTCAGCATTTCAAAGTTTAAAAGATGTACGATATCTATACTTAGAGCACAACAATTTGAAGAAAATCGAAGAAAATACTTTTTCTAATTTAATAATTTTAACGGAACTTCGACTGAATCATAATGAAATTGAGAGCATTGGAAAAGATTCATTTCTGAATTCGAGCATGTTAGGAGAATTATTTTTAAATAATAATAAATTGAAATCTTTTAACGACACTGAGCTCGGTTATAAACCAGACAATTTAAAAATTTCTAGTTCAATGGCATTACTTGAATTATCAATGAATTCACTAGAATCAGTTTACTTTGGTAACTCATATGAACTTAAAATGTTGAATCTGTCATCAAACAATATCAAAGATCTTTACAATGATACATTTAGAGGAATAAAGTTGGATACATTAATATTGTCGAACAATAAAATTGAAAAATTCGATACACATGTATTACATCGAATAACTAATTTACGTACACTTTATATTGACGGGAATCAAATATAGGAAATTGATTATATAACAATTCGAATTATCATAAAACAAATAGAATTAATAAAACAAATATGATTAAATTTTTAAATAAACATGAACCTAAATACATATATAATTGATAAAAAATCAAATACACACAAAATGTAGCTGGAATTGGATACACCGAAAACGATCCCCAACAAGTATATAAGACAAAATATTTTCAAAAGTATTAGAAAAAATGAAAGTCGCTCTTGAAAATACGAATAACTCTGTATATATATTTATAAGTTAAATAAAAATTTTCAAAATCTTTCAAATAAATTAGAACCGAATATTGAAATTTTTTAATTGAATGAAAATTTTCGAATAATATTTTTTACTTTGTTAAGTTATTTTTATATTTTATTTTATAGTTATTCATTCTGTTAAACAACGTAAATTGTGAAAAATAAAAATAATTCATTATTCAGATTTTATTGATGAATTTTGATAAGAGAAAAAATCGTACGAGTAAGGGTTACGATCTTACATATTTTTTTTTTTAAATAAAAAATACATTAAAATACATATAGAAATTAAATGAATATTATGAAAAACACTAACAATGTATAACAATAACAACGTCAACAAAAAATGTATAAAATCAAATTTTCATCTATGTCAGCATTAATTGCATACGAATTTTTTTTAATTGCATACTATATAATTTATATACATACATATGTATGTAGAATAATTTGTATACAAAATGTTAATATGATTCTAAAAATAAATAATAATAATATTATAAGTAAAACTATACTACTATATTATGTATATGGAAAACTTTATTGTTATCTTGTTTCCTTTTTTGACGACTACATTGAAGTATAAAATTATATTATTTTTTACTTTAAATTAAAATTGTAGTTTTTTACATTTCATAAATCAAAAATAAATATTTTTATGTATCATTGTATATAAGTAGATTAAATAGCATTTATAGCTTTATAGTATATGAAATCGAGATGTAAATTAAATTTTTATTAAATTGTATTATAATCTATAAAATGTGTATACTTTTTTCAGGTAAAAACAAATAATTTCCAAGACAAAACAATCATTGTTCAAAACATTTTCAACAATGTTCAAATCAAAATCAACACTTTTCATGTCAATATAAACATTGTTCAAATTATATTCAACGTCTTGTATACATACGTATTTTGAATTTTTTGTTATTTTATTTACATACTTTTTAGTTTATTTTGTATTGAAAAAAATGGATTGCAAAATGAAAACAACGTGCAAAATTTCTTCCTTGTTTTTTTTTTTTTTTGTTTTTTTTTAATGTCGTTTTCTCTGAATTCGATTTAAGTCTCGATTTTTCTGGTCGTCCCTAAGACTGTGTAAATCAAGGATATTAATTATTGAAATTTGTTTAATTAATGGTAAATTATTATTAAATTCACAAGAAAATAAGGAAAATACATATATACATCAGTCTTTACACAAAATCATATTCAATTTGATATTTGAAAAGTATATAGTATACTTATGTACGAGTAAATCTGCAAGTATATATTATATAAGTAAGTATTATATGTGCGGATGGTTAATGTGTTTAATATCAATTTTAAAAACAACAACAGCAACCAAATTAAATAAAATAATTTTAAAAAATTTCTATAATTATTTATTTTTTGATCGAACAGTATCTATATTCATCTAACAATATTTGTACATATACAATCTATACAGAAATTAAAATGTATGGAATGGGTAAATATAGTAATTTTACTATATAAGATAATAGAAATCATTCACATTTGTAGTATGAATATAATGTAGGAAGTGAAAAAAATATATATATTTTCTCGTTATTTATTTGAAATTCTTCAAATGTTTTGAATACGAATTAATAATTAAATGTAATAGTATGGTAAGAAAATGGCACTCAAAATGTTAATTGAGCCCGTTTCAGGCTACGAAACGGACTGCCATTGGAACCAACCAACGAACCAACCAACCATGATACATTATGTAAGTATGTATGTATACGATATATAGATAGGTATATACTATAATATTGAAAAATGCGAAATAATTAGAAAATGTTTCAAAGTTATTTATGTATTACATTTTTTCCATAAAAGTGTACAAATTTTTCCTGAATATACTCAAGATATATAATCGTGTTATAATATGTAAGTAAATATATATAAAGTGAATATTATTATTAATTATTTATAAATGAGAATATGAAAAACTAAAATCATTTTATTTAGAGATGATACATTCATATACAGGTAGCAGGTATGTACTCGTATATAAAAATATATAGGATTAATGTAAATGTAATTTAATAAAAAATTTATTTTAATATTCATATACATATAAATATACGCATACATATATACATACATCATAATATAAACACTTACGTATTTCTTCTGAAATTGTACCAAAATCTTCAGTTGAACTAGCTGAACTAATTGTACCCGGTGTTGCTGGTATCGATCCGCAACTTAATAAATGACCTGATGATGAACTTAAAACACTATCGGCTGAACTTCCAGCACAAGGAACAGATGGTACTCGTAAATATCTATAAATTGTGTATATGTTGGTATGATGTGTTAAAAAAACAAAAATAAAAAAATTAAAAAAAAAATTAAATTAAATTTAATACATATGTATGAATGTATAAGGAAAATTTGGAAAATTTTTACAAAATCTAAAAGCTAAAAATAGTACAAATAAACAGAAAATATATATCATATACATATATACACATTTACATACTCATCATATGTAATATATTTAAATTTTTGACTTGCTTTTAATAACATATGTATGTATATGTAATCGAGTATATATACAAACCTAGCAACTTCATTATTAGCTGGAATTAATCCAATACCAGAATCAAAACTTTTTCCTTCATTTAATGCTGGAACATTAGCTCTTTCCCATTTGAATGCCGCTTTTACTTTTGTCCATTTTGATACTTTTGCCTTAGTATCACTGAATGCACTCTGACGTCTTTGATTATTTAATTTATTATTTTCTTTTTCATTAAACATTTGAATATCATCGGCGATAACAGATTTACTACGTTCACGCTGCCTAAAACAAAATAAAAAAATCAAAGTATAATAAAAAAAAAATATAAAAAAATCAGCAAAAATATAGAAAAATATTTTTCTAATAATACGTGTTCTATATAAATACATAATTTCAAATTTAAATGTTAAACAAAATATGTATGTATAGAATAATTTTGAAAGATTTTGGAAAAAAAAATCAAACATATTACATTATACGTACATATATTATAGATGACTGTTAAATATTTTAAATAAATTATAAACATTAATTTTTTAACAGTTTCACAAAAATTACTGTATATTATTTACTGTACTATTACATTAACTTATACTTCTATATATGTTTCTAACTTCTATATACATATGTGTAGGTATTTGTATATTTTTAATCAAGGCTAACTCTAAAATCTAAAATCAATATTTCAAATTGTATCTATATTCTATAATCTATATCTATATCAATGATCATACGAGTATGTACATAAATATACACGTTCATATTTAAATGAGCGCATTACAATTTAAAAAAAAATATGTAACATAATTTGAAATCGAAAATGAAAACCTTCGACGAAATGAAAATGAAAATTATTTTTAATAATTATTCACAACTGTACATACATACATAGACATATATGTATATATGTATGTATGTACATTAATAAAAAATGTTTAAATATGTTTATATGTATGTGTCATACATAAAAAAGGGTGGAGCAAAAGTAATATCATGTAGTGAATTGGCTGAACATAAATAAATACTCTAACGTATGTGTGAGGTATGCTAAAGACCTTTTCAACAATATAAGAGTATAACTGAAAAAACCGTAAAACAAAATATAATATAAAAATATAAAACTGAAGAAAAGTACATACATGTGATTATTATCCTTTATAGTAGATTTTTCAAAGCAATAATATTATATGAGAATATGCTATCGTATAAATACTCTACGATAGTACGGAGTAATTATTTTACAAAATCATGTATTATACTCGTATTTTCCTTTAATTTTCTCTGAGAAGAATGCGAATATTAGACAAAATAAAACATAAAAAACCAACAAACAACAATTTATAATTGCCCCTTCCCCTACTCTACACATACTCTGTAGCAGAGGAGGTCATTGAATTGACTATAGCAGTACTTGTAGTATTTACACCACCACAATAGTATAGGAGTAATATTAGGAGTAATATTCTATACATCATGTATCTACTCGTATTTTCGTTTTTCAGTATTAAAGTTGATTTTCTGCTTTAGTAGAATGCGAATATTGTAAACAAAACAAACACAGAAAATCAACTAACAACATTTTTTACTTGCTCCTTCCCCTACCTATAGTATACACTACTACGATATTACGAGTAATATTTTACATTCTGTGTACTCTGTGCTCCGCCAGTATGCTAGCACCAAGTAATTGTTGTGAGAAACTATTGTATTAATACATGTCTACAATATTATAAATATGCACCTATCACCAATGTAATATAAATTTTTAGCTGATGGAAAAATAATCGGATAATTATAATAAATTTAATCTCATACACACTTTGACCAGAATTATTTTTAAATGAAAGAAATTATCACCCTATATAATACCAACCAGAATATACGAGTACATGTACTTTTAATCTGTGATGCTGAGGAAATTTTTTTTAAAAAGAAAAATTAACTGTGAAATTATGATTAAAAATCAATTCGATCTATTAATTGTTTTTCTTTTTGATTATATATGTGGCACAAAATAATTTCATCTTATTTATAAACTATACTCGTACGTATACTGCGTAATTAATTGCGGAAGAATCAAATTATGTAAATTAAAAGAGTCTCTATTCAAAAAAACAAAAACATGCCAATTTATTTTTATTTTTGTTTTTATTTTATATACATATACATATACATATATATTTTTTTTTCTACATATAATTTTTATTTTATTTTTCCTTTGAAAATAATTTCATATAAACATCCGTGAATCATATTTAAATAATTCAGATACATGCTATACCACATGTACATAATTATACAAACAATCACATTATCACTATGACTGAGTTCATCAGTGCAATTGAATGAGTGATCAAATTAAGCAAATAATTTATTTAAAATTTAGTCGTTATTCAGAGCATAATTATGAAAGAAAAGAAATGTTTTTTTTAAGATCAGTTTAAGTTTAAACAATCTTATGCTCTAGCTAGACACATACAGCTCGAAATCACCATAATTTTACGAAATCAACCTTTTGAAATCATATAATGACACACTGCATTTTGTTGATTTTGAATGAATGAATTTTGAAGTTTTATACTTAATTGTGTATTAAAAAGAGCTTTTAGTTTTATAAAAATATAACCATTAAATACGTAAGAATGTATAACCATTATAACTATATGAACATATGATATTAATGACAGCTGAAACTGGAAAATGAAATTGGAAACTGGAAGTGGTATCGTGATTTTGATCAAAATCAAGCAATTTTTACTTAATTTCGATCAGTTGAAATTATATGAAAAGTTCTTGATTTCGTCGCCAAAATCAAGAAAAAAGGTTGATTTCGAAAATTATGGTAATTTCGAGCTGTATGTGTCTAGGATCTTATAGTTCTATAGTCTTTGGTAAAAATCTAATCGTTGTATTTGAACACAGATCAAATAAATTATTTTCGATTAAATCTAGATTGCAATAATTATTCGAAAACTGTGATTTGAGTAATAAGATCATTCAGATTACAATATAATGAACTGCATTAGAATGTTGAGATTAATCCAAACGTGTTATCATAAACTCAGCCAATATGTGAATGGTAAATGTATCAAATTCAAATTAATAAAAATTATGTTATTATAAATATTGTTATTCTTCGAAATATGAGTGCTTATTTCAAATAGTGGATGTGAATATATGTATATATGTATGTACACACACATTCATAACGTACGAGTACATATATGCAAATTAATGCAACATGAACTAACATGAAGATTTCAATATAAATTTTTGAGATATGATTTTCTTATCGAATAAATATCAATTTATGTAAACATAAAACGCAAAGCTTAGTTAAAATGATATTTTCGATATAAGGAATATGATCCCAATTATTAAATACTTATGCATACAATATCATTATAATATACGAATATGAGTATGTGTACATATACCTATATATATGTACATAATACATGCGTATCATCAGTAAATAAAATAAAATAAAATGTGTATTTGTAATATGAATACATACGAGTAATACATCAAAATTCAATTAGTTTATATAAACAAAAACAAAAAAAATAAATAAAAATAAAAAATAACAAACGAAAAATAAATAATATTTATATCACCTTTTTGCACTGGTTCTTTTTGTTGATGCACTATTCCCTGCCGCAAGAATTGTACTCAATAATGACACTTGATTATCTAAATCAATTTCTGTATCAGATATTTCGTCAGCTTCATTTAATGGTTCATTTGATTCCTTTTTATCAAATAAATAAATTAATATTATAAAAATATTTTTATATAAAGTACATTACATATGTATACAATATACGCTTAATATTCAAGATTATTTCAAGATACACAAGTGCATTTACATTTAGGTAATCGAATTTCAAAACATAAACAAATTAAATATTGAAGATTTTTTTTTAAAAAAATATATAGTAATAAATAGTAGATATACTTTATGTATTATTCATTTTTATTTATTATTAACGTAACGTTAATAAACGTAAAGTTAAATACATAATATCATATGTGATAGAAAAAATATATAATCTAAAATATGTACATGAAAAATGTAACTGCAATTTAATTTACTAAAATTATAATTGAGTAAATGAGTAGTATGTTTATAAACATTTTTTTTATAGTACGACGAGTATATACATTAGAAAAAAAAATGTTTCATGTAATACGAGTATAAAAATAATTATGAGGGTATTCATTTAAACCAAATAAAATGTGTAAATACGTTCATTGCATTAAATGAAGTGAATAGTGAATATCCTGTTTATAATTAAAATATACATATTTAAGTGTATGTACTATATACTTATTATGTATAAACAATAAAAATATAAATATTATATAAATTGATACATTATTGTATATAAATTATGTAAATGTAAAAATGTAGTTAATGTAATATAATGGTCAACTAACCTTTTTTTGTAATTTTTTAAGTTCACATAAAGTTCTTACATCTCTTAAATATCGTCTCATTTGATAATTTTGTTCTTGTATGGTAAGCATTTGATCTAACAGAGAATGTAATCGATTCAATTGTTCAAATGCATCGTATGCAACTAATGCAGCTGATATCGATGGTCCAGTTCTATTTAATAATGGCATTATATAATTTTCACATTCTTCTCGTAACATTTCACAATCAGATTTTTCAATTTTTTCATTATTACTGTTATTATTATTATTATTATTATTATTATTATTATTATTATTATTATTATTATTATTAGTAGTAGTAGTACTATTAGATTTCATTTCACTAGCATTTTTCATATTATCATTTGTTAATAAATCATAACTGCTACTATTGCTAATATTGCTGTTATTATTACTATTATAGTTTATATCGACAGTAGGATTTAATGATGATGATGATGATTGTAACGATAATGAATATTGCATTGATTTTTCACTTTCACTTTTCAATTTTTTACAATCCATCATGATCGTTTCATTGAAAGCTTTCAGGAATGCCGTTTCGCGATCCTTATAATTTAATAAACGATTAAAAACATCAGGTAAAGCCTGTGAATTAGTATTATTAGTCGAAGTTTTTGATTGATGTTGCTGCTGCTGCTGTTGTTGCTGTTGCTGTTGCTGTTGCTGATGGTGTTGCTGAAATGTACACTGCGATGATGATTGTGATGTTGTTAATAATGATGATTGTACTAATGGTAAACTTTCTTTTGAATCTGATCCTCTTTTCTTTTGTAATTTATCTTTATCCATGTTAATATTTAACGGTTATATATTTTTATCCGAAAGCTATATTTAAGCACTTTTTGTATATACAGTATGTAGGTAAAAATAACAATTTATATAAACATCAATATCTATATCTTTTTAATTACATACTTATGATATTTATTTACATATATGTATGTACCTATATTTTAGTTTTCTTCTTTCCTCTTTTTTAAATCTAATTTCACTTTAAAACTTATTAATTTCAGTTTAAAATATATATATATATATATAATATAGGTATGTACATATTATATAAACACATTTATAAACTTAAAAACAACACTTTATGTTTTAAATTATAGAAATTATAGAGAAAAAATAAAGTATTTTACTTTTTTTGCATAAATAAAGTTATTCCGAAAATAGAATTGACTTCTCGCAGTGATATAACACAAAACAATGATTTCGAACGCATAATTTTCCTCATACTCGCACGTATATATGCATAAGTATGTAATGTACACTGCATGTAAGTATGTTTATTGTATATCAGATCAAAATAATATACGAAATAAAACAAAAAAAATAAATAAGTAAATAAAAATTAAATTTCTTTACTGTACCATACGACCATACACAGTATTATATGCATGTATTTAAATAATTTTATACCATACACCACCCCATTCGATATTTCTCGTTAATAAAATAATTAAATAATATTATTGTATTCTTGTAATTTCTTGTATATTTATAATAATGTATATTATACATATTTTCATTCTAAGAATTAATTAGTTTTTAATAAACTTGAAATTTTAATTTATAAAATACTTATAAACTATAAGAACTCTGCTTACGTTTATATAGAATAAATGAATATACAATATTTTTGAAATTAAAAAAACAAAACCTAAAAGTAATATATATGTATACATCATATATATGTTATATATAAGTAATAAAATAATATATATATTATATCCATCCACATACAAATATATAAATATACATATAAATTTTTTATTTTAAATATACAGAATATATAACCGAATTCAGGCGATACGAAAATAAATTTGTACGATTCAAAAATTCTCTTGATCATACAACAGCAGTACACAACACACTACACTACATTATACGTGATTATACACAGTATTATACATATAGGTATATACAGAATATAAGATGTTGAAATGTGAACGAATCACCTCACCACACCATCATCATCATAAAAAATAAATTTGAAAAAAAAAAATAAGAAAAATAAAAATTAATGCCGTGCCGTATTGTAACTTTTATATTTATATGTACAATGTATAAATGTATATGATAGAATGTTTTTTTGTTGCTCTACATTTTATTTTATTTATTTTTCGATATTTCACCGATCACTTATTATATGCACGCATACATACATGTATACACAATGTATATATGTAGATAGTAAATTTTATAATAATTATAAAATTTGTTTTTTTAAAATTTTACAAAAATTAAAATCAAAAAAATAAAAGCACATTTCATGCAGAATATAAAACGAAAAAAAAAGAAATAACATATACATATATTATCTATATTTTTTGAATAACAAAATTACATACTTATTTGAAATAGTATATACTAATATAGATATTAAATTTTTTCGATTTGATTTTTCATTTTCATTAACATACAACTAATACATATTTGAAATTGTTTTTCTTTTTTTCAAATTGTAATTAATAATAATAATTGAAAAACATTAAAATCAATTTTATAAAATTATTTTTTTTTTCTAAAAGTACACCTGCATCCAAATGTAAATACAAATAATGTGAATGGGTATTTATATTGAATCGTTCACAATTTCAAAATCTTTATTTTTTTTTTTTTTAAATATATTTTTATATAATTTATTTTTTGAAAATTCATTATTGCTATATACACACACACAGAAAACAAAATTTCCCAATCAACCAATTCGTACAATTATTCCAGACAAACTGACTTCATTTGATTTTTTATATTAAATTATCATATCGTAGAAAATATATAAATATCTTTATAAATGTAAATTCGTATATATACATACATATGTATATTTACATAAAATTTTTCATATACATATGTATGTATTAAGAAAAATTTTTCTATCGTGAAAATCACAGAATATATAATTAAAAGAATTTCTTGTGCTCACATATATTAAATGCTAGTTAGTTATACGGTTATACACATATTTACGTTTTATAATTGAGTTTTCTATATAATATAAAATAATGACCTATAAGTGTGCTCTCTGTCTTCATTTCAATTTTTGTATAATTGTGTATATATAAAAAAAAAAAAAATTACAACAGATAAAGTGAGGAAAAAAATAAATGTGTGTATGTGATGTGATATGTGTGTGTTTGTATTTTTATTTTTTATTCTTAGGATATATTAAAAATGAAAAATTTTACACCCACTTTATGCCGCTTATTATAAGAGTATATACCTACATTTTGTGTATATATGTAAGTATAACACTTAATTTGTGGTATATTTTAATATGCATGCATGTATACATACTTACATATATTGAGTGAAAATGAAAAAAAAAAACACATACACACACGCATATAAATTATAAAAATAATAATCACTTAAATTCTGAAATATTCAAAATATGATATAGTGCTATAATAATAATTAGCAATGTGTAATTAAATTATTATGATACTCTAATATGTTGATAATAACTGATTGGATATAAATTTAAAAAGATTTCAAAAAGAAATAATAATTTTTTTCAATAGATTTGATGCAAATTTGTTTATATGTATATAATATCGGACATTTTCAGTAAAAATATATATATATATATATATGTATATATATATTATGTATTTCGTCCTACTTTTTCATAATGAATCCAAGGTGTTCAATAAGTTATAAATAAATTTAAAAGCAAAAAGAAAAAATAAGTACTTTGTAATTAAAAGATAAAAGAATTCATAAATTTATTGAAAAATAATTTTTTTTTAAAAAAACAAATTTATAATTGAATTGTATATATGTATACAAAAATATGTAAAATTATGTGAAATATATTTTTCAATATCATTTTTAAATTTTATTAATATTTAAATCAATTTTACATTTTATTAGTTCAGAATAAGTACAATTTTTCGATACAGCCATTATACATATTATTACATTTTCATAAGATTTTGCTTGACACAAATAAAAAATCGTTATTATTATTATTATTATTATTTAATATTTCCGTTAAAATACTTTGCTTAATTTGAAAATGCGACATCTAGATTTTAATATATACAATAAATAATTTTAAAAATTTTTAAAATATAACATAAAATAAAACAACGAAGAACAAAATACAAATTTTTTTTTTTAATTTGAATATGTATCGTTTTGCTTTTCACATTATTTCATCTCTCAAAGCTAATCAAACTCTGTAAAGAAAATAATTTTTAAAATGGAATTAAAATATGAATACTTACAAATTAATATTGAATTATAAATACATATAAAAAATATATAAACAGTCTGAACAGTCTGAAGAGATAATAGATAAAATCAAGCAAGTAATAGTTGATTTATGGCATGGTCTATTGTATATGGAATGTGGAATCAAATTTTCTAATTTAACTGAGATTCACACCAAGGAGAAGTTTTTTTGAAAATAAAATTTTCAATGTTTAAGGTCCAGACAGAATGCTCTGTGGGCTGATAAAATTGAACACACAGAACAGACACAAATAAAAAATCATACGATAGGAACATCAACACGAAACCAAACGTAAAAGTTAAATCAATTTAAATAAAAATGACGGAACCCTTCAGGATAAAGAATAAACCAAAATAAAATTTATAATTATTTTCATCATTTTATATATGTATATATATTTTTATGATTTATACATATGTATATTCATATAATTACATAATTATTTTATTTATTTTTTTGCCTGAATATAAATATGTATGTACATACAAATGGAAATTGTTTAGATGAAAAATTATATTATTAAAAGAAATATGTATATATGTATTTATATTTTTACAGTACACTATGTAATAATAATTATATATAATATATGTATATATAATAATAGAAAATTAAAAGAACGCATAAAATTTTTCATTTGGAAAAAAAAATTTTTTTTTTTTAATCATAATCATCATTAACAATAAATCATTATTATTCAAAGCATACCGAATCCTTTTGAATAATTTATTGCTTTTAGTAGACGATCTTCAAGTTTTTCTTTACTTGAATATTCTGGTAAAAGTAGTACATTAAAACATGTATGACTTGTTGGTAAACGATCACTATCTGGTCCATTACGAGCAATTACTAATTTAAGGCGACTTAATCCTCCTACAGGAACACGATCTGAACCTGTCGTAAATTCAAGTAATCTACGTTTCGATTCTAAAGGTAAACCATGTACAATATTCCAAAAATCAATTATTATTTGTGATTTATCTGTATAACCGCCTTCATATTCAGTTGATTTCTCTAATTCTATAAAATCGAATTTCTGAAAATATTTAATTTTTATGTATATAAATAATATTTTTAATTTATTATAATATAAATAATATAAATATTTACTTTACTACCGCAAACTAATAATTCTATTTCTTCTGGTCTGAATAATAATTGAAGTGGTGATTCATCTGTTACCATTTGAAAACCATTTTTGAATGCTTTAAATTGTTTTTTAATACTTGTATTCAATAGAAAATCACTATATAATTCAATAAATTCATGTTTATTCTCTTGATTTACAAATATTTCACCACCATTCGGTTTTAATTCATATTCTAATGTATTACCGAATACATCTTTATAATTTATTTTAAATGTTTGCATAAATACTTCTTCCATATCATTTCCTTCATAATTTAGCATTGATTCTAAACTTCTATATAGTACTGGATTCCAATCAGCTAAATCATTAAATGATCCTTTTAATCCCATTAATTTACGATATACAACCATTGGAAAATTCACAGCCAATATTATATTATTATAAATAGCTAAACTTAAAACGATTCCTATTAATGTAAACTGAGCTTCATTTTCAAATGATGTCGAATTAAACCTAAACATTAACAATAATAATAATAATAATTAGAATAAAAAAAAAAATCAAATTAAAATAAAATTTTCTTTTCTTCACTTACCATACAGTCTTTGTATCTTCTTGATATATGAACATACCGTAATCAGGATTAAAAATTTCTTCTACAATTAATTGAAAAAATTCTTTTGATAATCCACCTTCATCGATTCCCTGCTCACCAATAAATTCCACAACCAATTGTTTTTTTAAATCTTTTGGATTACTCATTGCAATCATTTCTAACTGTAAATTTAAAACAATTCAATTATAATACATTATATACTTCAAAATATTGGAATTCAAAAATTTGAGTAAAAAAAAAAATAATAATAAATAAATTTAAATATATTTTACCTCGATAAGTGCATCTTCAATTATTTGATTTCGTCTAACTTTTAATTTTAAATAAGGATTACGAGATTGACCAGCTGATTGAGCCCATATCATTGATCTTCTTTCCCTGTACATTCTAATTCTACTGTCATAATATAATCCTATTACTTTTGTTGCTGGTGTTAAAATAAATGAATACAGCATAAAACTAAATTTTTGCTCTACAATTTATAAAAGAAAAAAATAATTAAGAAAAAAAGTAGTTAAATATAAAAATTAATTAAATTCATATTTTTGTATTTGTTTTATTATATAAATTTTACCTATTCTTGGTGTTGAATATGTTAAATTTTTATAATACAAAAAATCATAATCCATATCAATAGTATCGCTAAGTGGTTCATTATAAAATTCTTCAAATGGCAGGAAAGGTTTCCAACAATCTAGAACACTAATACCAAGCTCTGTTGATAATTTATCTTCTAATAATGGATTTTTTGATATCTGTTTACTTGAATAATTAAAGAGTGAATCATTTTCTGATATACTAGATGTTTCTAATGTATCATCCTCACGAAGTTTCGGAGATTCTAATTCTCCAGCTAAAATATTTGCATAGTAAAGTATCTGTGTACAAATAAAATTAATACATAATTATTTTAAATTTAATTAATTGTAATATTTAATTCAGAAAAATATATTTTACACATACATATATGTAAACTAACCTTTAAAATTTTTGTCGTACTAATTATTACTTCATTATCATGAACTAAAAGATTTCCAGTTATTACTTGTAAGCTAATAAGCTGTTGAAGTGTTTCTAGAAGACTTCTTAAACTTGATTTACAGTGTTCAGCCCAAATTCTTGCTAATCGTGCCTGTGCCCATACTGGTAATTTAGCTGCCGCTCTACAAATATATGGTAATGCTACCTCAAGGAATTCTGACGGTGCTGGAAGATACAAACAAAATTACAACAACAACAAAAAATTTGCTTATTAAAATTCTGTATAAAAAATAAATTACAATTAATGATAAACTTACACATTGCCATTATTTCAAAAACCATCACCAAGATATGAATATTTTTTTCGATACGTTCTTTCTCTGTGGCTAATCGTAAATCAACACTTAAAATAATCGATAGGCTATGTAAACCGTTATTTAATGATTCATAAACGTAATCATATTGAAAAAGTTTTTGCATTGCACGTCTTAAACTTGGCAAATCAACGGTTGTATGATGTGGTTCCAGTTTTTCTTCTTTATCGGCGCTACAATCTTCGTCCTTATCCAAATCACCTTCAAGAGTTCGTAAATCTTCTTTTTTAATTGATTTTAAATCTTTTGGTGCTTTTTTCAAAATTTCATCGATCGTAGCTGATGGCTGACGAACAAAACTTTGTGATAAAAGTTCAAATGATGAGAATACTTCACCGATAGTTCGAACCATTTTTGAATGACATTTTTCACGTTCACAACAATCGATTAATTCAAGAATTTTCTCCTCATCCAAATGCGTGAATGCCGGTACGGGAGAATTATGATCGATTTTTTCTGAATTTGTAGCAGAAATAGTCTGATTCTCATCTGCTTCTTGTTGTTGACTAGAGCTAGGCGTTGCAGGCAAATCATCAGAATTCGATAATCGATCATTTCCAGCGATTGTTGAATTGTCTTTTATTTCCTGACTTGATTCTAAACCAGCAGATGATGTGGCAATATCATGAGATTTGGAATTTGATGAAGTCCGAGAGAAATTTGAACTAAAAGTGTATAAGAATTGCATTAGAAATATTTTCTCAAAGATAAAATGATGCGAAACGTAAATTTTTTTTTTTTTCATTGCTTCTTCAAAGGTTATTTTTTACTTATGCACGTAGTAATGAGCATATCTCATTTTAAGAGAAGAAAAAAGTCAAAAGGAAAATATGTGAACATACATTCGAAGCATTAGAAGCTCAAGATTTAATTAAAGACAAAACAGAGGAAGAAATAACTGGGATGTTTAAATTATTTTTCATCCTTTTTTTTTCAAACTGCATTCTCAACTTAACTTACCTTGAATTGCTGTTACTTTCATCGCAATTCATATCTGTGGTTCGAGGTATTTTTGATGGCTGAGCATCACAGAGTTTAGCGTCTTGAGAGAACAATTGTATGGCACGAGCGGCTGCTTGATTAGGGGTCATTTTTTCAACTTCCCCGCTCGAGGCACAGTATTTATTGTTACATTTTGGATTACCACAACCGCCTAATAACTGATAAAAATAACGTTCAATTAATTTTTTTGCAGCAGCACGTTTCATTTCGTCCGTTTCACCAGCTGCACTCGCAGCACTATTCAAATTTTCCACTACCGTCGGTGATGTTATGATCGGATTATTAGATTCTGATATAAGATTAATATCAGTTACAGTACTATTACTACTGCTGATATCGTTATCTTTTAAATTATTTTCTTTTGAATTATGTGCAGTCTGATTTATAATTATACTATGATTTTGATCTTTAACAATTCCTAATCCGACTGGTGTGGACGGTGATGTTTCAGTATCTGTATCAGATGTTGTTGCACTATTCGAAGAGGATGATTGAAATCGTGATGATGATGATGATGATGATGACGGTAATGATAAAGTAATTGTTGACTTTTTAATCTCTTCTTGTTCCAATGAATTAGTTTCAGTTGTTTTAGTCGAAGGTAAAGAATTTTCCTGATTTTGATGATTACTAGACGACGATTCTTCAGGATTTCTAAAAATTTTGATTTGTTTTTGAAACAGATTCAAAAAATGACAACATATACAGGATATGTATTTTAAGGATATAATTCATATAAATTCAAATTATGTCAATTCTAATTCTTATTCGATTGAGCAGATATTTTTTTATTTTAGAAAAAATATTTTTGTTTTAAACTTTAAAAATAATCATTTACAATCAATATTTTTAATAAAATCTAAATAATCGTCATTCCTTTCATATTTTTTTATAATAAATACAAAAATTAAATATGTAATTAGATAATAACTTTTACATTTCAATTAAAAGAAAAATTATGTTTTTTCTAAATCACTTCTAAAGAAAATAAACGAATATTAAACGTGAAAAAATGAACATAAACCAACATGAGTTAACCAAAACAAACAAACAAAATAGAGTAATCATGTGTCTGATGATTTTGAACATGCGTTTATTTTTTAATTTATTTAGGTACCATGTTCAAATAAAATTTCATGTTTCTATTAAAAGCATACGGAAATAATCTAAATAATCTAATTCTTAAAATTATTACTTATGTATCCCCTATACATATATTTTTTGGTTTAATCAAATGATTGTGATTCCAATTTTCAGTTTCATTTGAAAATATACATACATATATACATACATAATATAAAATAAATTGTAAAAAATAAAAATTAAAATTATTTTTATAAAATATTTTCTTTGTTGTTTGTTTTTAATTTTGTGCAATCGACATCATTTATTTTCTGTAGTTTTATAAAAAAAAATTATATTTGGTAGGTAGGTAGACATAATTTTTAAACTTTTTTAATAGTGTGTTTTCTTTGTTTATCTCTAAATTATAAAATATATAAATTTCGTCATTAAATATGTGCTACATTTTTTATATTCCATTAAACAGTTTTCAGTTCATCATATCATATACATTATTGTAAAATAAAATAGAAAAAAAAAAATAATAAAAATACGCATATTAAAGACGAACAAGGAAAATTCTTAAAATTATTTTTAACAACACGGAAAATATTGAAACGCAAAAAATCAAATGAAGAAAAATAGCTACATATATAGATATGTCGTCAAGTTTATTTAAAACAGCAATCAATATTTTCTTAAATGTTCATCACATGAAAAACAAAAAAAAGAGGAAAATAAAATGTCTTTGGCCTTTTGTGTTTTGATTTTTATTTTTGGAAATTTACTTTCTCTATTTTTTCAATTGAAGAAGCAAAGAATTTATATATATATTTTTTTTATGAATAGATAATTAATATTTTAATTAAAATCGAAAAGAATAATTAAAGGAATACATATTAAGTTAACTACTTACTATGAACGTCGGTATTTCATTGTTTTTTGTTTTTTTTTTTCTCTACAATTGACTATCAAAATTTATATTTTAAGTGCATTAAAAATTAAAAATTGAAAAAAAAAAAAATAATTATTTCTTCAATCACTTTTACTTTCAATTCTTTTCCTTATTTAATGTTTTAATTTCACTCAATTATAATTTATGAAAATTTTATTTATTTTTTTTTTTTTTACTTTAAAATACTATTTCTGATTTAAACAGCAGTAGCATTAAAAATCGACTGCCGTGCCGAATCAACTGATTGTTGTTTTAACATCAAATTCAGATTAGTTTCAAACTTATTTATATGGCATTATATGGAATAGCTCCAAAAAATCAATTTCATTCTCTTTAGATTTATTTATAAACTTTATGTAAACATTAAACAAAGAAAATCAAAATTGAAATTTATTTATTAGAAGGCATTCATTATCATTAATCTTGAACATTTTACTTTCTCTCAAGGGGATTTTTAATTTAAAAAGAAAAAAAATGTACATATGTACATACGAGTACATATAATGTATGCATGGGTGTATGTGTATGAATGTATATATATATATATATATATATATATATATACACGTATATATAGTACCTAATACATTTACATATAGATATATTTATCATTAATTTACGTTTTCAAAATAATATGTTTTAACATTGATAATTAATATCAAAAATAATGAAAATCTAAACATTTTTTTTTTCTTATTTACTTCTCATTACTCATTAGTTTTTTTTTTTTTACTTTTTCATTTTAATCCAAGGTAATTAATTATAACAACGTACTTATCTTAGAATTATTTGCATACATATATACTAACAGATGCATTTCAAATAAAGAAAATATTTTTATTTTATCTTCATAGAAATTATCAAATTTTGTTTTATTCATTCACATGATGCATTTTTAATCTTATTCTTAATATACATTACTGCAATTTAAGATAAAAATTTAAAAAAAAGATTAATCAGTTGTTTAATATTTTTGTATCAATTTATATATGTATGTAATTGGATTTGATCATTATATTGTATAAAATGTTTTGTTATTTAACAGATAGGTACCTACATACATAATTTTTTTGATATTATTATAAAATGAAAATATGTACCATACAAACGTTCTGCTACTGTATCAATTATTAATTAATAATATGCATAATACATCATCAAATACAACATAAGATAAATGTTAATTAATGAAAATTTTATTAAATAAAATTATGTATACGTATATGTGCAATAATATTTAAGCACTAAGCAATGTATTCTGTATTAGTGGTATTAGTTATTTCAAATAATTTACAAATTTACAAATTACAATAACCCGAAATTGAACTGTGACTGAACCAATTGAACTATGAATTGACATTTATAATAAATGAATTATAACCTTAAAATGTATATAGAATAATATAATATAATTTATATTTTTAAATTATAAAATTATATAAATTTATAATATATTTTTATTTTACCTTGAAGTTTCGTCGTCTGATTTATTGCGTTTTTCCGAGTTCATGAAAATTTATTCCAAAATTCTTCTTTCACAATTTTAGTAATCATTCAAAGTACTTACTAAATAGCAGTACAAAAATAATTTGAGAAATTAACTCAAATAATGTACAATAAATTTGTTTCAATACCAAATAAAAATGTGAAAATTTGTATTTACTTAAATTCACAAAAAAATATATCTATACATACGTGATGTTTAAAAAAAATAATAATATAGTAAAATAAAATATTATAAAAATAATATGTAAAATCATGGAATTTTCCTATTTTGAACTTCACATTAACTATTAACATTAAACTTTGACAATACGATAATTTTAATTTCTTTCTTTAATTCTTTTTCAGTAGAAGTAGATCGTGTTAAAAAAAAATGAAAACTCTTATTTTCTTTTCTTTCCACTAAAATTACGTATAAGTATGTATAAGGACGACGAAAATGTCAAAATGTGTAAAGAAATTTTTGTTACAATTTTTCACTTTTTTTTACACTTTATTTATAAATTTGTTTAGGAAAATGGCACTTATTATAAGAACCAATATTAATTTAAAATAATTATTTAACAAAAATATAATTTAATAAAGAAAAACTTTAATATAAATGTATAAATGTTTTGATCAATTGATTTGTCTCATTAGTACCTTTTTGAATTTGATTCCTTTCCTTTTCCTTCTTGGCTTCTTGCTTGCTTGCTTTTTTATTAGGTACATTTATTAATTAATGAATTTTAATAAAATCTTGTGGATGGAAAGAGTGAGAGAAATCAAAAATGACAATTTGCGTGCATGTCGCATGTCGCATGTCGCATGACGGAGATAGGAGATGGCATGGCTCAATGCAATGGCTGCATGGCTGACTGAAAAAATGTGTAGAAAATTTATTGTTCATAAATAAAAAAATAAATAAATAAAAAAGCAAATTCTCGAGTATCGATATCGAGTCGAGAAAATGTCGAGTATCGAATTCATAATGACAACGACAAGACAAGATATTTTAATTAAATTTAATATTGAATTGTAATTCAATTCAGTAATAATAATAATTTAATTAAAAGAGAATTAAAATTAAATTATATCTATAATATGTAATCAATGTATTGTAAAATATTGTAATTACTATCGATTTTTAAATATTTTATCTAATTTTTTTTTCTCTTCTTCTTCATTTTGTTTATTGTTATCATAATTCTTTATGTTGGTATTTAGGACACGGGACTGGCTGCTGGCTCTGGCACTGGATTAAGTATTCGTTGTACTTCTTCTTGCATCATGTTTCTTTTTAATTAAATGAAATTACTAAAAGAAGAACAAATTTTATAGATTTTATGGTTTTTTACGGAATCAAGTTAACAATTTTAAAAGTATATACCAATTAATCAATCTACTATCTACATCTAAATATTTTTAAACAAAAACAGAAAAATGAAACCAGAAGAAATAGAGATCCTTAGAAGTGAGAATATCGAGGATATTAGAAAAGTTCTTGAATTTTTCAACGAAACGGTATGCATATAATAATTTGAAAAATATTTCTAATATTCTAATAATTTCAATACTTGTTTGTATGTTTGTTTTATTCGATAGTACTCCAATTCTTTCAATTTTCGAGATTTTCATGTAAATGGTCAATGGAAAATAATATGGGATGCCATTTTTAATATTCTTCGTGATCAAAAGAAAGCCAGTATTTTTCCTCAATGTCTTTCTTGTATAAAAATATTAGCTCGTGATGAGCAGAGCATAAAACAGAATAATATACAAAATGATTTTGAAATTTTACTACAAATTGCCGATTTAGACGAAAAAAATGTACAACAATCACCACAGTCAATCAATTCGACCGAAGCTGTTGTAGAAGCATTAAAATGTTTGTGCAATATGGTATATTTGAGTGCAGAATGCCAAAAATATTGTTTGAAAAATTCATCGATTAATGGAATATTGAAAAGAGTTCGTAGCAGTGAAACATTCGCATATAATATTGAATATTTTGATATGAAATTGTTGTTTTTGATAACAGCTTTAGAACCATCAGCAAGAATAAAAGTAAGAGATTATTTGAATGGTGTCACATATTTAACGGAATGGTTAGATTTAAAAGTTAGAGAGAACGATAAATCTGATAAGCAGATCGATCTGATATGTGAAATTTTAAAAGTACTTTTTAATATAACTGTTAATGTTGATAAAAGTTCCGAAGATGAAAATGAAATCTTGTACAGAAGATTAACGGCTGTTATTGGATATCTATTATTTGATTTTGGTGAAATGAAGACTCAAAAGCAATGCTATGTTATTACGAACAGTATTCATTTATTGACAAATATTCCAACAGGATGCTTATCTGAACTTATGATCGGATCAACGTTATCAACAAATTCTAAAAATCCTAAAGAAAATGAAGAATTGTTTGAAGGGAAAAATGTCAAGGCTATGGAAATTTTATTAAATTATTTACAAAACATTTTAAATGATAAAGAGGTGATATTTGAAAACAAATATTTTCGAAAGAAAAATATAATTTAAAATTCTTACTTACAGAAATCTTCTCCAAATAATGAAGAACTTCCACCAATTTTGACAGTACTTGTAAAATGCGTCCGATGCAATTCAATTATGCGACATTATATTCGATCAATAATTTTACCACCATTAAAAGATGTCAGCAAAAGACCAGAAGTTGGAAATGAATTACGTAATCATTTATGCAGATTTCTTACAATTCCGCAACAGTCTATACGTGATTTAACTGCTGATCTTTTGTTTGTTTGCTGTAAAGAGAATGTTGGACGAATGATCAAGTACACAGGATACGGTAATGCTGCAGGACTTTTTGCTAGTCGTGGTATTTTAGATTGCAGAAAGAAAGAAAATGTTGAATACTCATCAGACAGCGAAGATAGTGATACTGAAGAATATAAACAAATGCAACATGGTATTAATCCAGTTATCGGATGTTATGAGGCATCAAGATCCAAACCAATGGAGGGTATGAGCGAAGAACAAAAAGAATATGAAGCAATGCAATTGGTTAATTTAATGGATCAATTACAAAGACAAGGAATTGTTCAGCCATGTCGTATTGGTGAGGATGGTAAACCTGAACCAGTCGATCATATTTTACAATTACAGGAAGAAATTCCTCAACAACAAATCGATAAAAAGAATAAAAATTAAATTAAACATTAAACTAAATTAAACAAGCAAATTTCAACTGAATTGGAAAGTATTATACTATCTTCACATGACTTATTAGGAATTTTATCACATAACGTAGTCGCAAATGTATAAAAGCTTAGTTGTATTATTAGTAGTGCACCATTGTAAAATTTATTAATCGCTAAAATGTTCATTTTTTGTTAAATTATTAAGTTTTGAAAATCCATTTAGTATTTTATGAATAATACAAATCGCTTCATATCATCTTCATGTTTTTACTTTGAAATGTGATCGATTTGATAAACTTATAAAATAAATTTAATTTTCCTGTTATGTATAAACAATTTATTTGATAAACGTTCAGAATTAAAACAAAAATTCTACCATATTTATTTTCGAATTTAATTTAATATCTTGTTTTTATTTAAGCAAATTTAACATCAATAGATTTTGGTGGAGCTGGATCTTCAAATTCTCCTAATTCAGCATCATAATATAATGCAGCTCTGTATGGACGCAGTTCCCATGGCACTTGATCTTCCATTTGAGTTAATACTACCCCTAAATCTTCTAGTGTTGGTACACCCTCTTCTACAACATCTGTCACAAATTCACGTTCTATTCTTTCAAAATGAAGATTACCAATTGGAGCTCCTGGACAAACTAACTCAGTAATTTTCGTTTTTAATAGGAACGTTGGATCGTATCTCATGTCATAGCGTAAATATCCCCACCATTTTTCGTCTTTACGCATTACACGATGGAACCAATCAACAAGTTCACTTAATAGATAACGTTTAGGTCTAAAAATATTCAAAATCAATATTGGGAAATAAATTGTTGTTGTTAGTTATCATCATTTTACCCAACAGCTTGATAGATTTGACCTGCAGTATCAGGATCTTTGGCAGCATTAACGATGGCTTGAGCCACATCACTTACGTAAACAGGTTGTTTTACAGTTTTTTCACCTTTTTGCCATAGTGGCATACCACGAAATTGTCGTCTCCATATATGTGCATAATAACGTAAAAATTTGTCTTCCTGACCATAAATATCAGCTGGTCGAATAATTGTTGCTTCTGGGAATTCTTCTCGTACAGCAAGTTCACCGTAATATTTGCTTCGTAAGAAATTACTTCCTGTTTTAAGTATATGCGGTTCTGGATCAGGTGATGCGTTTAATGCAGACATGTGAATTAGACGTTCAACTCCGGCTTCACGACATATTCTATAATTGCAATTATATTAATTTTAATTTAAAAAATAAATATGCATTATTTTTCATATTTTCTACCTTGCTATTTTTCTTGCACCTTCAACATTTACATCATTAAATTTAAAATTTTTCGTTTCATATTCTTGTCCGATCAAATTTATTACAACATTTGAGTATTTAACTGCATCATGAATTGCTTTCTCATCAGTTAAATGAAAAAAATGAAAAAGTACTTGACCTAAATCTCCACATACTTTTAATCTAATTGCTTCACCATGATCACCCCGATATGGTAATATCATTTGTGTACCGATTTTTCCCAATTTATTACATACATAACGTCCAACAAATCCAGTACATCCAAAAACAGTTGCAACAATACCATTAAAACTACTTCTTCCACCGGTACCTCGTTTAAGAGCTGCAAGATTTGTTGTTTTCAATGGTCGTGGACTATCCGTTGAATATGATGCTCGTAGACAGATGACACCAAGCGCTGAAGTTTGTTGCCCTGAAAAATTAAATAAAAATCAAATTCTTATTACATAATTTTAATAATTTTTTATACACTTATAATGCAGCATATACAACTTACTCATGATTTGCGGTGTTTTTAGCAATACAATCGAGGCCATTTTTAACACTTTTGATTTCAAATTAAAAATATTAATTTACAGTAACTAGGTATAAATTTATAATTATTTTCTTTATTCAAATGCAAATGCAATTAATTACAAATTACCTACAAAAAAAATATGTCAGATGTATTGCAAGATAACAGCTGAACAGCTCTAATTTTTATTTCAATTGTCAATCCTCGTCCTCTTTCTTTCTATTTTCATCAACCTTCTTATATTCGACATAGCTGACATAACAAAAAACACAAAAAACAAACATAATAATCCATACACTAGTTATAGCTATAAAGCCGTAAGCCAGTTCATTGATTTGGCTGTGTTTTAGCCGACATATGTCATAGTTTGTGTCAGGTGTCAGCTATAGCCGCTATAGCTATGCTATGTCGAAGTCGACTATGGAATTACTTATATGGAATTATATTAGTTCTTTCTGCGTTCTGCTTATAGTTGATGTTGAATAGTTCGTTCTGCGTTCTGCGTTCTGCCTTAATTGACAAGTGACAATTTAATTTAGAAACTAACTAAACATCATTATTCATTCATAAGCCTAGAAAATAAAAACTATTAATTTATATCGAAATGGATAAAAGAAAACTTACTGATAATTCTAATGTTTTAGAAAATAAGAAAACAAAAACAGATTCTGTTTTAGAACAAGATTTTATAAACTATATTTCGGTACCATCACTAGAAGATATAACAATTATAAATTTACTCTCTAGATTATTGAAACAACCTGATGTTATAGATGCAATACAGCAACATAGCATAAATTGTAGAGAACAACATAACTGGGGCCGAGAAGAAAAACAAAACAGCCTTCATCAAATAGTAGAAAAAATTTCAGAAAAATTATCTTTTTTCTTCTTGCCTAATCTATTAAAAGCTAAAATATCTAATGTTATTAGACCTATGGTATTGCAGATATTGAAATGGACAGATAATAATGCATATTACGGATTTAATAAGTATGATTTTCATTTTAGCGCTGGTAAGTTCTGGATGATAGTTTTATAGTTATAAATCTTAAATAATAAATTTATTGCAAACATTTTTTATATATTACTCATTACTCATTAGTTTACAATCTTATACACAACCAATAAATAAAATTCATTCTTTGATTTTTAACTGTATATTATAATTCCTAAAGCCCTAACTCTAAACAGCAAAAGCTGATTCATGAGCTGGGAACTTCTATTCTCTTTCGTGTTTTAATATTATTTATATGCATGCTATGCACTTTTTCATACATTATTCATATAATTTATAACATTCTACATTACAGTTCTTATCATGCATCATTTCATTTCATATCACAAATTAAAAATAAAAAAAATCTCTTACTATATAGGTACTTTACAAAAACCTATATTCTATGTTGCATTTATTTAACCTATACCATCCTATACTAAACTTACATACTCATTAACCTAACTTAACTTAACCTAGCCTAACCTAAAACTATTCTAGCTAACTAACTTAAAAATTATCTTTACTTCTCACTAACGATTATTGCCTCTTATGATCTTTTAGAATACTAATTACTAGTGTTTCCCGATACGATATTGATATCGATAATATCGATATATCGAACATCACATAATCGATAATTTGCACGATATTACAAAGGACGATATTATATCGTATCGATATTTTTTGAGACGATATATCGAATTTTTTTATTGTAACGTTCAATCTAATTATCCTTTATACCGCCTGTAAAAATGTCAAATCAAGTTGTCAAACTAAGTCGTTTTTCTTCACATTTTCATACTCACAGCTGTTTGTCTATTATATTATATCTATAACCTCATGGCTGATCTAACTGAATTTGACTATTTATTTTTATTCGATAGCAGAGTAAACAAGTTATTATATTAACATCATCGTATAAATTTCAAATAATCATGGTTTAAAAGCGTATTTTAATCTTAGTGCAGCCACAAATAAAAATAAATTTCATAATGTTGAATGTGGAAATGATAATATTAGCAACAATAAAATTCTACCTTCAACTAAAAAAAAACTAAAATTATTTGCTGTTTTTAGTTTTAAAATATTATTTACACATTTAAATTACATATAATTATAAATGATAATAATTTTTTTATATAAGAAATATCGATATTAATATCGATATTGAAATATATTTTCCGATATTGTTCGATAACGATAATGCTGGAGGTAATATCGTTATCGACAATATCGTATCGAAATTTAGATCTATGGGAAACACTACTAATTACTAACTACTTTCTTCGTAAATATATATACATACACAGCTACCCCACTCTGGAAGATCGTTGTACTCTTTGCTTGCTGTTACTAGTAGGCATTTTTTTACACGATTTGTTCTTGCTCTGCCAACCCTAATATCTTCCAAGTTCCAAGCATCTGGTTCTGGTCTCGTAGTTTAAAAATTAGAGTCTAAGTAATAATTATATTTAAATGTATGATTGATTAATTTTCATTGACTATTCTAGACCAGCCTTCTGCTGCATTGAGTAATCAATTTTGTAATATACATAAGTATAACGAATGATGTTTGATATGATTGAAATTTGAATAATGTATGTTTGTTAATTGATTGATTGAATGAAAAAAAAAAAAAATTATAATTATTTGCATTTTCATAATTTTATAGAAAATATGAATTTCATTCAATGGACAATGGAAGGAACTATTGATGAAGCAGAAACACTAAAATTACAACTTAGTAACAAGAATTTTCAAGAAAATTTTAAAGAAAAACCTAATTTTATTGATAACATTTTTAATACAGCCTGTAAATATTGCTTAAAAAATCATATTACTAATTTATGGGCACAGATACAACAAAATTTTAATGCATATTATTATAATAAAGAGATACATGAAAGATATAAATATCATCTAGTATCATATTGGACTAAAGCTGTTAAAAATGAATTGCCTTACTTATTAAATGTGATTCAGCCTAATGATAATCACGGTATATACGATTGTAACCACAGTGTTTATAAAAATATGTTTACATTATCAGTATTAGAAGGTAATACATTAGCAGTGAAATATTTTTGGCATAAATTAACAGAGGAAGAAATAAATAATAATATAGTAAAATGGACAGAGGATGTAATACAAAAAAGAAAAAGGAATAGAGATTATTCTAGTCTTAGCTATCAAGAAACTAATGAATACACAAATATATTATGTTTTTTATTGTCCAAAATGAATGATAAAGAACAGCAAAGAGAAATGTTCCAGAAATATACTAATGAGATATTAGAATGTTTGTATACAGATTGGCCATGGCAAAATTTTTTATTGCGTACGATACAAGTAATGTGGAATTTCCTTGATGAAAATGTATATATTAATATTTTATCAAAAATTGTAAAAGAAATTAAAGTAGGCAGAACTACTGAGAAACTTCTCATGGATTTATGGTTTGACAGTCCAATAAACTTAAAAAAATGTTTTATTCAATATATTATAAGTAATCATTTGTATGGTACAACTGTATTGTGGAAATTATTTGAAATTGAAGATGTAGAAGCTATTAAATTAATATTAAATGCTGCTAATGATGAAGAGAAGAAACAGATTATTTTCGCTACAATTAATAAAACTAACTTAGAAGAGTTAATTTATGCAGGCAAATTAAATTTACTTGATAAATTAATAGAAGAAACTCTATCATTAGAATTTGACATTAATAATTTCAAGGAAAAGGTAGTATTGAAATATGGTAATACATTATGTGAAAAGTGGATATGGAAAGATAATTGGCAAGCAGTAGAAAAATTTGTTGATTGGGCTTTCTTTTCTCAAGATCAAATTGATAATTTTAAAAAAAACATAATTGATAAAGAAGCAATAGTTACTTCTTTAGTATCTCCAGGTAATTATGAATTAGTAGATAAATTTATGCATTGGTGTTTTAACTCTGATGAAGATATTAATCAA
Source organism: Villa cingulata (assembly GCA_951394055.1). Classification (NCBI taxonomy): domain Eukaryota; kingdom Metazoa; phylum Arthropoda; class Insecta; order Diptera; family Bombyliidae; genus Villa; species Villa cingulata. The sequence goes on along the minus strand of OX596020.1, from coordinate 13,170,555 downwards.
TTTAAATTAAATATATCGCAATATGATAAAATGCAATCTATTATATATAATACAATTGTACAAAGCTATAATTTTAAATCTGCGGCAAAGCTTTTAAACTGGTGTTTAAATTCGAATGAAGAAATTACACAGTTTAAAAAGAAATTAATTACTTCAAAAACTGGAATAGATATGTTTAACAGATTTGTAACTAATTATAAGATATGTGATAGTAAATATAGTAACTGGGAATTAGTAAAAAAATTAATACAATGGTATTATCCTCTTGAAAAGGAAGTCATTATTGCAGTTAAAGAAGAAATACAAAAAAATGAAAAAAGCATTTTTGGTCCTTCAAAATGTGCTCCATTTTATTCTCAAAAAGGAAAAAAACAGGCTTTATTTTACTTATTAGATAAATTTGCTGCAGATAAAAATATTTCTGATAATGATACTGACTCTAGTGATAGTGATGATGATAGCGACGACGAATATGGTCTAGGACTAGACGATGATGCTGTGGATATAATATGTAAGGTTATGGATGTTGATAGTGATGAAGATAGCGACAACAAAAATGGTTTAAAACTAGACAATGCTGCTGTGAATATATTATGTCGTTTTATGGACTAATCCTAGTGACTGTAATCAGACTGTAAGTAAAGTACTAACTCAGTCAGAAAATAACTTGTTAGGAGAAAATCATAAGAATAATAATGAATAGAAGGAGGGTGTTCACATTCATGAACATAAATTTTGATGTTGCAGCAATTCTTCAATATACATAAATACATTTTATATTAATTTTAATTATCTGCATTGTTAAGTTCAATTATAATAATTATTAATTTCAATATTTGCATAAATAATTTCTCTTTTTGTAATTTGATATTTTTTTTTTATGTCCGTTCTTCAATATTCTTAAAAACAAATTAATTAAATTTGTAAAATTTTTTATTTTTAACTTTTTTAACATTTATAAATGAAATTTATGAAATATAATACTTTATTTTATTTTGATTAATTACAACTTCATATTTATTATTATTATATGTATTCAATTTATATACTACAATTTATATTTGTATTTTTGGAAAATGTATAGATATAAGACAAATTAATTCAATAAATTTTATTTTTTCCTCATTTATCAGTAACTGTGCGTTACTTTTTCACTGTAATTAAAATAATTTGGAACTAACATTACATTGATACACGAATCAAGGTAATTGTTTCACTTAATCATTAATTCAAACATAGTATAATTGATACAAGCACCGATTATACAAATTCATCAAGTCAAGGTACAAAAACCTGGACTCAATTCTAGTTAAAATATCATTCACATTTTAACAGAGGGACAGATTTAAAGTCCGTACTTGGGCAAGATGGATTAATTAAAGAGATAAACAAGAATATTGTAGAGAGGGCATTAATACAAGCTGAGCTATCTGACCATCTATTATAACAAATATGACAAGAAAGAAACTGAGAATGCTGGGAATGGTAGTTTTAGTAAGAATGTAACAATTGAAAATGGAGCTACAGAGTTAAATATTACCACGAGATAGTACATAGCACTGGTAAATTTGAGCCAATGATTGTAGGTAAGAAGCAGACTAGCATTGATGGTTTAGATCAGAAGATAATATCGCTATATGCTAAAGGATGAGTCTTATCTGATATTCGTATTCAAAAATATTACAAAATATACACAATTAACGTAACAGTAATCTTTAATATGAAAAGCAAGCTGATCCTATCTTGATTTTCTTATTTTAGTAATACGATTAATATGCATATCAATTTCATATTGAGAGATGCAATGAATGATTTTATAATTGTCTTTATTTTTACAAGAGTCTGAAACCCAGATAGCCTTCTTCCTTCTATAATCTATAGGCAACATGCTCTACAAACTCTCTTCCGTTATCCATAGCAATGATTTTTCTAAAGGTACTTGGTAGTTTTAATATTTATTAAAAAACTATTTGTAACTGTTCTAGATTTCTTGGAGCTATTCAGCACAAACATAATCTTTTGACTCTTTTTATATGCTTTATGCTCATACTTTGTTTGCCTTTTATGAAATGTAAGGTCTGCTTCAATCTTCAAAATGCCCTGTTTTTACTTTTTGCATACCTATTGTATCACGCACACGCTGATCTATTGAATTTCCTTATGACTCTCTGATGCAGTTTTCCCTTTATTGCCGTTTATATCTTTTAGAACGTAAATAGCTATGTAATTTTAATTTGGCTGCTACCTGCTATCTGATATACATACTACCCTGCTAATTATTAATTAATAGAAAAATTTATTTTTCAGTGATTGTCATTACTTTTCTACTGTTGATGTTGTACGCAAAAGAAAATTAAAAAATTTTATATATCATCTGATGTATGACACGGACACCACACCAGTTACCAGTTACTAAATTTTTAAATTTCTAAAATTCATATTTGTGGCTGATAAATTGAAATTTCAAATTTTGTCAGCGCAATTGACTGTTATTAGCACCCATTTAGCTTTATATTCTTTTTTAGCACTTAACAATTTTAAATTTCAATTTGATACTCGAATAATTTTCTTTTTATTTTTTTATTTTTTTTTTTCAAAAATATTGCATATTATTAGGAATTAACTTTTTTTTTTTAAAAACCAACAAAGATATGAGGCAAAGATAATGCAGTTTGCAAATTTGATTATGATATCAGTTATCAGGGTTGTTATCAGCCATCAGCCATGATTATGATATGAGTATCAGTTGAAAAAAATCTTTTATTCGTATGAAAAAAATCTTTTATCATTTTATCTTAATCATAATATGCATACATATTCATTTAAGCAGCAGGCATTGGGAAGATAAATTTTCATCACATTGTACCTATTCTATTATACTACATTGGTATCGTGTGAAATAATATTTGTTTTGTTGACTGACGAATGAGATATTATTGTATATTTTACAATTTTTTTTCTATTATTTTTCTTTTAAATATATGTTTATAAATGAAATATGTACATATATGAAATTGATTAAAATGTATATATAATATATGTACTGATAAAATATTTTACAGAAAATATACAATAAATTTATCAAAATTACAAAAAAAAGGAAGAAAATTTATTAAAAATATATAACTAGGTACATACGGTATGTTTGTAAATATGTATAAATATGAAAAAAATCAAGTTAAATATGTATTTTATGAAAGAAAACAATTGATATTATATGTAATACATATGTACATATGTTATTTTTGTAATCTGATTAAAAACAAGTAAAAATATAAAAGAATTGATAAAATTATTTAAAATATAAATGATGTGTGTGAATAATTACTTTGTTTTTTTTTTCAGTTATAAGTTTTCAGATATAAACAATATAAAAAAATTAATCATGTACCATATATATTTAAAAAAATCTAAATTTTATACGTATGTACATAATTCGAAAAATATTTGAAATAAATTTTTGATATCATATTTAATTTAATTTCATGTGATATTTAAGAATAATATTTTATTTTTTAAATGAAAATTAAATTTTTTTTTAATAATAAATACGATTTTTACAGTTTATCAAATTTTTTGTTTAAACAGTCTTACAAAATATTCAAAATTAATGTCAATATTAAATTTACATAGTTAATTTAAATTACGCTACATCACCATATTCAAATACAAAGAATTTACATAATATCTGTATGATATAAAATAATTGATTCTGTTTAACGTAACACTTTTCAAAGAAAACGTTTCAATATACCTATGATCGAAAAAATATATATATATGTATGTATATTAAAAGAAAACTTTATTTAAACAATTAAATGTAAATAATAATGTTTTAAAGAATTATTTTGATTTTTATTTATTCTAAATTGATAAATATTATATTGAATTTCAATATAAGAATGAATATATATTAAATGTATTTTATTTTTTCGATATAATTACGTACATTTAAAACATAATGTAGTATAAATATTAAAACTTCGTTATTATTTACAATTTTTTATTTTCTTCATAAATTAATGTAGGTACCGAGGTAGGTACCTTTTTTGTTTGACATTATGTTTTAAATAAATAAAAAAAAAAGTAAACATACAATTAATTCATATTAAATACCTGCTAAAATATATTTGTAACTTGGAAAAAATAAATTTTTTTTTTTGTTTTTTACTAAAATTGTACATAGTATGTAAGCACAACGGTACGACATTTATGGATACTTCATATAAAAACTATAAAAGGTACATACATATACATAATGAGCTTTTGTGAATTTGTCCACATATTATTAACAGTAGGTAATGTGTAATGTATAGTAGTAGAGTATAGTTAGTTAGTATCATACATATATATAAATGTACAAAAATAATATTAAATATTTACATCTGTACGTACGAATATTATATACTATATCTTTCATTAGTTGTAATTTTTTATTTATTTATTTATTTTTTTTATATCAAATATTGACTGGCCAACATTGTTTGATCTCAATCTCTACTCTACTCAAGACTCAACATGATGGATTTTATTCTCTTCTCTGAAAATAAATAAAATAAAATATATAAAAAAAATAACATAAAATAAATAAACTAAATTAAAATAAAACAAAAAAAATATAAATAAATAAATAATCACATCACAATTCAAAACATCAACCAAACAACTATTTGTCCATTTAGTTCACAGAGAAATACGAGTATACACATATATGCATGCATTCATTATATATGAGTATATAAATGAAAAATTTTCATCGTAAAGATAAATTTTTGATTTAATATAGTTTCGTCGTGTCGTGAGTTTCATTTTCATTTTCAATTTTAATATTTTCATTTTATATTTATTTATATTTATAGTTAAAGTTGTATGATCGCTCGCCACTTCTCCAGTGGATTCGGTATAGTCAGTCAGTTTGTTGTTTAGTTCAGTTCAGTTCAGTTTCAATATTAATGTTTAGGAGAGTACGTTACATTAAGTAGTACAGTACAGTGTACAAATACAGACATTACATTGAACGATATCAATCCAACGAAATCGGTTATAAGTTAATTTACTGATTGTGTGTGCTTTCGTTTTATGTTTAAATTATTTTTTAATTTTAAATTTTCTTCTTTAAATAATTATCAAAAAAAAAAATATAGGTATATATAATAATCTTTTTTCGCTTTTTTAAAAAGACAGACAGAAAAATTATCATACAATATAAATTTACATATTATGATATTTTTAAAAGGTGATATGCTCGGTTAAAAATTAAATTTATCAAAAAAAAAAAAAAAATTAACAACTTACACCACGAATATAAATAATATTTGTATCTTTGTATATACATAATGTAATATTTTATCATAATATACAAACTTATATCTATTAAATAATTTTTTTGATTGTGCTAAATTTTAAAATAGATTTTTAACGAAAAAACTATTGGTTCTATAGTGATAACAAGTTTTTGGGTACAAGTACTTATAGGTACCTACTTATAAATAGATACTATATATGTATATATATATTTTTTTATTTTTTGTTATATAAAAGAGTGTAAGAAAATTATATATACCAATTTAAAACTAGAAATTAAATATGTATTTTGATATTTATTAAAAACAAAAAATAAATGAATCACAAATTTACTATATCTAAACGTATATTGTGCACATGTTTATAAATCGTATTAATAATCGTATAATGTACCTATACTACTGAATTTTAAATCAACAAGTTGTCGACTTCATGCAATAATTATTATTGTCACAGTTGTTTTTTTTTTTTTTTTTTTTTTTTTTTAAATTTCAATTGACAAAACTAAGTTATATGTATTACCATCTATTCATATGAATATGTTTATAAAAATATTATTTTTTTTTCTAATTTTATTAGATAGATTTTATGTAACATTAATGATGAAAAAATATAAAGAATCAAAAATAAAATTTGTATGTGATGATGATCAAAAATAATATGTATATACTACATACTACACAGATAATTATGTATGTATATATTCATGCTCTGTATATTTTAAATTTACTGAATGATTAGAAGTTTTACATATTTTTTTTTTTTAATTTAAAATTTAGAATCGTGTAAAATTTAGAAATTTATTGAGAAAGTAAAAACCAGAAAACACTAAATATTAAAATAATATTATAAGAGATAAGAGAAGAGTTGAATTTTTGGCAAAATAGTCACGAACACGTAGTGTAAGATGGTGAGATAAATTTTATCATTAATTTTAAAAATCGAAGACTGAATTTTTTTTTTTTTGATGAAAGCTAATGAAGCGTATCTCATTAACTGCTTCAGATATTGACATGAAATTTACTAGTGCACTATTGGTATAACTACTAACCTATAAAGCGCAAAAAATTGAATCATTTGGTTTAGCTCCCATGATTTAAATGGAAAATTTACCTTAATTTTTGAACACATAAATTGATTTATTATTATTAAAATTTGAACATTTAAAAGAAATTTTATTTTAATTAAACTTTTACTTTGTATTAATGTGTTATGTATACTAGAGGTGGAGAACTATCGATAGTACTATCGATATTATCGATAGTCCAACACTATCGAAACTATCGATAGTTTGTCGTCGATATTTTCGATAGTTCAATCGCATTCATATCCGTATTCCTCTTGTTGATCGCTGCAAAAGCAAAAGTGCCAACTTCATTATTATTATTTTTAGAACAAAGAAGAAGAGAACGGTTGATTTTTGAGTTTTTATCACTGTTTTGATGCAATATGCAGTACAGCTACAGTTACAGTTTACTTTACAGTTGGTTTGGTATCATTTATCGTATGTCATATCATCAGTTCAAGTTCAGTTGTTAATTTTTATGTGTAAATGTAAAGCAAAGCGTTTATTTTTTCTCGAAGTAGTTTTATGTATTTTTTATTTTTAGTGTTTTTTTCCAGGTAAATTTCTCGATTTTTTATTCATTGAATTAATTTTTAATAGCTGAATATTTTGAGAAATAATAAATTCTTCAAGATATGTTTGCAACGTTGACGTTGACACCATGTGGAAATTTAAGACACCAGCATTTTGTTTTTTGAAAAGATCCATGTAAGATTATGAGGAACCAAGATTTATATTTGTAGAAATTATTAAAAAAGAAAACCGCATTATTTTTAAGACTTTTAATTAAGATTATATGTATTATTCTTAGATGGTTCAAAAACAAAAATAAAAATCATTTGCAACATAAAATAAAATCATTTCTTTCTAAAATTTACTTAAAGTTAAAGGCTCCTTCGGCTACATAATTTGTCCTATGACAAATATTATTGCGATCTAATATAAAAATATTAGATAAAAGTAAAAATTTTTAAATTTCGTCGATAATATCGATAATATCGATAGTCGAGCGGATCACTATCGATAATATCGATAGTTAGTATTTCCGATAGTTCTCCACCTCTAATGTATACCTATTTTTTGAAGTATTGATTTACAACGTTTATTTTTTTTAAATTTATTATTGAAATATCTACTTCAGTTATATCTTAATTTTCTATTTTTTTTTTATTCATTCATTCATTTTTTTTTTCAAACGTTAGACTAAAATTTCAATTCAATTCATACCTATACACCTATATCCTATACGTACCTTCTAACTTAATGTCTGCTACCATGTGCGACAAATGATAAAATAAAAGTTGATTATACTTTTAATGACTAAATTATTGATAAAAACTAATTATTATTATTATTATTATGAGTATTAGACTTGATAAGTACTCGTACATCAAACAATATACAAACAAAAAAGTAATATAAAATGTATTAGCTCTTACCATAATAATTAAAAAAAAATACATATCTATACATAATGTAGAGTAGGTATGTCAACTTTTTCTAAATATCGCATTGACATATTCAATTGAAAAATAAAATATTTTTTCGATAGTTATATACATTAAACATTAAAACACACTTTATATGCATGCATTTTTGTATAGAAATGGTAAATATATGTTCAATATTATGATAAGTATTTTTTATATTTATTTAATATTTAATATTAGTTTTTATTTAATATTTAATATTTAGTATTTAATATAAATTTTTTTTTTAAATGAAAACAGATTGATAAAATTTATTTATTTCTCATACATGTTTTCATAAAGAAAAGTGTTTTTTTTTATTGTTTTCTTCTTTTACATATTTTCATGAGTAGATATTTTTCTTTTTTTCGATATGACATGAATGAGGATTTAATGAAATTATGAATTATATAGTAGAAAAAGTATTACGATCAAATAAAAAAAAAAAAAAAAAAATTGATGCACCTACAATGTACCTCTAAGGGTAGAAACATAGCAAGCAGGTCGCGGTTTCAATTTAGGTTTACATTACATGTGTACCTACTTATGATAGCTAAAATAAAGTCTATAAATCATTTTTGTGAAAGTCCTGGCTCATTTAGAGCTGTAGTGCTTTGAAAGAAGAATTATTATTACAGAGATATTTTTTTTTTTTCAAAATATTTGAAATATTTTATTCATCATTGCATTCATTTATTTATTTTATTTTATTTTTTTCCAATCATTTATAGATTTAATTTAATTTTTAATTGAATAGTAACATAAAATACATAACATGACATGATGTAATGTACTACTCGTTCGTTTTCGTATATACCGTTTGTTACCATCTATATAATATATAACGAACTATGTACATGTAAAATACCGTTTAAAGGTAATGATTGTGATTTGAGATTGAAATTGATAAAATAATATACATATGTACATATACGTACATGTATGTAGTGATAGTATAGTATAATCTAGATTGTTTCTTTTTTTATTTAATGCACATATCTCCACAAACATATGTACATATGTTGTGTATTTAAAAGTAAACAACGTTTTTATTTTATTTTATATTTTTTTTTTTAGATAGATAGACAGATATATAGATAGATAAAAATGAGAGATTTCGATTTCAATTAGGTAGTAGGTATATTTTAATTGATTTTAATTTGTAAAAAAGTTTTTATTTATTTCTTAAACAATTGTTATCAATCAATAGATTGTATTTTCTTTTCTTTTTTAAGTTTTCATTTTTCCTTTTTTTTTTTTTCCATTTTATTTCATTTCATTTTAATAAAATGTATCTAAAGATAAAAATTATTTCAAATCAAAATTATCATTGACACAATTTTTGATTAAAAAAACTTTTTTTTTTAATTAAACAAACTAATCCATATACTGTGTATACATATATAGTTATATAGTTATAAGTTATATATTGTAAGTAATAGAAATAGAAGAAAAATATTTAAGAAAATCTAATTCATATTTTATGATTATTTTCAGTTTAACAATAATCAAATATTAGAAAAAAATGAACAAGCAGCAACAAAAAAAAGAGAACAATAGATATAAGATTATATAAATTGTTAGATTATAACTATACATATTATTTCTTACTGTTCTACTTTTCTGTATGATTTCATTCAATCTTCAAAATACTTGTACATGTAAATTTTTTGTTTTTGTTTGTTTTCTTTTTTTTTAAATGATTTTATTTTCTAAATATTAATTGAAAATAATTAAAATTTACAACACAACATAATTAAAATAATTAAAAATTTTAATTACAATACATATAAGAATTTTTATTGTTCTTGTACACATCATCACCATCAACATCAACATCAACCGTCAAACATCAAACATCATCATCATCATCATTCATTTATTTTATTTATACATTTTATAATTCTTTTGTAAAATTATAAAAAATAATTTTCATGTACATATACATATAATAATGTAATGTGTAGGTGTATTATAAAATATGTAGAATACAAGTCAAATATACCACTAAATTGCATATTATAATAAATGAACATATTCAAATATTTATAATCAGAACAATATTATAGTGTTGTTTTATTATAAAGTAAAAAATTCATATCTACACACTCCACAATAGTGTTGATAAATAATCACACAATAATATAATCTACGAGTTATACGAGTACCTTATACCACCACTTATACACATTTTATATTATAAATACACTTGCATTCTGATTTATTTTAAATTTAAATTTTCAAATAATATGTCATTGACTCATTGATATAAAAAATTGTGACTGGAATATTGAATTTTTTTACACACATTTTTATAATATAATCATACATAAATATACTTATATACACAGTGAACGTTAAAAGTTTTCATCTACTTTCAAATTTTTTGTAAAATTCTCACTCTTTTCTGTAATAAACTCTTGACAAGTAAAGACGTGTTTTACATTAATGTTGTAGAAAAGTTGATCATTCTTCAAATTAAATATGTACATAACTGATATCACAATGTTAACGTTATAAGTCGTGAAAAAATATTTCGTATCAAAAATCATTTAAAATTCATCTTTAACATGTATACAGATTTGATTTTTGTGAACGAGAAAAGATAGAGCCATCAATTAAACTGGATATGAAAGGTCAAAGTGTCTTTCTTAAGTATGATACTTATTTATCATCAAAATCGAAAAAATTATTTTTAAAAGAAAGAGATTTTTGTAACATTATCCAGAAAAATCGTATATGCGTGTACGAACACTTTGGGATTTTTTAAAATTATTTTTCTATAACTTCAAATCGAAGAGAGGTATGAAAATGAAATTCTGAAATAATATTAAGAACATATCAGCGTTTCATTTGATTTTAACTTACATAGGTATTCAAATTTTGAATTTGGAGGTATACAGACTTTTGATGTCCACTGTACGTCTATATAATATTAATATACAATTATGTATACTATTCAAAAGTTACCAGTTACCACCATATACATTTGCAAAGTGAATATGCATTCGAGTATACCAACGACCGTATATAGAGAAAAAAATAATAAATCTAGAATTTTTATTATTTTTTTCTTTACTGTGATTGAATGTTACTTTTAATCACCTTTTAATTCAATAAGGAAAGTGGATAGGTATATTTTTTTTTGTTGTTTTTCAAAATAAAATTTATGATTGTCCAATAAAAATAGCCACATACAGATTTAATAAACTTTGTATTTATTCTATGAAAGCCAACAGGTATGTAGTATGAGAGTTTAGACTAGATATGTATGAGAGTTCTACAATCATATAATGTATAATTTTTTTTTATTATTTTTTTTTTAAATAATATGCAAATTAAAACTCAATTAATCTTTTTTTTTTTTGGTCATTATTAAACCACTCATCTTCTTATGAGACATCTTGTCTCCAGGTTAAAACAAGATTGTTAACTTTTTTAGAAAAATAAAAAATACTTTGACCATCATCATCAACAACTGTCTGTAGCGTTGCAGATGTGTATTTTATTTAATTTGTTTTATTCTTTCTAAACTTTCAAATAAAATGTTAATAAAAATAATATGGCAAATAATTTATAGTTATAAAATACAAAACAAAAAACAAAAAAAAAACAAAGCAAGAAATATATGCACATAATTAAAAATCAAATGTAGAAATTATGTATTTAAATCATCATCCAGTAATTAACGGGAAAAAATAAATAAATAAATAAATGAATAAAAATAATCACATTTGGAAATACGAAAAATAAAATATGAATGAAAAACATTTGTTTGTTAATTTTTAACATGAAAAATTATAATTTAAATTAAAATCAAATTAAAACATTTTCAGATTGAAAATCATTTGGCTGCTATCACATCAGATCATCAATAAAACAAAAAAAAAAAAAATCATATAAATTGTGAATGATTTTATGTTTTGCATGTTCTGTATTTAACCATACTCATATTATTTGGAATATCAAACGATCATTTCAATGTACATATATATGTAGTTAATCTGAAATAAAAAAAAATTATATGTATGAGAAATCATATACATATGTAGTGTGTAAAGTCGACATTATCATTCCACTACAAAATGATATTACATACACGTCGTAGTGTATTATAATATGTTTGATTGGTTTGGTAGTCGCAGTAGATACACGCACTGGTACTCGTATTTATTTAAAAAAAAAAAAAGTGTGAAGTATGTATTGTTACATACATAGTTTCTAATTATTTTTCTTTTACTTTTTTACTTTTTTTTTTTTGAATTTATATTTTATATTATATTTGTTGATAATAATTAAGTATTCTTAACAATAAATGAATATTATTTCTTCCGTGATACAATTTTAAACTTGATCTTAACCGTCATAATCAAAAGAAAATAATAATTTTTCAATGTACATTTTATAATATATATGCATGTATACCTATACCTACACTATGTGTTATTATTTTTTTTTATTATCATTATTCATTTTATATTAAACAAGTAAATATATAAATAATATATGTATTACAATATGTGAGATATTTACGAGATGTGTGTGAATATAAACTTTCTTTTATTTTGAATTTGTATGTTTTTTTTTCTTCTTTCATTTTTTTTTTCTTATACAAAAATATAATTTATTATTAGCTGTATCATGTTATATTTAGTACATTACCAACAGTACGAAATTATTTACGTTTGACTTTTTACCTTTTTTACTATAGGTATCCGAACGAGTATATAGGTTCTCGTATATACGATAGTACGATTGTTGTTGTTTTTTTTTTTTTCATTTTTATTTTATGTAAAATAAATTTTATATTTATTTTTAATTTATTTACCTTTTAATGTTTTTTGTTTTATTTTGCATTTATTTAATTTCACATTTTATTTTCAGATAAAATTTTTTAACTTCTATATGGATATCGAATGACAAAATGATGACTAATGTTGTATAATGTGCCTATCTAATTGAATTTAATAATTTCTACAAATTACACAATTATATTTATATGAAAAACACAAAATATATACATCATACATACATATTATGTGTATATGAAAATTTTTTTAATTACTTAATTTCTAATAAAGACCAAACAATAATAAGAATTTTCATTGTTCATAAAAAAAAATAAATAAAATAAAATAAAAATAAAACTATAAAAATAACTCAATAAATTAGAGTTAATGAGTGCGTTTGTTTTACAGAAGATATAAAATTAAAAAAAAAAAAATAAAATTTAAAGCAAAAAAAAACAATACTTTTATTGTATAGTAATAATAAAATAGTAACAAAAAAAAAAAAAAAAATTCATTAAATATGCCTATGAAAGATTTGTTATATCGATTACGTCCAGTACAATTGTATATAATTTTAGTATTATCGATTGTATATTTTCTCGTACAATTATTTTTAAGTCATATAACGCATGCATTAACATTACTTGTTGACTCATATCATATGCTATGCAATATAATTGCATTATCTGGATGTATTCTAACGATAAAGGTAAATATATGTATATACATATTTTTTTAATTAATTAATTATATTTGGTAAGTATGTATACGGATAAAATGTAAAATATTTAGTTAATTTAATTGTAATTAAGAAAAAAAAATAAATAAATATTTTTCCACACACAAAACATATCATGTAATTATGTCCTATTTACACTAGAAATTTATTAGATGAACACATTTTCCACAGCTGGTTGTTATATGATAATAGCTGCTTTCGATTTAGCAATCCCATAAATACTTACGAGTACAAAATTGTGTTTCGGATAAATTGTTATAAGGAACGTCACAAAAATTATTCGTAGCTACTTGCATCTACTTGAAAAATGTTTTATGAGTAGCTGCGAGTAGATGGTTGAGCACGGACATTTACCTTATCTGCTCGCAAGTACTTGAAATTAACTGCCTTCGATTTAGCAATTTCAAGTAGATGAAAGTAGTTACGAATAATTTTTGTGTTGTTCGTTATAAAAATTTATCCTAGACAAATTTTTGTACTCGCAAGTACGTACTTGAAATTGCTAAATCGAAAGCAGCTACTGTTAAATCGAACGCAGCTAGTTATAAATTCCATATCTGTTTAGTTTGTTCATTCAAGATGTCTTTGACAAATAAAAATGTGGTGACTACCTGTCTATCATTATTTTTTAGAAGATAAAAATGTGATGTATTTAGTCAAATGATAGAATATGTAATGACTGGACAAATAGACTTGCCATCAAGTAACCAAACCCAAATCAAATGAAATACTTTTTAAAACTATCTCTGCACAGATTTTGAGATTGAGAAGCTGAGTAATGAAATTGTCTCGTTTGTAAATATGAAAAAGATGTAAACTTTAGAAGGCCAGTTTCTGTTCTGTACGCAGGTATATAGAAAAATAAAAAAAAAATGTTTACACAATTCCATGAATATATATATATGTATATATAGTGCAAACAAGGGCTTAGAGCTAATTTTATTTTATATTCTCAAATCACATCAATTCACTCTTTTCCTATTGGCATGGATGTTTTAATAATAATAATAATAATAAAAATAGACATTGGATACAGTTAAAACCATCATGATCGTAATCAACATCATAATCTGTATCAAGCATTATCATTAAATGCAATCACGTAATTGCGGATATAGTAATAGACTGATAAAAAAAAAACATAAATACAATTTTCCTTTTTTTAAATTTCATTTCATTATTGTATATATGTAGATATGTATGTACATACACATATTATTGCTTACATAAATACGATATACCGACATACCAACATATGTCCGTATATGATGATATTTTATTACATTTATTTTATAGGCTTTTATTATCTTATTTCAAGCTCATTTTAGAAATAATAAATTAATTATAATTTATATGCTGATCACAATTTTATCCAACCTACTGAACAAAATAAATAAATAAATAAATAAAAAAGTAAAAATAAATATAATAAACAATAAAATAAATATACATACATATATAAAATGTTGTATAATATCAAATACTGGCGTATGAGTATGTGTACTCATCATCATCATCTTTATACCGTGTATAAATAAATGATAGACGTTTTTTTCTTTTACAATTTTCAAAAAATAAAACAAAAAAAAAAAATTTAATAAAATGTAGATTAGATCAATGGGACAAATAATTTTCTATTTTTTCATTTTCAAAAAATCAATAAAATCTAAAAAAAAAAATTAGATATTACTCGTAAATAAAAGAAAAGTTTAAAAAAAAAATAAAAATAATTTGAAAATAAAAGTGAAAATACCACTGTTTTTGTCATGGTTTTTGTTTACAAAAAATGACAAAAAAAATTTTTTCTCGTTTCTTTAACATTTTTTTTTACATATCCACATACTACCAACTACATACATACATATATGTTACATACATAATACCTATATTAATATCCGCATTGTTTTAAAAAAAAAGAAAAAATAAATTTGGTTTTTTTTTATTTTTTCGAATTTTTCTCCTCAAAATTTGTAATAATACTGATACTACTGATGATCATCGTCATCATCATCATCATCATCATCATCATCATCATCATCAATATAATTTTCAAAAAAAAAAAAAAAAATTTATTATTGTAAGTTGTAACTATAATCCGTACATTTTTGTACAAATATTATAACGAACATACAGTGATTAACAAAACATATAGGTAACACCTCTGAATGAAATTGCCAAGAAATTTTTGTATTTCATTTTTAAAAAAACATCGATAAAATTCATAACACTTTCAATTATTTATCGCAATGAAGATGATTCACAAAGTGAAGAAAATAAATTTACAAATGGTGGAGATTATTTTGTAAGTTTCTTTTTCAAAGTTTTATTTGAAATCATGGTAGTAATAATTCCATGAATATTTTTATAATTACAGTGTAAATTTTACATATTTTTTTCTTTCTTTAACACATAAACCGTAATATAAACAAATTATCTCTTGTTTTATTACACACATAGTTGACACACTATGTAGTCAAATTCATGTTAATTAAAATGAATGTTTGTCAATAATTTTATAGCCTTAAAATTGCTTTTATTATTGAGATAAATAACTAAAGTCGTGAACTTGTTTGTAAAAAAATTTGTAAAATAATTTCATCCCATCGAAGTGCTACAGTTTAATAAATTCTGTTTTGTTGCAAATGTTTTGTTCACCACTGTATATCATACTTAATATGCTATTCATGCTAGATAATTTCATGTAATTTTACGATGCAGTAAAAAAAAAAAAAACTGATATTAATTAATGAAGTTATATGAGTTATAAAATCTACTATATTACGGGTGCATTACATAAATGCAGTAAGAGTACGAATATTTTACATATGTACTACATAAGAGTACATATTTGAAATACAAAAAAATTCTCACACATTTATAGTATTTGAAAGTACTCGTATATGATTTGAGAAAACAAAAATATCGAATGTGACATATATAGTAATACATTTATTTTAAAAAAAATTCATTTTTACGCTTAATAATATGTAATTATATAAACGTTCGATATCAAATTTACAAAAATGTATGTATATATGTATAGGAGTAGGTACTGTGATGTAATTTAAATACCTATATACAGGATCGGTTTTAGCCTCTTGGGCGCCCGGTGCATTTCTAAACTTTTCGTCCTCTACTTTGATTGAAATTTTACTATTTAAACTTTAATTTTACTGCTTTTTATTCTAATAGCACAAATTTACACAAGAAAAGGAAAAGAGAAATAAACATTTCCATTATATGTATGTATTTCTATTTTTCTTTTTACTTATCTTTTAAATAGTCAAGAGTTGAATTACCTTGTTTGTTTACACATGAAAAATATACATAGGTCAAAACGATTATTCTTTCTTATATTTACGAATCTTGTTTCAATTTAAAATTCTTCTACGTACACGCCTACTACAGTGCAGTACCTAATATAATATCTAATATAAAAAAGAAAATAAGAAAAGAAACTATACTATTCGTGTAACTTTCTACTTTTATTTCTACTTCTATTTCTACATATCAAATACACAAGAGTTTAATGACAACGTTTGTTTACACATGAAAATGTAGGTCAAAATATTTATCGGTTTTTCTTTTTTATATACGCATCTAGTTTTAATCTGAAATTCTTCTCTTTACTCGCCCACTAGAAAAACTAGTATTCGTTTATCTTTCTACTTCTTCTTCAAGATCCGTTTATACCAGAAAGAAGAAGTAGAATGAAGCAGAAAGAAGAAAAAGAAGTAGCACGCGAGAAGTAGTTTTTCTTCTTCTCTTCTTCTGAAAATTATGTACTGCAGTACTGCACCTATAGTGGGTGTGTACGAAGAAGAATTCGAATTAAAACAACATCCGTGTATATAAGAACAATCGATAAATGTTTCAACCTACATTTTCATGTGTAAACAAACATGATCAATCAACTCATGTGCATTTGAGGAGTAGAAAGTAGAGAAGTAGAAAGATACGAGAAAAGTAGTTTTTCTTCTCGTCTTCTTGTGAAAGTTATGTACTGCTCTGTAGTAGCCGTGTACGAAAAAAAATTTCAGATTGAAACAAGATTCATATAACAAGAAAAACCGATAAATATTTTGACCTATATTTTCATGTTAAACAAACATGGCCATTGAACCATTGAGTATTTAAGATGTAGAAAGAGAAGTAGAAAGAAAAGTAGAAGGAAAAATAGAAAGGCACGCGAAAATTTGTTTTTCTTCTCCTTTTCTTGTTATGTACTACATGACTACATGTAGTAGTCGAGTAAAGAGAAGAATTTCAGATTGAAACAAGATTCGTATAATAAGAAAAACCGATAAATATTTTGACTTACATTTTCATTTGTTAACAAATATGGTCATTCAACTCTTGAGTATTTGTGATGTAGAAAGATAAGTAGAAAGAACACTAGAAAGACATGCGATTATTAGTTTCTCTTCTCCTTTTTTTGTGTAAATTATCTATTGCACTGTAGTGGGTGTATACGAAAAAGAATTTCAAATTGATACAAGATCCATGTATTTATTATGATTAAAATATGATTCATTTGATTAAAAGAGAAAAATATCAATTATCTACATTTTCATCCATTAGTTGTACATTTTTTCTTCATATATTTGTTATGCGAAAATTTTCGCAGAGAATATTTTTTTTTGTTCACTGTAATACCCTTATCTTTCTTACTTTGTCATATTGTTATATGATATATCTACAGAGAATTTATTATTTTTGTATTAAAGATAAAAAATATTTTAATTTTTATGTTATTGACTTGATGAAATGTGATTCTGATTCTAGAATCTGAGTACTTTTTTTTTGTTGTAATTTTTTATATTTTAATTGAATAAGAATCATAAGTTTATCATATACTCGTTATGTCGTATCATATAATTTGAAATTTAAAACCGAAAGTTTAATATACGAATCTATATGTACTATATATGTACGTAATTTTTTTCATTGTATTAGAAAGTAATTAATCTGCTAAACCACTATAGTAAATTGTAACGGTTGAGTAACTATAAGTACAAAATAACAAGCAAGCATTACATGTAAAAATTATTCACAATATAACATCTAACTATCTATCTATCTATTTAGATTTTTACATGAAAATAAAAAAAAAATTGTTTTTTTTACATAAATCTATTTCGCCAATAACAAGTTAAATGGTAGCTTTTGGTTGACATAAAAACTTCAAATTGATTTTATTTTACACATTACACATTTCATTATTTTTTTTTTTCGTGTAACCTGTAATATAACACATTTGATTTTGATCTTGAATGTTTTTTTTTTTACTTTAATACAAAACGATCAAAAAAAAAAACGTACAAAAAAATTGTGTATTTAATGGTGTTTTTTTTTTTTTTTTTTTCAAATTCAATTAAATTAAAGCACATGATTCTATAATACAGATTTGAATAGATATATATGTATATTTTTTTCACATATTTAAATTCACATAATACAATCATAAATGAATATTTACAAAGAACGGAAATCTCAATGATATATCCTCCTCCTCCTCTCCTTCTATTCTTCATATATGTAATAAATGTTGTGTTTGTGTATACTTTCTCTTCAAAATGTTATTTGAATTTTTTTAATTTAAAATTGTATGTATAACTACGTAACTAGTATAGCAGACAATATAAATAATGACACGATCATAAAAATGGAAGTTTCACATTTTTTTTTAAATGAAAATATTAATGCGTTCAAAGAAAAAAATAAATATTACACTCGTGATAATTGAACGAAATATTTCATTCATAATAATATATAAATTTATAATTTGAGAAGAAAAAAATAAGAAGAGGAGACTTTTTTGTTAAAGAAAAAATAAATTAAATTCAAAATTACATTACATTGTATGTAGTTCAAATATAGTGATCTTCAGATTACTAAATTTTATATTCAAAATTACAAACTAAAAATATTGAATTTATTTATTTTTTTTATCACATTTTAACTATCTATTTACCTTGAATTTTACCCCGTCCGTATAACAAAAGAGAATAAATTTAAATTAAATCAAATTATATAAAAATAAAATACATATTTTCAAACTGGACAATACAAACATAAAACTGTATTTGCAAATTTTTTACAAAATAAAAGTACATAATATGCAATCCAAATAAATAATGTATACGATTAAAAGAATAACAAAATTTAATGCCTAATAATTAATTAAAATTCATCATGCATTTAGATAACATTGTTTACAGAGACACAGGCGTGAAAAAATTATGGTACATGCATTTTTAAATATGAATACTTTTGTGTATGACAAACTTTACGGTCTATAGATCTCCGCAATGTTAATGACTCCACACTTCATAGAATTTTTAATAAAATCTTGTAGAATCTTACTTCATTTTTCTTGTATGTAATAGTCTTTTTTTTACTCTTACTCTGACATATTTTTTTTCAAATTTCTTTTTCTAAAAATGACGAAAGATGTTCGATGGGATATTTACATAAGTCATAGAGCTTTCTGAAGAAATTTCCCAATCACTTTAGGAAGGCAATTTATTATGTTTTTTTCCCTTTTTTGTCTGTGGTAAATCACTAAAGATCATCGCATATTTATATCAGCATAAGTTTTCTATTTATGAAAAATTATGCTTGTCTCATAATTTTTTCATGACAGTGTACATTTGTGCGTATACATAATTTTTATCATAACAGCTCGTAGTAGGTATCATCATTTCAAAATATATAATTATATTACTGTCTGGTCACAAATCTCTCAATTGTATGTATATTTTTTACTTCGATCTTTATGTACATAAGTATATAAATATACATATGTACATATACTCTTACCATAGTTATCTACATAAAATTATATATAAGTATTTCTAGACAATATACAATTTGAAAATTATGTAGTAATATGATATAAATTTTCTATATGCAATTTTTTTACATAATTTGTTTGGGTGAGTTTCAAAACCGTCTTGGTGCAAAAATTTAAAATTTCAAAATCTTAACACTGAAAATTATGATAATGTTCAAAGTTTCAAAACAAACATATTTTTTGACGCGTTAGTTAAGCAACTTTGTGGTAGAATGCATCAAAAATAATCTTGATGCGTAAATTGAAGCAATGTATACTCTTGTTTATCATCCATAATGAAATTGTAAATAAGTTTTATATCGAAATTTTTTGTACACATTCAATCACTGTGTCTACAACATAAAAAATTTTTTAACGTTTTGAAATTCACCCTTTTTGTTTGTTTTTTTTTTTTGGGTTTTATTATTTTCTTTAAATAAATTAACCTTATGATACTTATTTTACATTCATATAATGTACATGTAGGTGGATTTCTTAATTATTTTTTAAAGTTGATCAATACTCATATTCGCGTATACATATGATATGATTACATTACATCTATAAATTATGTATTCATAAAATATGTATACAACACCAAACAATAAAAAAAAATAAATAAATAAATAAATAAAAAAATTGAGGATAATTTATCAGTAATATAAATAACAAAATAATAAAAATTTAAATTAAATTGAAATTTATAAAATGAAATTGGCATTGCATATTTATTTATTTTATAACAATTATTGTTATAAACTCTCGTATACATACATATGTACATATGTACATAAAGTAATATGATATATGATATAGTATAGCGACCGATATTATAAGTACATTTACATACAATCGTCTGGCTGGAATAATGTATGAACATGTATAATCATAATTACATCATTCGTATTATAACTAAATATCATATATCATACATATCTTCACTACTTTGTTGACATAGTGGTCAGTGTCATCACGTAATTAAAAGAAAAAACAAAAACTAAAAAAAAAAAGGTGATAATATGTTGGCGGCGTTCAAAAAATATATTATTATTACACACTACATACTACTAAATAGTAATGTTGTCCTAAATAATAACTGATATTTTATATAGGAATGAATGTGTTAATTTATTTTGTTTTTTTATTTTTAATTTCGATTTCATATATGTAGACTGCACAGACAAGGTGATTTTCAATTTTCACATCATCATTAGACACTCTTGTGTACTCTGTACTGACTGACTAATACCTGATACACCAAAAATCATGTACCTATACATACAGCAAAATGTCATACAGTAAAATTACAGCACTGTGTACATTACATAAAATATACTTATTATGAAAAAAATTTTTTTTTTTAATTTTAAGTAGAGAGAAAGTATGAGAATGAGAACATTCAAGTATACGTAATAAGTATATTTGCCATCTGGTAAATTACGTGCAATGTTGAGAAGATTATTACGATGACAAAATCGCAACAAATTAAAGATTGATACTGACAAAATTAATAAAATTAGAAAACTTCAAGTTAAGAAATTATGCAAGATTAGTTATTATAACGACTTTGGAAAGATCATTGACCGATTTATGAACACATATACACGACCATAATAGTTCTTTTATCTACAATTAAATGCTGTTAAAAACACCAGAAACATTGATTACATGGTGCGAGCTATAAGAGAAATGATTATTAAGTACGATATGCGCCTATATTGGGTCCCAGGACATGTGGGCATTGTTGGTAACGAGTTCGCGGATCAAACCGCTAAATCAGCCGTTAGCGATGAAACATCTGACGTACTCGTACCTCCAAGTCCTCATGCCATATATCATCTGGCGATGGTCCATTTGAGAAATGATAGGCTGAAGTCATTCCAGGAAAGTGGATCAGAGACAATGCGGGCTTACCGTGTAATCAACCCAATGCTTCTCAGCATCAAATACAATCCAAACCTTAACAGGAAAAACCAGACTTTACTTTTAAGGCTAAGGTTGGGTCACACTAGGTTGACTCACCCCCTTCCCCCCAGCATTAGAAGTAACTCAGTCTGCCCTTGCTGTAGTGGTCAATTGCATACGTCAGTCGCCGAACTACTAGAGGATTGCCCTGCAATCCGCTCAATTGCTCGCACCCTGAGCTTGACAGAGGTCGGTAGGGTTGAGCTACTCAGTCCTCAGCAGAATTCTGGGTCTCACCTCTTCCTTCTACTGAAGAGACTGGGGCTTTTGGATAAGTTCTAATAATAGAAAAATAATATGAAAATAAAAATAGGAAAAATAGAAATATAGTAAAATAAAGAAATAAAATAGTAAAATAGAAAAATAAATATATTTAAAATAATTAAAATAATGAAATAAAATATAAATAGAAAAATTAAAAATAATAAATTAAATATGTATATGTATATAGAAAATATTTTAATTCAAAATAAAATTTCTGTTTCAGTTTAAATTATATAAATATTAGATCATAAGTCAATTTTAATGTTAACCTTAAGTTAGTTAATAAAATTGTGAAGAATGGCGCCAAAAGGCCCTGGTGGGCTGTGGTGTGGGCTAGGGGAATACAGGTTTTACCTGTATCTCCCCTAAAATAAAAATAAAAATAAAATAAAATCTACAATTAAATGAAAAAAAAATATAAGATTTTTTTTTTAAAAATTCTTTGAAAATATTCTGTATTAAAAAATTATAAAATTATAAAATTTATGCAAAAAGAAAAAATATTGAAGAATAACATTTACATAATATGTACGTATGTGAATGCTTTGAATGTACACATTCAAATTTAATCAAAATCAAACAAAAATTATTATCTTATATTATTAGGTTCATTAAACTAATTAAATTCGGCTGGAGTTCCGAAAAGGTGTTCCCTCTGATCCTCTTGAAATTTTGACCACAGATAGTCCTTGTGACGCAAAGCACAGAACTCTAATATTTTTTGTCGGAAAGCCCTCTATCGGTCACAATTCGCATTTAAAATTTTTTGTCAAAATTCTTATTTTAGCAATATCTCTGTAACGGTACATGATACAGGTATCTTTTACATCTCAAAAGATGCATCTTAAGATGCTCTATATTCTCAAAAAAGAAATATTCAAAAACTCCTAGTAGAAGGATAATAAAGGACATTTTGTGATTTTTGGCTATTTTCACATTTTTGACAATTTCTCAGAAAGGAATAAGGATAATCGGTTCAAATTTTTTGCAAATAAAAAAGGACATCACGAGCAAGATTTTTCATTCATTACTTTGATCCTGATGAAAAAGGAAAATGTCCTGCAGAGAAATAATTTTATTAATACTGAATTTTGCAAATTTTATACACGTGTGCACGTGTATGTATGTGAGTATGTGTATTTGTAGAAGTCAAATATATGATAGTTTGTGTATGTGCGTATATATGCGTGTGTATGTGCATTTGTAGAAGGTAAATCTAACAGTGTGTACATTAAGTATTTTCTATACAGGCACACATATACACTACACGTATATCGGCAAATATGATAGAGTACGCTTGCGGGTTTGTGTATGTATGCATTTATAGAAGGCAAATCTGGTAGTGTGTGTATGTAAGTGCATGTGTGTGTGTGCATTTGTAGAAGGAAAATCTGATAGTGTGTGTATGTAAGTGCATGTGTGTGTGTGCATTTGTTGAAGGCAAATCTGATAGTGTATGTATGTAAGTGCATGTGTGTGTGTGCATTTGTAGAAGGAAAATCTGATAGTGTGTGTATGTAAGTGCATGTGTGTGTGTGCATTTGTTGAAGGCAAATCTGATAGTGTATGTATGTAAGTGCATGTGTGTGTGTGCATTTGTAGAAGGAAAATCTGGTAGTGTGTGTATGTAAGTGCATGTGTGTGTGTGTGCATTTGTAGAAGGAAAATCTGATAGTGTGTGTATGTAAGTGCATGTGTGTTTATTACTATTATTATTAGATATAATTTTATATTATATTACATTTATTTCAATGACTGGAATAATACTCTACAAACAATCTGAAAATACCAAACGCGCGCGCGTTTGAGTTGTGTGTGCGTGCGTGCCTGTGTATATGCGTGCGCATATGTCCATTTGTAAAAGGTAAATCTGATAATTTGTGCATTAAGCATTTTCTATCAGATTTGTTTTCTACAAATGCACACACACATGCACTTACATACACACACTACCAGCTTTTCCTTCTACAAATACACACACACACATGCACTTACATACACACACTATCAGATTTTCCTTCTACAAGTGCATATGCATACACACACTATCAAATTTTCCTTCTACAAATGCACACGCACACATACACTTACATACACACACTATCAGATTTTCCTTCTACAAATGCACACACACACATACACTTACATACACACACTACCATATTTGCCTTCTACAAATGCATACACACACAAACCCGCAAGCGTACTCTATCATATAATATTTGCCGATATACGTGTAGTGTATATGTATGCCTGTATATAAAATACTTAATGTACACACTGTTAGATTTACCTTCTACAAATGCACATACACACGCATATATACGCACATACACAAACTATCATATATTTGACTTCTACAAATACACATACTCACATACATACACGTGCACACGTGTATAAAATTTGCAAAATTCAGTATTAATAAAATTATTTCTCTGCAGGACATTTTCCTTTTTCATCAGGATCAAAGTAATGAATGAAAAATCTTGCTCGTGATGTCCTTTTTTATTTGCAAAAAATTTGAACCGATTATCCTTATTCCTTTCTGAGAAATTGTCAAAAATGTGAAAATAGCCAAAAATCACAAAATGTCCTTTATTATCCTTCTACTAGGAGTTTTTGAATATTTCTTTTTTTCAAAATATAGAGCATCTTAAGACGCATCTTTTGAGATGTAAAACATACCTGTATCATGTACCGTTACAGAGATATTGCTAAAATAAGAATTTTGACAAAAAATTTTAAATGCGAATTGTGACCGATAGAGGGCTTTCCGACAAAAAATATTCCGTGACTTTTCTGATATTGTCGAGTAGAATCTGTGGTCAAAATTTCAAGAGGATCAGAGGGAACACCTTTTCGGAACTCCAGCCTTAAATTCTAAACAAAATTTCATCTCAAATACATACATATAGATAATTAATGAATGTATCCGCGAATAATCTCATACTAGTATCATAAAATTATAATAAATGTATTCATTTAACATGCCATATTAACGGAAAATTCTCTTGAATTTTACTTTTTCTTTTGAATGCACACACAAATACAGATAGATACATAAAATGATAAAATGTACAAACATACATCATAATTTATGTACATATATAATTTTAAATTATTTATTATGTTAGTATGTATGTACATATACATAAATTGTGTTTTTTTTTATGTCAAACATAGCTAAAAAGTAAAAAAAAAAAAATTTAAAAATAAATTTGCTACCTACCACCACCCACCATCCAGTATTTTTCATATTATTTTTTTTTAAAAAATAAAATTTTTATTTTTAGAATAAAATTATTAGAAGAATAATTGTTTATAAATCATTACATCGAGTATCTGTTGCTACATATGCTACGTACAAGTACTATACATATGTATGTAACACGATGAAATTTTAGTCCAACTCT
Source organism: Villa cingulata (assembly GCA_951394055.1). Taxonomy (NCBI): domain Eukaryota; kingdom Metazoa; phylum Arthropoda; class Insecta; order Diptera; family Bombyliidae; genus Villa; species Villa cingulata. The sequence continues at coordinate 13,144,707 of OX596020.1, read as the reverse complement.
AGGTGAGCCGGGGCTTTGATTGTAGCGATTTCTAGACTTTATTACTATCATGAATGCTACCTACAACAGTTTAACGTGAATTGTGAACCACTGAGTTGCTGCTTGCTGGTAGAGAAGCACTAACTCATTTACATGATATAGGGCTTCTTAAACTGATCTATTCTATTAGACTAGTTATCAACATTTCTAAAGTCTGATAAGCATTAAGCAAGCTGGTAATCATTCAAAGCTGTTTGAACTTTGGGGAGTAATGAAATTTGTAAATAGGCAACGATAAATTGAAAATTATTATTTTTCTTACTTTTGCCCTGGTCAGGCAGGAATCGAATCGAATCTGCACTTCGAACACTCACCTTACTGTACACAATGTTATCTATCGCGTGTATAATTATAATTTAATTCATTTTTTTTTTCTTATTTTATTACACATATTTTTTTTATGTATCAAATTACATACTATATGGTAATGGTTGTAATAAAATGTAATAAAATAGTGTATAAATGTAATTTTTTATTACAAATTATTAATTTAATGCATAAAATTTCAATATTATATAAAAATAAAATTCTTAAAATAAAAAAAAATAACGTAACTTTTTAACATAATTTTTTACAGTCACCGTAATTCACTGATAAAAAAAAAATGTATCACTATTTTCATTATTACTATGATAAAATGAAATTAATAAATAATTTTTGATATGAATTTATTATTGTGGTGGTGGTAAAAAAAAAAAGAACAATTTGAAAAATTCATTTCCTAATATTATTCAAAACCAAAAGATAAAATATCCAAAGATAGAAATTAATTTACATAAATATTCCTTGTAATTCACATAATTCTTTATGAAAATGAACATTTCATTTAATATCTAGATCAATATATTTATATAAATATTTATTTAATATACATACAGTATAAAATTTGATATTTTTTAAAATAAATTTATCTTGTTATAAACAAACACACTGATCAATAAATGTAGTAAGATTTCTATTAAATCTGTCTTATAATTCAGTCATAAATTAACTTACATAGTAATTAACTAACGTACTTACTTACAAAGTATATAGTATATAGTATGTACCATTTATGTTTATAATGAGAAATCAAAACAAAAATAATGTAATGGAATGTATGAATAAAAATTTTCAGGATGTAACAATTAGCGACAACGAGTATTATTTATTGTATGTAATTTGTAATTATAATTATCTATATTATGTGTTGCAATGACAAATTGAAAAATAAATAAATGTAGGTACTTACATAAATGCACTATGAGTACACGAGTACGAGTATACGAGTATGTGCACATATAACAAACATTTTAATATTCAAAATCATCTGAATTTTTAAATATAATCATCGATACGTCGATACAGAAAATCTATATCATAGAATACTCGTAAATACTATATATATACTCGTACATTGTGTGCATATTTGGTTATTAATTAGACACCTGAAATGTTCTAGTTTTTAATTTGATGAATATTTATGAATTTTAAATTTACAATCTTATATAAAACACTATTTTTATTTAAAAAAAAAAAAGTCATCAATAAAGGTGACTTTCATCTTTCATGTAAATAAACTTTACTTTATAAATTTGTATCTTTTTTTTTTTAGTTTCATTTTTTTATTTAAAGATGTAAATTAATTTTTTAAAATAGAATTTTAATGCATAGAATAATTATTTATTAATGAAATGAGAAAAATATTTATTAAATATGAGATCGTTTAAACAGATATGAAAAGTTTTGAAAATATTCTGTAGACTATTGTAGGTGTTTCGAAACTTTATCTTACATACTATCATACTTTAGACTTTAAGAGAATTTTGTACGAAATATATTCACACCATAATTTATATTTTTTTCCATATTATTTATTAATTCATTTTTATTTTTATTTTTTTATTATTTTTTGAAACTTTTACAGCATAGTAAAAGACCAATATCATATCAGCAAAAAAATGATTCAACACAATCATCTAAAGAGGAATCATGTTTCGTTGAAGTCTGTGTTGAAAAGCAACAACAATTACCTCAGCAACAGCAGCATCATCATCATCACCATCATCATCAACATAATCATGAATTGAAATTAAGAAATACATTTGGATGGACACGAATCGATATTTTGGCAATGCTTATTGTATGCATATTTCTTGCATCATTATCATTTTCGCTTTTAGTTGAAGCATTACAAACTCTAATTCATATCGATCATCAGGATACAATGCATTTACCAATACCAGTTTTAATACTTGGTGGAATTGGTTTAATTTTGAATTGTTTATGTTATTTATTGATCGGTGGATATACATTACATCAAGGTAGTTTCTTACAAATAACATCAAGTGGTGATGTTGTATTAGATAGCAGTATTACATCGTCAGGTGAATATTTGAAACCGGGTGAAAGAAGATTATCGAAAACAAAACGTGTCAATCAGCAGTCATCAATTAATGAAATTCAACCAAAAAGAAAACGACAAGGATTTACGGAAATGTTTCGTGATGTTAGCAGTACAATATTTGTAATATGCTGTGCAATTATTGTATATTTTGCTGATAATGAACAAGTATCAAAATTTGTTGATCCAATTATGTCGATAATATCATGTATTGTATTACTTTTATTGAGCTATCCTTACAGTAAGTATTTTTACGTTATTCTTTTTTTTTTTTTGCTAACACATCACCTTAACCATTTATCATTATTATTTATTTATGTAATCGTATATATTTATTTTGTATATTATTACAGTGAAAGAATCGTGTCTAATACTTCTTCAAACAATTCCTGCATCAATCGATATTGAAATTTTTAAGCAAACACTTTTATCAACATTTACGGATATCGTTAGTGTACATGATCTTCATATTTGGCAATTAACGGCCAGTAAATATGTATCTACAGTTCATATAATATTTCAGAATCCATTAGTTTATGCCCGAATTATGGATGATGTAAAGAATTTCTTTCATGAGCAAGGTATTACGATAGTTACAATTCAGCCAGAATTCAAAAGTACAAAAATGCCATTACCTGAAGAATGTTTAGTACAATGTCATGATATAGCATGTGTTGAAAAACATTGCTGTCAGAGAACAATATTGGCTGATGTTATTGCTATTGAGAATAAAGAGCAACAACATCAGCAACAGCCGCAGCAACAACAACAGCCACAGCAACAACAAGAGCCACAGCAACAAGAGCCACAGCAACAACAGCAACAGCAACAGCAACAAAAAACCAAATTTGAATCATTATTCAATTTAAAATTGCTAAATATTACACGATCAGTTGTTGAAAAATCAAAATCAACGAATAATTTAAATGCAACAGAATCATTAAATGATAATCCAAATCCAAATATGAATACAAAATATTTTAGTGAAACGAATTTAATGAAAAATTTACAAGAAATTAAATGTAAATCAGAACAAAATATAATTATTGATGAAAATAAAATCGACAAAGTAGTAGAAAATAATAAATAATTGAGCAGTGCCGTAGTGCAGTGAATAATTTTTTAAGTACATATTATGTAATATTATTTTTCCATGTACATACATTACATATCTTTGAAAAACAAGTCAATTGAATGGGTTTAGTAAATCATTCTGATTTACATAAATATTAACGTATGAAAAAACTGTGTAATGAAGTTTACTATTGCAACAGGTAGTTTTGTTTACTTGTTTTTCTTCAACTCGAAATTTTAAATTTATAACATTCATTGTGTAGACAATTTATTATTTTTGCAATATTTTTTTTTTTTATTTTAAATATTTAACGAAATTATTTTGATTTTATTACCAACATCAATGTATTATAATTAAGTATGAAAAGAAAAAGGAATCTTTATTACACATTTTGCTATCGTATCCATTGATCCATTCATCAAAGAAATGTATGTGATTTATTTTATTTTTTTCAAATAAAATCTGATTTACAATAAAAAAAAAGAAGTAATTTTTAATGTTGATCTATCATTATAAACACGTGCATTGCATTTATAAGGAACTAAGTATAAAAGAATATTATTTGTAATAATTTTTTACACATATAAATTGTGATATTTTACAAAGATAATTTGTATTTAGTAAATAAAAATATGTGTATAAAAGTATTAAATTTTATTTTTTTTCTGTTGATCTTGAAATAAATATTTTTTTATGGTAGGTAAGTAGCAGTAGCTGCTCTCTTGCTGGCTTGCAAAAATAAACAATTTTTTGAATTATGAATTAAAGAAATATACGTGCCATGAGTTGTAATATCTCTTTAAGTAATTATTTGGTATTTTTTACTTGCCTCTTTTTATACTGTTTATGGGAATATTGATTTGTTCTATTAGCGACAGTTGTAGAATGGAATCAAACCTAACCAAGGAGAAGTCTGCATTCTCATCCTCTATATTCCTATGTTCTGAAACTTCGATGAGGATAACTTTGTGAGTCTTTTCTAGTTAGTCGAGCTTCTTCTTACACTGTTTTACCAAAAATGAATTATTAAAGACCGCTTATATAGCCTTGATCTCGGCTTGGTTTGCTAATAAAAAAATACTGCCCTGCCAGTTGTTCTTTGGTTATGTTGAAGAAATGAACTGACGATCTTACAAGCTTTTAAGATTGGAAACAATTCCGCTTGGAAGGTATGTATTTTATAAAACCTTTTATTAATTACATTTTGTAGAAATTTATTTTTGAAAATTATAATGAACATTAATAAATAAAAATTATATAAGAAATATGACATAAGGATGAAACATTTTCATTAAATTCTTATTTACAATCTTTAATGTAGAAAAACAAAACTATATTTAAAAATGAAACTTACAAAAAAATGTATATTTTCCAACCAGATAGAGATTTGTACGTCTTTCATATCATTTTGCAACTTTTTTATAATCGTTTTGTTCAGATGTATTAGTTGGTTCTTCTTCATCTTCACTACTTGTGGATTCATTTTCATCATCACATTTGGTCATCATAATTTCTTTATAACGTTTTAATGTTATTTTTTGTGGAATTAATTGCAATAAAAATTCTAATTTTTTTGTATCGTTCACACATTTTGCCAAATGTTCATATTGAATCATTCCTTTATTTGAAATTTTATATACATTTTTTGCAAGATATTGAATAAACATTTCCTATAATGTAAGAAATTTGTATATATTTTATTTAATTTTCAAAACTAATATACATTTTGTTTTTGATTTATTTATTTCAATATTACGATAAATTTAAATAAAATTACCGTTGCTCTTGTCATTATGAATAGTGCTTCGCTTGTTAGTTTTGTGTTTCCAGTATCTGAACTTTTTACAATTGATTTAATTTTTGTTACTGATAATTCAGACATTTTTATCTTTGATTCAGACATATTTTTAAAATTAATTACTTTTCGATTTTTGAATCAGCTATATTTCAACTGATGATAAATAATTTACACTTTGTTTGTTTGTTATTTGCTTGCTTTGTTGCTCTGACAAGTGTTGCTGTCGGTGAAGTCAACTGTCTGATTAGTGATTTTTGACATTGAAATTTGAAAAAAAAAAATAAATGAGATTGTGGAAATTGGAAAGGAAAAATAACAATACCATGAAGTTGACGCTGTGCTTATTTTGTAGAACCAAAACCAAGAATTAATGGTAAATACACACCACACATGGTAGATCATGTAACCAACAACGAGTAAAATTAAATTCAATTTTTTAAAATTAAATATTTCATTTAAAGGAATTTAAAAAAAAAACAAATTCTTGATTTTATTAAATTGTTAAATTAAAGCACAAAATTATTGTCGCTCATACGTTTTATAAATGTATCTGTTCAATGCAATGAAATACAAAAAATGTCTACGTGAGTTTTAAGAATTTTTCAAAAATATACCGATCGAAATGCAGCCTTAAAAACAGATTGGAATCTTGGATTGAAATAGGAAAACAACACTTGAGGTTTTTTTGTTCTTTTTATTCCAATATCTTGTGATATCATTTAATTTTAATTTGTGAAGAAAAAATAATAAATTAATACGGAATACGGACGGATAATTTGACAAAAATATTATAATCATAATCAAAGAAGTATAAAAATATTTATTATCACAATATTATTTTAATTTAAAGAAAATAAAACTCGTAAAAATATAATAGAAAATGTCGCGTAATGAATGCAGAATATATGTCGGAAATCTACCACCAGATATAAGAACAAAAGATATACAAGATTTATTCCATAAGTTTGGTAAAGTAACATTCGTGGATTTAAAAAACCGGCGCGGTCCTCCATTTGCATTTGTTGAATTCGAAGATGCCAGGTAAATCAAAAATATAAACAAACAAAAAATTTTATTTTCAGAAAAAACAAAAAAAAATGTATATATATTCAAATGGAAATTTTCTTTTATGTAAATTAAATTAGAGACGCTGAAGATGCTGTAAAAGCCCGAGATGGTTATGATTATGATGGTTATCGTTTACGGGTTGAATTTCCTCGCGGAGGTGGTCCTGGTAGTTATCGAGGTAATCGAAACGATAGAAATCGTGGCGAAGGTCGTGGTGGTCGCGGTCCACCAACAAAACGATCACAATTCAGAGTTCTGGTATCTGGTTTACCACCATCTGGTTCATGGCAAGATTTAAAAGATCATATGCGAGAAGCTGGTGATGTATGCTTCGCTGATACATATAAAGATGGTACTGGAGTTGTTGAATTTTTACGTCACGAAGATATGAAATATGCAATTAAAAAATTAGATGATTCTAGATTCCGATCTCATGAGGTAAAATTAATTTTTTCGATTTTGATTATGGCTGGTAAACTAATTAATTTAAAAAAAAAAAAAAAAAAAAAAAAAAAATTAAATATTGAAACTAAAATTTATGAAATTTGTTCTTGAACATTGTAATTGCCAAAATTATTATTGTTTTGAATGTCTCTATTTAAGGGTGAAGTAGCTTATATTCGAGTTAGAGAAGATACAGGAGATGAACGCAGAGATTATCGTGACAGGTAATTTATTGATTTAATCTAAAAAAAAAAAATGAAATGAAATGAAAAAAAATTTAATTTTATCTACAGATCCAGATCAAGATCATATTCACCAAGAAGACGACGTGGTACTCCTACATATTCACCAGTCCGTCGATCATTCTCCAGATCACGTTCAGATTCCAGGTCAAACTACTAAAAGCATTTTTTTTTTTTGTTTTTCATAACTATTTCTATAAAATATAATTTTTCTACTACTTCATGTTCGAACGACAAAAAGAAGAAATTCTTTGTTGTTTTTTTTTTTTTCAGTTTTATTCATACTAATCAAAGATACATGATATTACGAGATTACACGTAAAAAATTAAAAAAAAAAGAACACAATTTTTTTTTCTCTCATAATGCATAGATATTAAATAAAACGACAAATCAAATCACAATAAAAAGAAGAAAACAACAACACGAAAAGTAATAAAATTCCAAAGATTTTTTAAAAATTTTTTAAGTAAAAATCAAGGAAAGAAAAATATTTATACAGAAAAAAAAATTTTTTTTTTTAATTAGTTTTGATGATAATCATAGGTAAACGAATAATTAAAATAAATTCACATTCCTTGATTGACATTTTTTTTTTTTTCATTTTAAATTTTAAATATTAATTACAAAATGAAATAATATACGATAAATTATTATCGGTAATTGGATTTTGATGTTGCATATATAATATACGTTTACTTTACTAATAGTGGCCATTTTCAAAGTTGCAAACTTGTGGCGACAATCTTACGTTTTCAATAATGTTCATTTAATTGGCGTCTTACAAAATGTAAACGTCAATTTAGTAATTCATTCAAAATTTATAGTAAAATTTCAGTCAAAATTTGCAAAATTCAATTATTCCGTCTTTCTTATCTTGCTGCTACCATTTTGACTTGAAATTAAATTGGCGAAGTAAAGCTAAAGCTTGCAACTTTGAAAACAGTCATACTGTAGTGTTATTAGTTTATAAATCATACCACGCCATAACATAAAATAAAATAAAATAAAAAATAAATTATGTACTACACGGTAGTTTTATAGGTCATTTTTTCCCAGTTCGTTATTAATTTGATTACATGATTATTGTTTTTTTTTTTTTATTTCATTTTTTTTTTTCTTCGAAAAATAATTGAAAACAGTTTTTAATTGATTCTATTTTAGTGAATTACATTATTGCAAAACTAAAATTAATTTAAAAATAAAAATGATACGAAGTCCGTATATTTTCATTAAAATTCTGATGTGAAGATCAATATTAATTCTTTTTCATTTTTTTTTTTTTTGTTCGTTATTTATTTTATTTTTATTTTTATTCTTTTCATTTTCAAGTAAATGCATGTTGAATTGAGAAAAAATTAATTAAAATTCTTAATTTTTGTTTTTCATTTTTATGAATTTTAATCAATTATGTTTTGACTAAAATCAGAAAATATAAAAATAGAAAATAGCAAAAAATAAAATAAAATCATCTTTTATAAACATTTTTAAAGTAGTAGGATCAAATTCATTTAGGAAATATATAATAAAAAATAGAGAAACAAAACAATATATTAAAATGCAATAAAAAAAAAAAACTAAGAAAAAAAATAGTAGTAATAAATTTATTAGAAATATTCCTTTTTTTTTTTTTTTTTAAAAAACAAAAACAAAAAAACATTACAAAGCAATAATATATTAATATATATTTTTATTTTCTTTTTCACAATTTTACTTTTAAAAATATGTATTGTGGATATGGAAAAAAATATATGATGGTGGGAATTTAAAAGAGAAATGGATTAAATTATGGAGAACAGGGAATTATAATTGTATTTCTGGACATTTTTAAATGGACTGGAAAATGGATTATTATTGATTGAGTAAAAAAAAAATATATATATATATAAATATATATATATATATATATAAAGAAAGGAAAAAAAAAGATAATGAGCAAAAATGATAAAACATTGAATAGGAATTTGATTGAATAATATTATGAAAGAGAATTCTTTGAATTAAAAAAAAAAAAGGATGATTGATTTCCCCATATCCAGGAATTTTTATTTTAAAAATAATAAATGGAAAATGTGGATAATTTAAATTAAAAAAAAAAAAAAAAATAGGATTAGAATGAAATTAAAAAATAAATAAAAAAATAATTAGGACAGCGAGGGAGGATAGGATTTAATATATAAATGAATATAACAATTTATTTATAATTTAAAATTGACAAAAATAATAATATAATAATTAAAATATGATTTTTTGGATGATTTGGATTTGATGATAATCGAAATCAATCAATATGCCAAAAGCATAAAAGCAAAAATAACATTTGTGGACTTCGTTCGTTATATATACCTACCTACCTATCTACCTAACACTTCTTAAATATCAAATCAGATAATGTACATAATATCCAAGCAAGAGATAATTTTTCACAATATTGAAAAATTGAAATTATATACATAATGTTAAATTCGATTTCATTCATTATAAATAAATAAGGCCCACTCTACTATCACTACCTAATATATATGTATATTATAAATATGGATTCTCGTCTGTGCCCACAGGAAATGGATTTTTTTTTAGGATCGGAATGATTGTGTATTTATAAATTGGAATGATCAGAAATAACGAATCCATCCTTGTGGTATGTTTTTTATTTTAAACATTTTTAAAAAAAAAATAATAAAATTACAAATACAAAAATATTTACACTATATAAAAATAAATAAAAAAAAAAAAAAAATTATGCCCTCTTTCAAAAACATAATTTGAAAAATATTTTTTACATTTTTCCTTTCGTTTAAATAACAATTTTGATATATTTACTATATATGTATATGTACATATTTTTTTTGTATGGTTTTTGAATATGGGCTTTTTTAAAAAAAAAATAAATAAATAAATAAATAAATAAAGTAAAATAAATCAACGTATTTTTGACGTAAATATTATTATTATTATTATGTAAATTTATTTATCTCTCGATAAAAATAATACTACTTTATTGATAATATACAGTAAGCAATGCATGTGTGTTTCTACTATAAATTTTAAAATAATATTTTAAAAATCAAATAAAAAAAATAAAAAAATTTAATCATCTAAAACAAAATGTATTTTTATTTTTTAATTTACATAAATGTTCCATCACCTTTCCCAGTTTCTAATTTCTTTCTAGTTCATGCTAAATGTCATTGGTAATTTTCAAGAAATGCAAGTCCAAGTAGTAAGTATAAATGAATTTCTTCCCAAACGTCAAACGTCAAATTATCGTCGTTGCCTTTTTACAACATTAAAATGTTTCAAATCGCAAATTGTGCATGATAATGATAATATTTCTTTAGGGACGTCTTTCAAAACTCCTCGTGAACTTATTAACAACAAAAACAAAAATTGAACAACTTTTTTCATCAATATATCATGGTAAGACAATTTATGTTGCAGTTGCAGTCACAATACAAAATACATAAACTAAAAACTCACCCTAACTGCTCACTCACGCAAATTGACTTGTATTCTTGCAAACATGTAAATTTTCAAGTATGTATATTTAAGTAAGTGGGGGTTTTCAGATATTCAGATCTTACTTGAAACATTTGCGCAAAACTTACTTATTGCTAATGCAGTTTTAGATTTATGCATGCATGCAGACACCACTTGCAGATTATGCTTTTGAAAACTTTTCACATGCAGCACTTATGTACCTTATAAATTCGATGTTCATAGTATTAAAACAATTCACAAATTTCAATAGTGAAAGTGACGTCAAATTAAGATAAAAATGAATTCTTTATATATTTTTATGATTAATTCTAAATTGGAATATTATTATGAAAACAATAAATAATATGAGTTGTTAACGATATTTATAACAAAAAAAAATAACAGGTTATGTTGTTCTTTAAGTACATGCATCAGTAAAATAAAAACTATGTGATTGTCTTAGATTTACCGAAGAACTTACTTGCAGTTTCACTTTTATACGAGTTGCATTGGCAGATTTGGAGTTTTAGACGCATTGCAATTAAGAAATGCAGCAGTTTTTAATTTCTGAAAACCCACAGTAATCGAATCCAGTTGTATTTTCAAAAAAAAAAAAAAAAGGAAGAAGAAGAGCAAGTACTTTACTATTGACTGATGCTAGATTTTACAATTATTTATAAAATATTTGCGAATTTGTGAAATAAAGTTTGAAAATTTATGAAAATGGCAAATATGATACAAAATTTATTCAACTTCTGTTATGGAGAAAGAAAACTCATTTGATATTTTTATCATTTAATTTTCTTTATTTACGTAAAATAAGAAAAAAAAAACGTATTTTCTCATAAAAATATAATTTTTCTTTTCTTTTTTTTTTTTTGTTTTTGGAAATTATTATGTCTAGGCGTATAAAATGTCATGTTAAAAATTGATTTACATACATATTATATATATCATAAATTCTATTAATGCTGGAATTATACATATACGAGTATATCATAATAATGTAACTACATACTTAAATTTCATGCATCCCTAACTACTACACATTACATAATATCGAGTATTTTATTATTAAAATTCTATGAATTCTTATGCATACATTTTTATGGATCAATAAATGATATAGCAATATATCTAGTACCATTTGTAACTAGTAATCCTTCATGGAAATGTGTTAATCGTCCCGGATGCATTAATGTCCATCCCTTTTTGGTGTCAGTAACAGCGCAATTGTAACGTAAAAATTTACAACCGCCACCTTGATAATCAATACCAACTCTATTCAAAGCAATATTTATTGTATATGTTGAAGAGTCATGATGCGGTCTTAAAGATGGTTGTTCATCGGGTCTATATCGAATAACGAAATTCATAAGTGATCTTGGCTAAAAAAAAAAAAAAAAACAAATGAAAATGAAAAAAAAAAAAATTATTTCAAAAAATTTCCTTAAAACCGTCATTATAATATTTTGATGATATGATATGATTTCTTACGACATGATAATATCCAATAAAGACATTTTCAACTAATGGTCGTATATAAAGTTTTAGGAATTTCAACCAAAGTGCCTCCAATCCAACCTAAAAAAAAAATTGTTTTTTTGGAATAATTTTTTTTTTTTTAAAAAAAGTTTAATAAAAAAATATTTTATTTATCAAAATACCTGATTCATATGTATGTCTCTAGTTGGGACTGCTTCATATCCACCTTCTAAACGTTTATCCTGTAAATTTAGATTTTTTTTTTTTTTATTCATTTATATACATTTGATTTCTTTATCTTTTCTGATTTGAGGATCATTTTATACATACATTATTTGAACCGTCTGACCATTTTCCAAAATTCTCCATAATTGCCACAAGATCATCACAAAATTGATCAGTTGCAATTGGGAACCAATAAACATCAGGGCAAGGCTATTAAATGAAAATTTAATTCACATTTTATATTGGAAAAAAAAATTTTTTTTTTATTTTTTTTTTTAATTTTATGCATTCATTCATGTATATACCTGCTTATGTGTATAGTTTGGCTTTAATTGATCAAAATAATCAGGGCGAATATAACGTCTTTCCCAATCGAATTGATTTGAAATTAACATGTAAAAATTTGGTCTTGTTAATTGAGTATCAAAATCATCTGGATTTATTAAATGTCCATAATTATGAACATTTATAACGTTCATAAATACTCCCTAAAATGTTAATAGAAGAAATATTTTTTAAAGTTAGCGATTTTGAATTTTTCCCCCACCAACCCAGTTATATATAATGTACATGCATTTTTTTTTTTTTTCAATACTAACCGAATCTCTTAACGATTGACATAACGCCATATCAGGATATAAATGTTTATGTTCGTAATTCATTTTTTTAAAAACTGATTTATGAATTAAATAGCAATTTGTTGCATATGGTACATTCCACATTCCTCTAGAATTTATAAAAAAGGAGAAAACAAAATTAATATTAAAAGCAAAATAATCACTGATAATTTGACAACAGATTTGAAAGGGACTACAAATATAGGTATATAGGAGGTATAATCACGAATTGTATCAGGCTTTTGACGATATAAAGATAACGGACTACATAAAATGGTGGAAGATTAAGATGGATCGGGCATGTGATAAGATTGGAAGACGATTACTCATACTGCCATCGCATAATTCGGGCGACAACTACAGCGTAACTACATTAATTAAATGGAACTTTTTACGATGAACTTTACACTGTCGCCCAAATAGATTCTATTCTATTTCCCAGCGACAACAAGCCATTCCGATCTGGATTTTACAGTAGTAGTAATCTATTCGCAAGAAAAAGAAATGTAAAATTCATATATATTTTACGCTGCAGTTGCGCCCGAATTGTGCGAACTTTTCGGCGATACGCTTTAGTTGTCGCTGGAATTGTGCGATGGCGGATAGTAAAACGAGAAGTCTTTCAAAAAGTTGATGGTAAAAGAAGCAAAGACAGGCCAAAGAAAGGGTACTTGGATGATATTGAAGACGATGTATAAGAGTAATTGGTGTAAGAGACTTCAAGAACAAGGCATGCGATCATGCATGATTTCTGAAGGGGACTCTTATTGTAGTCAAGGCTCGAAAAGGGATATGTAGCACCGCTGATGATTATGGCAAATATATAGATAAGTATATAGGAAGTTAACAGAATTTTATAATTTTTCATCAAATTTAAAATTCCTATATCCTACCCTAACAGTAGATGCATATTTTATTTAATTATTCATTAATTTTGTGATTTAAAAAAACATACGGAAAATGTATCATATCATATCATGTGCTCGTCGTAAAATACTCGTATGATCTTTTAAAATTTTCTGAACATTAGAAAATTTCTAGAATTGTTCTAGATTCTAGAATCTGGATGAACAATTATTATTATTATGATTTTAATCAAGATTATTATTTAGTATTTTCTCGAAAAAATTTACAGTTTATTTTTCTCTTTCTTTCTTTTTTTTTTTTTTTTAATATACATATTTTATTAAATAATGCATATTATTTGAATTATTTAAAATATAAAATTCCATTAAATGATGATAATAGTTGAACCAAGTTGAACTCAATTATTATTATGCATTTACAAATTTTTTTCCTATTAAATTGTACATGTACCCCATATGATGATGGATATTAAGTGAAAGTAAATGGTGCAAACTTTAAAACATTCACACTAATTGGAAAGATTTAAATTTAAAATGATCTTGAATAAGTACTTTCCATATAATGTATAGATATGTACGTATAAAGAACGTCTACGAGTACATACAGACAGATACAATGTACATGTGTATAGTGGATACAATAAATAATATTACAATTATATAATACATGTATACTGTATTAGTGTATTATTATGTGAAAATAACCCTTGTTTAAAAATAATAAAATTTATTATTAAGCGAGCGATCATTTTATATAAAACCATACAATGTAAGCATGTTTAAATAATAATTGAATATTATACATAAAGTAGTGGACATATGGATAGCCTCACAAGATAAAATTATTTTCGAGAACTTATCGAAGAACTTGCAGAATCTTTGGAAGTAATTCAATAAGCAATTTCACATCGATTGAAATCATCAGAAATAATTCCATATGTACACTGGCATGAAAATTGAATTCCATATGTATACAGTACACTGACGCTAAGAAACATTGAACGCCGATTTCTACTCTACATATTACTTTGCAGGCCAAAACCTATTTATGGAAACACTCAGTTGGAAAATTTTACCCTGTATTTACTAGACATTGCTCCTTCTGATATCCACTTATGCGAGACACACATAATCCCTGAACTCAAAATCCCTATACACGAAATCCCCGAAAAAAATTCAGCTTTTTTCACAAAATCACTGAACATATAATCCTTAAACACGTAATCTCTGACACAAAATCCTTATTTATATATGTAGTATAAGTGATATGCAACAAAACATACATGAAAAAATAAAAATATGTATATATTTTATACTGGTAATTAATAAAAAGAATTGTGGACTTTATCAACTAATTAAAGAATTATCAAAAGAAGCAATTGTATAGTACGAACAATGTTATCAAAAATTGAACGCGGAGAACTTTCATTGAATAACATGTTTATATTATTAAAAATTTAAATGAAATACATATTTTATTTGAAAAAAAATTTCGAAAAAAAAATAAAACAAATATATTATAAAAAAAAATAATATCTAGATATAACTATCAGTACTCCATTCCAGAATCCTCAGTAGGAAATCCCCGCGCACAGAATCCCTGATTTCAAAAGAAATTTTACGATTTTGTGTTTAGGGATTATGTGTTCAGGGATTATGTGTTCGGGGATTTTACACCCAACTCCCACTTATATTTCGATGACAGCAAAATTCACATTCAGGTTCGTTTAAATCTAACTTAAACGTAAATATCGTATCAGTGAGGATTTGCATATTTACTTTACTGTATTATACTGTTTAGCAAGATAAAAAATATTAAAATTTCTACATTGTTGTGTATATCGTTTTATTGATGAAATATACTCCTATGTCCATACATCAGTACATCAGTACATGTGGATGTACGCGTTAACAGCACATATAAAATGTATAGTATATTATGATGGTCAGTTAAAAAAAAAATACATTCAAAAGTATGTACTCAAAATCACAATGACATTAAATTATAATTTCATACATTTTATTGTTGCTGCTGCTGCTGTTGTTGTTGCTAAGTAAATATTTACATATATAGAAAATAAAGAACACTAGATACTATTATACACACACAGACATTGGATTCGATGAATGTATTTTTTTTTCTGTTGTTATTAAGTTATTCGTTGAAGGTGTAAATGATTTACTATACAATACATTGTCTACTCTACTATGTATACACATTTTACACTCAAATTTGATCATCATCACCAACATTATCATCATTATCAGTTAGCATCATAGAAAAAAAAAAAAAAAAAATACGTAAAAATACGTAATACATGCGACTAAATTTTATAATCTCATCAAAAAAATTTTATCTTCCATCCAATCCAATCCAATTCAATCCATTTCTGTGTGTATTATTTTATTTTATTATAATATTATAATAGTGTTTCATATTTTTGTTCGCGTTTCAATATTAAAGATTTACACATTTTTTTTTTTTCAAATATACACTGATCGAAATTGATCAACACAAAAGTTTCTACATATCAAGAAAAAAAATCAAAAAAACAAAAAAAAAAAAAATTTGTGTATTTTTATTATTCGATTAGAAAAACAAAACAAAAGAAAAAAAAATCAAACAAAATTATTCTGAATGTAAATTAAAAAATTGAATTTTTTCTTGCAATCTCTCAAAAACTATTTCAATATTGTAACGTTATATTAATTCAAAAAATAAAAAAATAATAAAAAAATAAAATAATAAATAAATATTTATATTATTGTTGTACTATAAAATACTGTTATACGCACGCGGCCCTTAGGAAATGAGGTGCTGTTATTTATCAACGTTTCCTCAATTCATATTTATAATAATTTTATTGTCGTCTCATTATGTGATTGCACAAAGTAAATAAATAATAATAATAATAAAAATAAAAAAAAAAATAAAATAAAATTTAATAAATTGTAATATATACTCATGTGGTATGGTATATACATTACAGTTGTGACTTATTTATTTAATTAAATCTCAGTTCATAATTTTCAAATGATTTTTATATGTATATACTTAGCTGTCTGTACTAGTTATAAATTTATTTTTTATTTTTTTTTCAAATAATCAAATAAAAATATTCAAAAAAAAAATAAAAGAATTTAAAAAAAATTGTGCATAATATTTTTATTTTTAATTTTTATTTCATTTTGTGTTGTTTAAAGAAAATTTTTCTAAATTGTTTTGATTGTAGGACGAGGTTCCGGTAGGATTATGATACGTAATTATACTGGAAAAAAGCCAACTGTTATACAGCATAGATCAGAAGATGCCGCCAATTATTATGATCACGAACATGTGGGTCAACATTTTTATTTTATTTACTTTTATTTATTTATTTTTTTTTTTTTTTTACTCTAAAATAATTTTTGTGTGTCTATATAATGATATGAAAATGATTATTTATTATCTGTGACACGTTTTGTGATTTTGTTAATTTGTGACATATGGGAATTTATTAATTTGATCACAAGAATCGAAAATAATGTTTTTAGTCTATTAGTGAAAATTATAATTTTTGTTGTTTTTATTTATTTATTAAATTTTATTTTATTTTTCGTTTTAATTTTTCTTTTTTTTTTTTTTTTTTTTTTTCAATTTCAGGGTGCTAGAATTATAAAATCATCACATTTTGAATTTGATTATGAATTAGGAAGAAAAATAACATTTTTTTGTATGGCTAAAGGTAATCATTATCATCATCATCACATCATAATCATCATCGAAACGTCATCTAACAATTTCATATTTTTGTTTATCACACAACAATCACAAATTAACAATCAATTTTTTATTTTATTTTTTAACAATTTTTTTTTTAATTAAATTTAATTCAATTTTGAATAACAAAGATGAACGTTAATTACTTTATTTATTTATTTTTATATTTTTTTGTAAAATTTATAAATTTCGTATAATATGTATTATGTACATATACGTATAAAGGTATTCCAAGACCAACAATAACATGGTTTAAAGATGGTGCTGAATTATATCATCATCGATTCTTTCAGGTATGTATGAGTATGATATGATACAATTTGTATAAGATTTGATGCCAACAAAATTAAATATTTAATCAAAGTGTTTTTGTTTACAGATTCATGAATCATTTATTGGAAATAATATAATTAAATCTAAAATGGAAATCGATCCAACAACTCAAATGGATGCAGGTATACATAATGCATATTTGAATTATTTGATATTTTTAATTTAAAAACAAGAAAATAGTAAATGAAATTAACAATTAAATAATTAAATATTTATCATCATTATAACATACAGAGAAATTTATTTAATTTTGTTTTTAATTCAATTTTTTTTTTATTTATTTTATTTCACAAAAAAAAATAAATAAATAAAGGATATTATGAGTGTCAAGCTGATAATCAATATGCGATCGATAAAAGAGGATTTCGTACAGATTATATTATGATTAATTATTGAATAAAATTATTTTTATTTTTATTATTATTTTTAAAGAAAATATATACGAACATATATATCAGAAGAACAAAAAAAAAAAAAAAATTGAATCTTTTATTTTGATTTTATTTTATATTTTTTTTATCCCTGCTACTTTATACAAAAAGTTTATTTACAGTTTTTTTTTTGATTGAATTTTCTGATATTATTACATATTTTATATAATATCTAAATATAGTACATTTATAATAGCTTATAATGTATTTTAGATAATTATTTTATATAATGATAATATTGATTTAAATAAATTCAAAATATTAAAAGAGAACTGAAAAAATTACATATGTTATTTTTTATATGAGTTTAAGTTTGTAATAGTACGTAATGTATGCAGCATGTGTAAGTATAGTATCAGAGATACATACACACAGAATTAAATAAAACGTTACATATCGAGGGTTAACATGTGGATACCTCGTAACTGGAAATTTTTATGAAATTATGTTTTGTAACATTTTATGATTTAAAAATAAAAAAGAAAATCCCTGATCTGATATTCAATTTTCAAATAATAGGTGCTTTCGATTTGGTAATTTCAAGTACTTGCGAGTACTAAAATGTGTCTAGGATAAATTGTTAAAACCGAACGACACAAAAATATTATTCGTAACTACTTGCATCTACTAGCAGCTACTTGAAAAATTGTTCATGAGTAGCTGCGAGTAGATGGTTTAGCACAGACATTTGCCTTTCCTACTTGCAAGTGCATACTTGAAATTGCCAAATCGAAAGCATCTAATATTCATCATCAATTGCACTGTAACAGCATTAGTGAGTCAGGACTTTCACTAAAGAAGTGTTTTTTAGTCTTATTACTTTTACTATATCATATGTGCACCTACAATTTATCGTCGATTGCGAACCATTGATTCATTCGCTGGTAGAGAAGCAAAATCTTTTACATGATAGGGCAGATAGAACAAGATATATGTATAGATTCATTTATAATTAGAATGACGTAGTAATGGTCTAATAAAACTTTGTGTGTGTTAATTGTTTTGCTGTCAGCAATATTTTTATTGCTAAGATATTTTCCCCAGCAAGTTGCTGGTACTCATTCAATGCTAAGTGAAATTTAGTGAGTAATGAAATTTGTAAATTGTCAATGAAAAATTGCCCGTATCGCCAAGAGGTCCTGTTGGGTCGCGGCGTGAGCAGAGAGAAGGTAGTTTACTGTGTTCTTTTGTATCTTCTATAATAAATTAAATTAAATTACTTTTGCCGTGGCCGTGGGCAGGAATTCTAATCTGCACTTCGTTATTAGTAGTAGCCAGTTGCTCTACCACCAACACTTGTGCCACCTAGCCCGTCCTTTATATTATGTATTAAAGATAAAATCTGAAAATTACGTACAAATTTCTAATAATAGTTTTAGAGCAATCTTAAATCAGATTTAATCTTAAGCTTAAATAAGTTTTTCTTTTCTATCTCCTATCATTTTTGCAGTTACGAGGTGTCACATCACATATTAACCCTCGATATGTACATATACATATATATTGTATAAATATTCGTCATATATTCAATATTGTGAATTGGCTCAATTACCTAATCATTTAAAACGAAATTTATACATATCATCATTTGCAAACCGTATGAATATTTACAATTTATTTACTTGGTAACATAACATGTAACATGTATAGATACTCTGTACTGTACTCAATTTATGTGCATATTTAATATTAAATATATAAATAAATAAATAAAATAAAAAAAAAATATGTACGTATCAAAAATAATAATATATATTTTTACTGTATATGCACATACACATATAAAAAATAATAATCAAAATAATTTATTTATAATGTAAAGAGCCGGAAAGGTATTATCTATCTATACTCTAACTCTACATTGTTTCACATATCACATATTATTATTACGAGAGAGTACAAGTAATATATTTATGTATGTATATGATAGAACATGATAGAACAATACAACAATAACAACAACAACAAACAAACAAACAACAACTCAACAACAACGGATAATGATGACGATAATGATATGATATGATATGATTGTGATTGTGAATGGAATTGATGGGAGGATACGAATTACATTATTCATCATTTATTTTTTACTTTTTTTTCATTTAAAAATTTTTTTTTTTTTTATATATTTTGTTACAGTATACCAGAATAATTTATCTATTCACCTATCCATTTATATTTATCTAACTAACTGAGTTTTATAGTTTTGTTTTATATTATACATAGTAACTGATCTGAAATATCTGAAAAGTTCTGAACAGAAAACAAAAAAAAAACAATTTATAATTTTTATAATTCAACATTTTTTCATATTATTCGGTTAAAAATATATATTTTTTCCGAGATAGTTTTATTTGATTTAAGTATATAAATTTTTATTTAATTTTTAGTTGTTTTCTTTTTTTTTTTTCTCTGTTACCAACTAATTTTTAATAATGGTTTTTATATTAAAATGTATCATCAACGTTAATCGTATAATATAACGGATAAAAAAAAAAATAAATTGTTTTTTCTTTTTCCAAATGTAGATATGCCAAAATTAACACGTGAAAAATTAATACTTATCTAATTATTAGTTTTGTTTTTTTTTTTTGGTTTTCGTTTCGTGAAAAATTATTATACAATTATTTTAGAGATTAAGACAAAAAAAATAAAGGAAACAATAAGGAATATTATTTTTTGTTTGTTTGTTTGTTCTTAAAAAAAATAGTTAATTTTCTTGTTTTTTTTTTTGGTCTTTTTGAATTTTCGAAAATTTTAAAACTTTTTAAAATTGCTGCTGCTGATGTTTTTTGTTTTTTTGCTTCTTTCAAATTAATTGAATTTTATGTAACAAAATTACTTGTGTACTGTTTGTGTGTGTTTGCAAAAATTTTCGAAAACAAAACAAAAAATATATATATATATTTTAAATGGATAAAAATAAATTAATAATAATAACAATAATCATAATAATTGGATTAATTTTATTAAGTGATGTTTGTTTTGCAAGACGTGGTCGGGCTAGAGGAAGAACTAAATCTCGTGTATGTAGTTTTAATTATTTAATTACAAATTAAATTATTCTAACTAACTATATAAGTTTTTTATTTTATATTTTATTTGTTTAATTTTAAAAATTATTTTTAAAACAAAAATATGTATTATATTTTAATTTTTAATTTAATTAATCTTTAAAATTGATGCATTTGCTTTATTGTAACATGAAGTTGTTTTTTTATTCAAAATTAATACTTGTCGTTGTATTTATTATTATTATTCTCATAATATGCATTATATACAAACACAATTAAATGCAGGGAGAGAGACAGAAAGAGAGAGAGAACGAAGAAAAAAAGGAAATTTCAATTAAATTCAAATTGTTTCAAGTTATTTTTATAAATAGAAAATTTTTTGATTGAAATTATTAATGTCTTTTTTTTATAAATCATTTTTTTTTATTACTTTCTTGTTTTTCTTCTTCTTCTTCTTTTCATTTGATTTATATATTCTTTTCAATTTTTATTTTGATTTTAAAATTGAAAAAATTTAAATCATAAGTTTATAAAACATAAAACTTTTAAATTGAAAAATTAATTGTGTTATGCTCGTATTCTAAAATTTTCTTGTGAAAACAACAAAAATTCTTTTGTATACATATTTTAAAATTTTCTAATTATAAATTTTATTTAATTTAAATTGGGGACACAAAAAAAATATAAAGGTACAAATTGGATTACCCATAACAGGAAAATATCGCGATCCAGAATCTGATCAATATTACAATAACCATAATGTAAGTATATACACAATATATAGTAGAGGATTTTTTTTTTCAATATTTATTTAAATTCCATATCTTTTTTTTTTTTGTTATTTTGCTCAATAATTAATTCTTCCGGTAATTTAAAGTTTTATTCATTATTTGTATTTGTAATTTTTTGTTTTTTGATTTGATTTGATTTGAAAAACAAATGGTAGGGAGCAAAAATTTTACAAGCATCACATTTCGATTATGAATACGTGTTGGGTCATAAAATTGCATTTTTATGTGTAGCCAAAGGTAATCCGAGACCACATATAACATGGTATAAGGATGGTGTAGAAATTTTTCAACATTTATATATGCATGTAAGAGGAAAAATTTATTTTTTTGTTTGCTATTTTTGTTTTCAATAAATTTTATTTAACCAAAAAAAAAATATTAAAAACTGTATTAATTGTTTTGTTTTAATTTTAAAGATACACGAATGGCGAATCGGTGAAGATCGAGTTAAATCAAAAATTGAAATTGATCCAGCAACACAAATGGATGCCGGAGTGTATGAATGTACAGCTGATAATATGTATTCAATTGATAGACGTAGTTTTAAGACAGATTTTTCAATTGCATTCGATTAAAATTACTACAATTCATATATATATATATATACATTTACATTACATAAAACGTTAAAATTGTAAAAAAAAATTGTAAAACGATTGTAAAAAAAAAAAAAATTTTTTTTTTCATTTTTATTTTTTGTTTCTGAGAAATTTATTTTTTTAGAAAACAAAAAAAAACGTAAAAGAATTCAAACAAAATTTACTTACTTGATATTTCCTTTGATAATATCTAAATAATCATGACTTCTTGCAT
The DNA here is from genome assembly GCA_951394055.1 of Villa cingulata. Classification (NCBI taxonomy): domain Eukaryota; kingdom Metazoa; phylum Arthropoda; class Insecta; order Diptera; family Bombyliidae; genus Villa; species Villa cingulata. Next base: position 13,121,842 of record OX596020.1, on the reverse strand, counting down.
AGTAACCGTTACGATTTAATGCACCCCAAAAATTACTCCATAATTCATTTGGTCGTACTAAAACTGGTGCTATAAATGATCTAATAAATAAATAAATTTTTTATATATTTTTTTGGTTTTTCTGGGTTTTATTTCTCAAAAAATAAAAAAAAAAAAGTAAAATAAACTCTTACTTATTGTATTTTAAAAGATCCATTATAATATTGGATTCATCGATACGAACATTTTCATCGACAAAGAACATGTAATCACTTTCTTTCTGGATTGCTTGTTGTCTGAAATTTAACCGACAGATTAAGAATATAATTTTCTTCTTTTAATTCAAAAATCATCAATTCAATACTTACACAGATAATTTTCTTGCATCTAATTCATTGATTTCATCAGTAGTTAATACTATTTTACTGGTTTTATATTCTCTTCCATAATCATGCACATATTTTTTCAGTAATTCTTCATGATATAGAACCTAAATTTAAAAAAAGAAAAAAATTAAAAAAATTAAAATTTAAATCCCATAACATTTATTATGTATTCAAATTTGTAAAAATCTAAACTAAAATTTTTTTTTTTTTTATTTTTTCAATTTCATTTAATTTATAAAAACTTACATTACTATGAACAAATAAATTAATTTTATCTTTTGGATAATCAATTGATAGAATTGTATCTAAAAATTCTTCAAAGAATGGTACTGGATTTTCAACAAACATTGAAAGTGATATAACTGGTAATGTTTTTTCCTTTGAAAAAAATACAAAAAAAAAAAAAAATAAAATAAATTAAAAATTATTTTATTTTTTTTTTTTCTAAATAATTAACAAATTAGGTAATTAATAATTTATTTACCGTATATGTGACTAAATTTTCTTCACAAATCATACATCTATTATTTTTAAATGTGCCAGCTATATAATTGGCAAATGAATTTAAAAATATTTTACTTAATCCATTGCCATGTATAATATTTGGTTTTGTCATAAAAATAATATTTTGTAAGGTCCCTTCTCCAGTTACCAAATCAACATTCATTTTAACATCATCTTTAAAATGAATGAAAATAAATACATATTTAGTAAAATACATACATATTTATGTATATGTACATAATAAAAAATTTAACATACTTGTTGCTCCATTTAAATTTTGAAATATTTCTGATTTGTAATCTAATTGAATGCTATGCTTGTTACGTAAAGTCTCATTTAAAAATACCATCGTATAATATAATTGATCATCGTCTGTATCCTCTGAAGGAGCCTTTAATATTTCATATATATCAGAAGCATAACCTATATTCAAATAAAATAATTTATTTTTTCTTTCAATCAATTAGTAATAATAAATTTAAATTGAATGAAAATGTTTAAAATTTTTGATAAAATCATTATCCCAATTGCTTACCCATAAACATTCCAGAATTTAAATATCGACTTGCTTGTGCTGGAACCTCAGGATATGAATTTTTTAGATCATCTTTTGGCCAACAATAATGTTCGGCACCAAATAAAATTTTCGATCCAGTCTTTTTGAATTTTTTAATTATTTCATCTAAGCCAGATGTAAATACTACATCATAACTGTATATACAAGGATAAATTAATTGTAAATATGAAGAGTATTGCATACGGATTTGTTTAAATTTTAATACCTATCTGTAAATATTATAATCTCATCTTTTGAATCCTTAAAATATTCTAAAGCTTTTCTCAATAAATTTATTTTATATCCTCCTCCGGAATACATCATATTTCCACCTTTCCATTCTTTACCAAAACCTAATGTATTCACCTATTAAAAATGCATACAAGATTTTTTTTTTAATATTTATATTTATATTATATATTAGTTTATATTATTTATGAATATGTATACTCATACCTCAATACCGTAATATTTAGCTGATCGCATGTATCTTTGGTAGCCATCTGTATTTTCTGTTGCTACTGTATAAACTTTGGCAGTATCTACGAAATAAATTTGAAAAAAAAAAAGAAGAATAATAAAATAAAATGAATTTCAATAAGCCAGAAGGTTACAGAACTGGAAAAAATACTTTCTAGTCTTCTAATGGCACAGATTATGAAACTACGACGGTCTGAGAGTGGTTAGAAGAACCAAAACAGAATTAAGGGTCTATAAATTTCGAAACTCCCAAATTTATATATTTCATCAGCTCTAAAATATTCATAGACCCAAACATTAAATGAAAATAGTCAATCATAGAATTGAAAATGAATGAATGAAGTTTTAAGAATTATCGGAAGCATTACGACGTGGTAAAAAGAAAAATGTCGGTCAAATTGAACGAAAAATTGTATAAAATCACTGTAAGATGAAAATGAAAATGTTAAGTTCCGACCGAATGATGTGACATTCAAAGACATTGTACGAAAATATTGTATTATCTATTCTATTAATTCAGCATCAAAGTATACGACCTACTTTCACAATATAACGTACATGTACTGTATAAAGTATATAATTTTCAATTAAATTCATTTAACGATTTTACCATTTATAATGTATGTATGTATATAAAAAATAAAAATGTGAGAATGATAACAATGTCCTAATATATTTTTGCTATGTAATCATTTTGTATATTTTCTTATCTTTAACCAAAAAAAAAAAAAAAAAAAAAAAAAAAAAAAACTTTTTTTCTGTTATCAACGGATTTAAATTAAAATTCAAGAATTTTCTACATTTTCCTAAAACTAAATTTTATTGTACTGTTTTTTTCTTCGAGTTTCAAGTTTCTTCTAATTTAATTCTAATTTAAGCTCATGGAAATACTCATATTCTATTAGAACATTTGGAATTTTTTTTTTGTTTTGTTTTGGAAATTTTATTATCGTACAGACTAATAATTTATGAAAATTTTAATTAAAATATTATTCTTCATGCTATATACATATATGTATTATGTTTTATGCGATTCTTGTGTGTTTTAATAAGGTGAAAATCTTCTAATGATTTTTTTTGCAAATTAAAATGTATCAAGTTTATTATTTTTCGCATAAACCTCTTTATTCTATGAAATAAAAATTATGTATTATTTTTTCCAAATGATGAAATGGCCTATTTATTTTATGCATATGTAGTTGTAATGTAATGTAATCGTTGTAGCGTAGGTTGCATATTGCATTTATATTTACATAGATACAAATTGTAATTATTAATTGATTCTGCAGTCTCTGTTAGTCATGTGTTAAATATAGAAATAAAATTGTGAATTCATGGAAAAATCTAAAAATGCTATAATAAAATAAACGCAAGATACTGTATGTACAATAAAATATATAGTCCCATGCATATCATCATGTATACATTTTTATGTACATAGTACATACATACATGTACATGTGTTTATAAATTATGTGATTTGATCTTATTATACATTATTACATACATAAACATATTAATATCAATAATGTATGTATGTACATTTATATAGGAATGATATGATATCCCAGTAGCGAAATGGAAAGTCATTACCAGTGTAACTAGTTCTGTAATGCATGCATACTTCACCACATCACCTTACTTTGTAGCAGCTTTACAAATTCAAATTGAGTAGTTCCGTAACTCATTACTTTTCCGCAAAAGTAATGCAAAAATGTAATGTGTTTAAACTGGTTGATATGAAAATGTACAGAACAATGCAGGCGCATTAAATATGACGCAATCACAAAAAAAATTCCATTACAGAAATGCGTTCTAAAAAATTCCTTTATTTTCTCATTCTCGTAACAAGTGCGGTATAGTTAAGTTTGTTATAGTTTTTGTTGGCGTTGTGTTTATAAGTTAAAAATTTATTTTCAATAGTGTTTTTAGGAATAAAATATTAAAAACAGGAAAAAATATTAAAAAAGGTAAGAATTATATATAATAGAATTTTATATTTTATATAGATTTTTTTTGTTTAAAAAATGCTTATTCTAATTAATTTCAATTTCGAACTTTCATTTGTGCAAAAAACTCTGATAAATAACAATAATTTGTGATTGCATGTATAAAAATTTGATCAAAGTTTTAGAGTGAGTTTAAAAATTCAAAAAAGATCATAATGTAAAGTTTTAAATTTTTTTTAATTGTCCTGAAAATTAGAAAAGACAAACACATTCCGGTTTATTTGAAATGCACAAACGAATTAAAAGTAAACGACATTTATCTCGACTAGTAAAAGCAGAAAAAGAAAAAATTGTGCAAAAATTACGAGTCTGTGAAGATAAAAATACTCAAGAATTGAATTATGGGTTACAGATGCAATTCAATCATGAAGAAGAAAATGTAGATACTTCTCAGAATAGGACAAGTGAAAATGATGAAGAAGAAAATATCGATACTCTTGAGAGTGAAACGAGTGAAAAATCTTTAAAAAACAAGTTAAAAGATTGGGCATTGGAATATAGACCCTCAAGACAAAGTTTTAGAGCTCTACTACATATTCTAAATTCGGAAAATTTGAATGTACCGTTAGATCCAGATAGTATACTATACAATCGAGAAAAAATTATAATAAGGACTGTGTCACCTGGTCAATACTGGCATTATGGAGTTGAAAACCAACTGAAAAAAGTTGCTGAAATATTAAGAAATTATGAAAGGATCATTCTTGATATTGGCATTGATGGCTTGCCTTTGTTTAAAAGTTCAAGTCTAAGTCTTTGGCCTATTCTCGGTAGAGTAGTTAATATTAAAAATATTAAAGTGTTTTTGATCGGGGCTTATTTAGGAAAAAAAAAGCCTTATTATGTTAATAATTATTTGCATGATTTTGTAGAAGAAATGAAAATAATTTTTGAACATGGAATTAAAATTGGAAATACAGTAGTTAAAATAGAAATCAGATCATTTATATGTGACGCACCTGCTAGAGCTTTTGTTCGTGGAACTGTTGGGCACAATTCTTTAAACGGGTGTATTAAATGTAACCAAATTGGAAAAAAATTAGAAAACGTAGTTACATTTAATACTGTCAGTGGAACACTTATATCAGATCAAGACTTTGCTGGAAGGAAATACTCTCTTCTTCATCACACGTTCTTCAAAACAAATAAAAATACGCTAGAATCTTTAGGAATTGGAATGATTTCTCAATTTCCTCTAGATTCTATGCACTTGATAGACTTAGGAGTAATGAAGAAAATGCTTCTAAGCTTAATTAACAATAAAACCTCATCAAAATTAACTAACACTGACAGGATTGAAATATCTAACCGTTTAATTTCGATAAGTAAGTTTATTCCAAAAGAATTCTCAAGAAAATCAAGAAGTTTAGAGGAAATTCTGAGATGGAAGGCCACAGAATTTCGCCAGTTTTTACTTTACACAGGAATATTTGTTTTGAAAGACATTGTTGACGAAGAATATTATTATCATTTTTTACTTCTTCACAGTGCATACCGACTTTTACTTTGTCCTCGAAATTTTAATTATAATTTAGACATAGCAAATGAAATGATAAAATATTTTGTTGAGAATTTTTCTTTTGTCTACTCATCTAACAGTGTAACATACAATGTACATAATCTTCTGCATATTTTTGAAGATGTGAAAAACACCGGATTTTTAATTAATTTTTCAGCCTATGATTTTGAAAATTATATGCAGACTTTGAAAAGAAATATTAGAAAGCCGTCGAAAATTTTAGAACAATTAAGTAACAAATTAAAACATGAAAATTTGATACTCAAAGAAAAAAAACAGGGCTGGAAAAAAAGTCATGTTGGAAACATTTTAAGTTATACATCAGATAAATTCTTCTTGAGTATAAGGGAACCGAATAATTATTGCTGCATACAGTTTGAAAATCCAATTAAAATAACGGGATTTTCAGAAAGAGGGGGAGAATTTGTCGTTGGTAGAAGGCTCGAAAATACAAAAAGTTATTTTACCCATCCTTTTGATTCGAAATCAGCTTTAGGAATATGTATTGTTGACCAAATGGAAAAAGAAGACGATGAAATATTTCCTTTAAATGAAATAACTCATAAATATATTAGTTTACCATACGACACTTATTTTTTGCTTATTCCTATTCTTCACGGATGTACATAAGTAAAGCTCGAATTGAGATAAATAAAAGGCAAGATAATTTATTTACACTTTTTTAATTATTTGTACAGACATGGAGTCAGAATCAGAATCCATATTCAGAAAACCGAAAAGGGCTGTCTTTCAACACATATTTGGCAAAGAAAATGAGGGCGAAATTCCTAGCAAGCTCAGAAGATGCGATGTTGTTTTCGAACAAGAAAATTCATATTCTGGTAATTTAACCTATATTTTTTCTAAGACTATAAGTTCATCAAGCTTTTCACTTGCACAGGAAGCAACAATCTTGATCTACTTAAAAAATTCATTTCCGAGGAAATAGATAAGAAGTTTGACGATATTAAAAGTAAGTAATTTTACTTAATCAACTTTTTATAATGTTTTTGTCATTTAAACATGCATCCACAATATTATTTTCTTTGTAGAATTAATTAAAGAACAAAACGAAGTACTAGCTGGAGCATTGGCTGAAAATAAAATCCTTTTGAAAGAATTAATATCAAGAGAGAACCAAATAATAGAGAAAAAATATGTATTTCCCATTAACGATATAGACATATTAGAGGAACTGGAATCTAATTTAACTGATGAAAACATGCATTCATATGTAAATATTTAATTTCAATTGAATTGAATTTTTAATTATATAATATATCTTTACAGACAGCAGCAGTTCGACAATTAATTCAACCAAACGGATTATCAAAAAATTTTAATAAATTGTTTGGTAAAAATATCATTTTAAATTTTAATTTCCATGGCATCCATGGAAAACATTGTTTCAAAGATTTTAAAAAAATCAATGATATGTTACATGGTAAAAAATTAATATTTTAGTAACGTGATATATTTTCAAACATATGTACATATTTTCAAATTTTCAGAAGCGCTTGATAAAAACAAGTACAACGCTGAGCAGTACAAAAATGAAATAAAAAAATCATTTAAAGTTTTTAAAAATAGACATTTTAAGAATGTGTGTATTCAAAACAAAAAAAATCAATAATTTATAATGTTCTTATTATAATTACATAAATTCTTATTATAATAATATTATAATCACAATATCTTAAGATATATGCAATAAATACATAATTATTACTTCTATTTATAAAAATAGTCGTGTTTTATTTGATTCTAGAAGTAAGTAGCTACGTGGCAATAACTTACATACAAATAGTAAGGTAAACTATATTACTAGTAATCAGTTCCATAATAACTTACATGTAAATAATTAGGTAAGCTATTACCAGTAATCAGCTCAGTAATAACTTATTTTGAACTAATTACCGAACTAGTTCAGAGTAATGCAGATTGGAGGTGATTGCTTACCTCCTATGACATCGCCATGTAAATGTAATGGGTTATTTGCATAGGAAGTAATCCAGTTTAGAATTAGTTGACATTACTGAGAAGTAGTTACCGAACTAGTTCGGTAACTACTTACTTTCGCTACTGGGATAGAATGTAGAAAAAGAAAGAAAAATATTTGCTGATGCTGATAAATAAATATACTGTGTGACTGACTCTTTAATACTTCCGCTTTTGTTTTTTTTTTGAAAATTATTAGCTTTTGCTGTTGCTATTATAGTGATGTGGTACATGTACATATTATTATATTGTAATTGTTGTAATCATGTATTGTAATCACATAATATGTATTTGTATTATCATCACATTCATGCAATAATTGACCTGACCTTATGTTATATTTGATTTGATTTTGGTCTTAAAGTAAGTTAGTTTCCTTTTCCTCATGATTATCCAATAATTTCGTTATACATAATTATGTACATGTACATTGATTTTGATATGAAATAAAATGAATATTTTTTTAAAAATAAATAGGTACGTATATCATGAAATATACACTTTGTTAAAGATTATAAAATAATTTTTATATTACCTTCTGAGCATTTTGCTGTTTGTATAATGACGAATATAATGAAGAATATAAATGAAAGACTAGATACTTTTCCAGGATTTGAAAACATAATGAATTATTTAGTTCTATTATCAAATAAATTAATTAAAAAATTATTATTTAAAATATTATTTTTAAACAAAAAGACTAAAAACAAAACATTTATTTACAAAAACTACACACAAACACAAGATATTTTAATTAAATCGTTATTATATCGAGATGTTTTTGTTAACATAGAAATTAGTTGCAAATAATAAACCAATATCCAGTGACCATAATATCAATCAATATTCACCAATGAGAAATTCTTTAATGCCAGTATTATAATAATATTTTTCCAAAATTTTAATTTCAAAAATAAATAAATATAAAAAAATTAAAACTATCGCACCACCAAGCACCAACCACAACTCAACGACTCAACTATCTTTATCTGTGTACTTATTTTGTTGCTTGCATCTGACTCTGAAGTCTGAACGTCTGAATCTGAACTGAAATCTGTATTCTGTTTATGTACTGTATCCTTTTATCTAATGATCTAATCGAATTCTAATCTGGAGCTGGACTCTGAAGTGGAGTTCTATTTTTGGACCAAATCTAAACAACCGAAACCAAACTCTTTTTATTTTTTTTTTTATTTACTACATTCACAAGTCACAATCACAAGCACAACAACATACCAAAAACCAAAATAATAAATAAAGTCTCACTCAATCTCAAAAACAAAACAAACGAGCCATCATCATCAGAGCCATCGAACATGAACATCTTATTTTCTATAGTAGAGCATTTATTTCGTTCTACTACATTGCTAGTGCATCTACTACCTTTTTACCGAATTTTAAAAGAAAAAACTACTGTTCTACTACCTAAAATTTCTAATCTACTACCTTTTTATTTTACAACGAGAAACGAATACCAGTTTAATTATTGATGTCTGAATCTGAATAATATTAAAAAAAACATAATAGACTAATGCAGAGCTATTTAAGATTTTCTTGATTTTTTAAAATTTTTCATTTCTTAAAAATTCTTGTAAAATACCGGGGCTCATAATTTTTTAGTAAGCAAAGTTTTTAAAAATTTTACCGATTTTCAAAAAAAAAATTTCCGAATGTTTTTAAAAAATTTATAGTAGAGTGGATTTCATTCATGTTATTTATTTTATTTGTTGAAATGTGGTAAAAATGGTATATGGTGTATTTTAATGTTCAAAGTTATTCTATCTAGTACCTCTACCCTCTAGTACACAATAATATCATTCGATACTCGAACTGAAGTCTAAACGATATATTTTTCGCGCGGCAAATACCTACTTACTTTACTGACAGTTTATTATTTGTGTAAATGAAATTTCAATAATCGTTTGCAAAGTATTGAAAAATTATCAATTTGCAAAAAAAAAAAAAAATACATACAATTTACATCGTACATATTTTTCTTTTATTTAAATTTTCTATTTATATATTCATTAGACAAAACATTTGCACTATTTTATAATTGAACTTTAACAAACGTACATATAAAAACCTTTAATTTTAATGATTTTATTCTTTTTCATTTTTTTTTCATTTTTTTTTTTTTTTTTGAAAATTAATATAATTACAAAAAATTAATTGATATTGTTACAAAACAAATCTAAACTGTTATTAACCATATGGATCAACAAAAGATACCATTATATATCTTGTACCATTCGTAACAAGTAATCCTTCGTGTAGATGAGTTAATTTTCCTGGATGCATTAACATCCATCCCATTTCAGTATCAGTAACTGAACAATTGTAACGTAAAAATCTACAACCTCCTCCTTGAAAATCTTTCCCTGCTGTATTTAAGGCAATATTTATTGTATATGTTGAAGTATCAAAATGTGGTCTTAAATAAGCTTGTTCATCTGGTCTATATCTAACTACAAAATTCATATCTGTATAAGGATCCTGAAATTATTAATTTTATTTATAACTACATACTCTATTTTACTAATAAAAAAAAATTAAAAGAAAAATATATTACGTTGTTATCATTGTCATGATATACTAGATCTTTAAGTGGTTTTACATATGTTTTCAAAAAATGCAGCCACATTTCTTGAAGTCCAACCTAAAAAAAATATATGTATTATATTTCATTATTAATAAAAATTATGAAAAAATTTAATTACAAATAAATTCAACAAACCTGATTCATATGAATATCTCGTGTCGGAACAGCTTCATATCCACCATCTAATCGCGGATCATAATGAGAACCATCTGACCATTTTCCAAATGCTTCCATAATTGCTATAAGATCTTTACAAAAACGTTCTGTAGTAACATGAAACCAATAAACATCTGGACATGGCTAAATAAAATATTATAAGGACGCAGTTACATTTAATTTAATTTTGTTCTATCTTATATAGTTTCTTACTTGATTTTGGGTATAATTTGGATCCAATTGCTTATGAAAATTTTGTTGTATATATCGTTTCTCCCAATTTTTTGGATTCGATTCCAATAAATAAAATTCAGGACTTACTAAAGACAAATCATATTCTTCACCATCAATTAGATGACCATAAATTTTTGTATTAATAATATACATAAAAATTCCCTGTACGAAAATGTATATTCATACTGGGTTTTAGTAAAAAATGCGCAAAAGCAAAAATTTTTATTAAACATTGTGTCTATATGTGGTATACTCACTTCTCTTCTTAATGATTCACATAAAGCCATATCCGGATCAAATTTCATGTGATCGAAATTAATTTTATTAAATGCTGATTTATGTACCAAATATATCATATTTACAAATGGTACATTCCACATTCCTCTGTATACAAAAAAAATTAAAATTAAAATTAACTTTTTCGATAATATTAAGCAAGTAAGTATATTTTTCAATTGATGGTGCGGTGCATATACTGACTTTATTTTTTCATTAACAATATCTAAATAATCATGTGATTTGGCATAATAACCATTTCGGCTAATGTCTCCCCAAAAATTACTGTAATTACAGTTTTGCAGTTTTACAACTGGTCCAATAAATGTTCTAAAACATAAAAATTTTGTCAAAAATTAATTAAAATGTTTTGCTAATAATATTTTTTGTATGATGCGTGCGTATGTGTATAATAAAAAATTTTACTTGTTATATTTTAAGAGATCTCGTAATATATTTGGATCATTTATATGAACATCAGAGTCAATAGAAAATAAAAATTCGCTCTTTTTCTGTATTGCTTCCGTTCTGTAGAAGTATATAATTAAAAATTAAAAAATAAAAATAAAAAATTACAAATTATTTTTTTTTTTTTTTCATATTTTTCATACACAGATAATTTTCTTGCTTCCGTTTCATCAATTTCATCACATGTTGATATCAGTTTTAAGCTTTTATATTGATTACGAGTATTATTGACGAATTTTTCAATATCATTTTCATGGTGATGATACTGCGTTTGTTTATAGCATTACAAAAGATAAAAGAGAAATAAAATTCAGTACTTGACAAACTGTGATAATAATTTTTTTTTCACTTACATTACTGTGAATGAATACATGCATTCGATCTTTTGGATAATTTATTGTTTTGATTCCATCTAGAAATTCTTCAAAGAATGGTAATGCATTTTCAACAAATAACGAAAGACTTACAATCGGTAGTTTATCTTCCTAAATTCGCAAAAAAAAAAAAAATAAATAAAAATAAAATTTAATTGAAAATTTGAAATTTAAGGATCAGATATTATACAAAATGTGTATTCATGACTTCATGAGTAATTTCATACCGTGTATGTTACTAGATCCTTTTCACAAATAATACACGTTCCATTTTTAAATGTTCCTCCAAGATAATTAGCAAATGAATTCAATTCGATTGTACTTGGACCATCACCATATATGATACTTGGAGTTGTTCTGTATTTTATATTCCTTAAGGAACCCTCTAGAGTATCATTGTCGACTTTAAATTTTAAATTTTCTGAAAACAAAAAAATGGTACAAAATATTCACGTAATTATCAAAAAAATATTTGTATAGCATAGATAGTAGTAAATTAATTACGTAATTCTCCGTATAAATTCTGTATTATCCTTGATTGAATATCAATTTGTATACCATATTCCAAACGTGAATTTTCATTTAAATATAATTTCGTATAATACACATCATCATCATCATATTTTTCATCTTCTAGATCATAATCATCAAGCATTTTATAAATATCAGGAGCAAAACCTATATGCGTGTATACGATGTACGATATAGAAAAAAACAATTACAATCAAAAAAAAAAAAATATTTTGTATTTAAAATTAACTATTAACTGTTATACCGATAAATATTTTTGCACTCAATAATTTCTCTTCTTCAATATCATTTTCATAATAATGTCGGCTTAAACGATGTCCAACAAAATGATAATTATCTGTTCCAAATAATATGTTCGTTTTTGAATTGATGAAATCTTTAATGATTTTATCTGGTCCATTAGCGAAAATTGTATTGTAACTACAAAAAAAATATATATATATATACATAATTATATACTAGATATATTTATGTGCATTAAATTATTGTATTTCAATGTATTTATAATACCTATCTGTAAAAAGTATTAACATATTTTTATTATTTTTAAAAGGACGAATAATTTCTCTAAGAAATTTTATTTTATTTCTTTGATTATTTTCATCTTCGTAAATAAGATCATGATCGATTGTATGAATCTATAATACATATACATATGTACAAATAAAAAAGTGAAATTTATGTTAATTGAATTGAATTGAAATTTTTTTTTGGTTGAAAAATTTTACATTAATTCCGAAATTGTTTGCAGTGTAGATGAACCTTTTATAGCCGTCATTATCTCTAGTATTTATTGTAAAAACTTTCAGTTCTATTTCTAAATTGCAAAAAAAAAAAAAAAATTAATAAAATAAAATAAAATCAGTTAAAAATAAGAATATAAAATGTTAATATTTACTTAGTTGTGAAAAAAAAAAAAAATTAAAATTACTATATGTTATGTATGTTAGGTATTCAAACTTTTAGTAAATTTCTTTAGAAATTATGTAATTTTACTGCATAAGTTTTACGTTTTACTTATTATACTTTTTAATATTTTAAAATTTTACGCAATTTCACCGCACATTTACGAAATATTTTGTGGATTAATAATTTTATTTTTATTTTTCTCTTACTCAATCAATATTTGCTATTTTATGATTATCTATTTCTTCATTTCCTTTCGAACTAAATAAATACATAATATAAGTATATTGTGTGTATGCATTTCATATTTCATTCATTTTATTTACATTTGAAAAACAAGTAGCCAAAAAAAAAAATATTTCTAGTACAGTATTCCCCCACTCTACTGAAGGGAAAATGAAAATACCAGTATACACTTATGTGTAAAATAATACTCGTATACTAGCATAGCGTATACTACAGATACTGTTATAGTCAATGACCTCCTCTGCTACAGAGTATGCACAGAGTAGGGGAAGGAGCAAGTATTTAATGTTATTACTTGTTGTTAGTTGATTTTCCGTGTTTTCCATGTACAATATTCGCAATAGAATCAAAATATGAGCACACATGATGTGTAGAATATTACTCGTACTTTCGTAGCTTATACTTTAAGTAGGGGGGGAAAAACAATAATAAAATGTTGTTAGTTGATTTTTCGTGTTTGTCAAGTACAATATTCGCTTGAGAGAAGAGAGAGAGAAAATCAACTTTTTCTGAAAAAGGAAAATACGAGTACCAGCAGACATGTTGTGTAGAACACTACTCGCACTATCGTAGCGTATACTATGGGTAGGGGGAGGAGCAAGTATAAAATGTTGTTAGTTAATTTGCCATGTTTGTCATGTATCATATTCGCAATTTACTCAGAGAAAAAATCAACTTTTTCTGAAGAAACAAAATACGAGTATACATGATGTGTAAAATACCACTCTTACTAAAATATCACCAAGGAAATTTTCGATACACCAACATTTTTAACTAAATCATTTACGAGTATGATACATTATTTACAATAAAAAGAACGTTTTGTAAATTTGAATCTGTCATAATTTTCATTTTTGAAACACAACTTTTTTTTTATCTTTTATTTGTATTACTGATCAAAAATTTAAATTTCTACAAGCAAACGTTTCTCTCATGAATTCTTTATCAACTTTAAAGATCAATCAAATGTCTACGGATAAGTTTCTCTGTAGAATTTTAAAAATTATTTTTAAACAAAACAAAATTACAAAGAAAAAACTCCTTAAATATCCTTTGTTTATATGAATATATAAATTATTTATTTTTCAATATTATTTTTCTTTCATTTTTAAATTAAAAATTATATACGTGTTACCTTTTAATTTTGGTATTGAAATTTCACAAGTATCACTATTCACAATAACTGAACAATATTGTCCCCATATTGATTTAATTAAAATTAAAAATAATAAGCACTTAATTAATATTAAAAATTTATAATCTTTTCTCAGCATCTTTCAAACTAAAAATGCATTTAATCTATCAAAAACATTTCATTAAATACTCCGTCCGTTGTTGTCGTTACCGATGAAATTATTTATTTAGAAATTTTTTTTATTTTTTGGTCCGTTACAAAAGAAATTTGATTTTATAGAAGTCTATACGATTCGAAGATAAAATTATTGAACCGATAACAAAAATTTTACTTTCTATATTATGTATAAATTTTTTTTTAACGTATATCGTGTATCAATGTTTGTATGTGTTTGTAATACATCTACATAATATATATAGATATATTCTATATTCAAATTTAGTATCTAATCTATAGTGTAAGAGATGAAAATCTATGAAATATTTGATCATAACAAATCAAATTATACGCATGATTTCAATTGGATTATGTGTTTTCAATTTTATTTTCTTTGATATTATAGCAAAAATAAAAAATTTTGTCGCATATAAGTAATGGTGTCTGAGTCTGACTGTTTTTTTTTTAAACAAAAAATACAAAAATTTCAAATTTTTTGCTTCGTGTTTTAAAAATGAATTTATTTTTATTTTTTATTTTTTTGTACAATATGTTTTCGAATAATAAAATGTTCGTTATATAACACATTTTCTAATATGTACATAGTACATATAGTACCAATAGTACTTACCTTACATATATTTAAATACACGTGCAATAATATACATAATTGATTTGTTTTGTAAATTTGTATATAATGTACAAATGTGTATACTTACAGAAATATTGAAATTGCAAAAAGGAACAGCAACCAAGCATACCAAACACGATATTTCTTGAACTTTGAATTTCAAATTATTTTTTTTTAAAGAAAAAGTTTTCTTAGATTTAAAATTTTTTGGCAATTTGAGATTAATTTTCTCCTCTACAAAACTATTTATCAAATTCCCTCTCTGTGCGTGAATTTTTTAATGATTATTTATTAATGATGTTTTTGAGAAAAAACGTGAACCCATAACCTTACCATTTTTTCCTTGAACAAAGATCAATTTTTCAATTCGTCAAATTTTTTATACTCTTTCCAAAGCTGTAAGTTCCGATTAGTGTAGTGTTGGTGGTGTCTTCTAGTTTCTGAAATATGATCAATTTTCTTGAAAATTTTAGGGCAAATGGAATAAATATCACGAAAACTGGGTCCATACAGAAAATTCTATATTCATGCAGAATTTTATTTTATAGATTTCATAAAGGAAATAAATCAAAATTCATATTTTATACAATTGAAAAATTACACATAGCCTTTGAATGTGATATGGAAAACGTAAATAAAATGAACCAATTTTTATTGTAAAAGCCATGCTTGAAATAATTAATATCAGAATTATCCGCATTCCGTGAAAAATTTTTTGATTTTTTATTTAAAAAAGAACAAATGAAGGTACAGTGTAATATTGAATTTATTTGAAAAAGTTTATGGTGAAGGGTAAATTAATTGCTTGTTGTAATTTCAATAATTAAGTATTTTTTAGTTTCATTCAATAAAATTTCTTTTAATGTTGGGATATTTCATCTTTAATGATACTATAAAAATAAATTTGATCAGATTCCAATACTATAGGAAAATTGCAAAATTAATTTTTTCAAAGTAATGAAGGATAAATAGGCTTTATACAAAATGTATAAAAGTTAATTGAACCTTACCTGAAACTTACAGTTCTTCATGAACGATGGCTTCTTCAGTAAAATAAAAAACAGTATAAAAATGTAAAAATAAGGAAAAGTATATACTGTGATTGTTATCCTTTATATTTTATAATAGATTATTTAAAGCAATAATATATGAGTATATACGCTATCGCATATGTTACGATAGTACGATGATTGGTATTTTACAAATCGTGATCGTGTACGTATTTTCCTTTGATTTTCTCTCTGAGTATATTCCGAACACTGATCAACCACTATAATAAGATGTGACACTGAGCACGTGTTAGCAAAAATTTCTCATGACCTTTGTCCCGTTATTCATTCGGCCTTAACGGTTTTGCTAAAAGTCGATAGTAATTAACAGCCTTTGTACGAAAAAGGGACAAAAAAATGGAATTGAAACACCAACCGTTTTAAAAAATGTAACAT
This sequence comes from Villa cingulata, assembly GCA_951394055.1. Taxonomy (NCBI): domain Eukaryota; kingdom Metazoa; phylum Arthropoda; class Insecta; order Diptera; family Bombyliidae; genus Villa; species Villa cingulata. The sequence goes on along the minus strand of OX596020.1, from coordinate 13,105,251 downwards.
TATTACAGGGTATACCCATTAAAAAAAGTACAAATTTTGTTATTAAAAATTTTTTATCTAAAATAAACAAAATTAATTGTAAATGCGTTACACTTAAAATTTTGTGTTTGCTATCAAATGTTTTTACATTTTTGTTAAATTTCTAAATTATAAAATAAATTCTTACTCTAATATATAGCTTAACAAAATAAACTTTTTCTTGTCTTCAAAATTCTCAGAAATTATATGAATCACCTTATATCTTGATATAATGACGCGTCAGGTAGTCAAAAAAAAAGTTCCAGATCGCCTTTAAAAATACATTATGAAAAAATGTAAACAACTGCGTATCAGTTTCAATTTTCCCTATGATTTACATTGTCTACCTAACCAGTACTAACACAGTGAAAAAGTTCCAGATCGCCTTTAAAAATGCATTGTGAAAAAATCGTATACATGTACAATATAATTGTAATGCTCACATTTATATATTGTTTTGTATCTTTTCTTGATTACGGCGGTTTATAAGGAAATATGGATTTGAAATAAGTACATTAATTCTGTACTGTTTTTGTAAATTTAATTTTGATTTTTTTTATTATTTTTAAATATTTATGTGTGTTGGTAAATTTAAAAAAAAAAAGAGTGTCACATCTTGTTAGTTGTTGATCAGTGAAATCAACTAACATTTTTTACTCGCTCCTCCTCCTACCTACGCTACGTATATGCTGCGATAGTACGAATAGTATTCTACACATCACGTGTACTCATTTTTGAATTTTCATTTTGAAACTTCGAGTGTTCGAGTGAAACCTAGTACTTCGGTGCTTTCCTTCACTGTACGACAATACGCAGTAGGCTTTAGTTTGTCATAACTTCGTGATTTTTGTGATTTCTATGTAGTTTTTGGAGTTGATTTTTTAAAACCCTATTTATTCAATAATCTGAAACATACACTGAAAATTGAAGATAATTTAAATAAATATAAACACACTCCAAGTTTTAAATAGTAAATATTTCAACATTTATGAAATTTTATTTGGTTCATTATTATTAATTAGGCTTTTGTAATATTCATTTTTATTTTTTAATATTTCTTTTACAGGTTTTTAGTTGTTTTTCATATATTCATTTATACGTTAATTTGTTTTTTATTTGTAATTTTCTTATCTTAACATATTTTTAATTTTTTTTTTTTTTTTAAAAAAAGGCAAGTTTATTCAATCTCATTTGCAATCATTTACGTATATAAGATGGTATATAAGTTAAAAATATATGAATTTGTTTGTTTTTTTTTCTCATTTATTTTTATTAACTTTTTAAAAGCTACATATTCACGTACATATGTAAGTATTTGTTTTTTTTTATATACAAAAATAATTTAATTGCACTTAACAATTATTTCTATTAGTTTCATTAAAATTATCTATATAAAATTACATTTTAATTAAACAAAATGAAAAAGTGAAAAAAAAAATAATTTAATTTAAAAAAAATGTTCTCTCATCTTTTATGCTATTCAATTACACAAGATCCTTAAATTATATATATGTATAGGTATGTATATTTTTTCTATTTCGTTTATCGATTAAATAAACTCCAAAGTCTATAGGTTGTTAATTTTTTTGTAAGTGTTGGCGGTGTTGGATCTTTCTTTTTCCGAGAATTATTCAATTTCTCTTTCATTTGTTCATCAATAAGTTCTTGCATATCCATCTGAAATTTTTTTTAATTTAAAAAACGAAATATGATTTTAGTTGAGCTTGTGTACAAGAGTTATACATTCTAATGTATATGTAATTTACCTGAAATTGTTCTAATTGCTGAGATAATTCGACTTTTTGATGAATTGCTTCTAAAAGTTGACTATTTGCTTGCATTAATTCGACTCGAGTTTTAGCTAAATCGATTTCAGCTTTTGTGCATCTTGCTACTGCCTTATCACGATCTTCACGTGCTTGTGAAACGATTTCATCTTGATTTGAGCTGCTTTGTGATGCATCTTTTCGTGCTTGATCTCTTTCTTCGAGTGCACTATTTAATTGTACTTCTAAGACACTTAACTACATGCAAATGAATACAGAAAAAAAGAAGTTTAATAATTTATTCAATGTGCAATTTTGCATAAAATTTCGACTACCCCCTATATAAATTTTACCTTTGTTTCTAAGTCTTTAATAATTGATTGATTATTTTTTAGGCTTTCATCTTGTTCTAGAACAACAGTTCTTGTTTGCTCTAAAAGTTCTTTAAGATGTGCTGCATCTAAATTTAATACGAATCTTGTCAAATCATCAGTTACTGATGATAACATTCCTTGTCTTAATTCAAAATTTGAATCTTTTTCATGAGCCGAAATCGTTACATCCATTGATTCCAATGACAAATCAGAATGTAATCCTATACAAATTTTAAAAATTAATCTTTATTAAAAATTGATGTTTTAATAGAAAGTAAAAGTGCATACCTGAATCATCATCATGACTTGTCCTAAAGTAATCACATAGACTTTTTAATTGTTTGTACACAGATCTTGCTTCATTAATTATCTGATAGATTTTTCGATTTTCTTGTGGATCTGCTGATAAATCTTCTTCATCACATTCCATTTCATGTAATAATGACTTAGGTCCATGAATTTGTGATTGTGTTTCACTAACATTGTCCTTCAAATAAATGAAATTAATACAAATAATTAATGTTTTAAGTAATTTTGACAAGTTCTGCTGCTACTGAAAAAAAATAAAAAAAAATATGAACCTACCTTATAGCTAACGGATGATAATCTTTCTGTTAAGGTATTATTTTCTCTTTGAAACCGATCCAATGTTTGAAGAGCAGCCTAGAAAATTTAAAAATGAAATTACAATGAAAAAGTGTTAGATGTTAGAGGGATAAAATTTTTATAATGTCTCAAATTCCTTTTACCTTTAATTTGACCTCTTGTTCCTTGGCATGTCTTTCCAACATATGTATTCGATCTGATGCTTCTTCAAGGGATGCTTGTAATGATTCTTTTTCTTCATCAGAATGATGTAAACGATTTTCCAAATCATTTCGTTTCTCATTTAATATTTGCAATTCTTCTCTTAAAGAATCTAAACTATCTACATGTTCCTGAAAAACATAAATAAATGAAAAATTAAAACAATCAAATTAATTTTATGAAATACATAAAACAAAATACATAAACTTGATACATGTGAAAAGAAAAAAATATGTAATGAAACTAAAGATCATAAATTAAAAATTAGGACCCGAGTATGTGTAATGTTTGAAATTATGAATTAAAAAATGAAAAATCATTTTAATTCGTTATTGTATCAGAAATTGTAACTTACGCATAATAATGTCTGCGAAAAAAAACTGCATGTAAATTAAATTAAAAATCAAACTACATAACAAAGTCAAAGATTAAAAAAAATGTGCTACAAATTTTATGTGTGAATTTTTTTTCACACACAAAAAACAAAATTCATTCTTTGTATGCAGATCCGTTTTATTGGTATGAAATCACATGAAACAAAAATTTCATAAAAATCTTTAATTTATTATTTTACTCCACTTTTTTCGAACAACCATACAGTCAGTAGTCAGTATACATATGATGACTGGGATGTGTATGCCGACCCCGTCGCTACTGCAGCACCCTATAATCAACAACTTTATGAACGACAAACATACCTATACGCCTATACGACGTTTGAATATAACGTATAAAATCGCATAATCACATACCTAATCTAATTCCGATTCTTTTTTATTGTGTGTATCGTTGGACGTGGTGTGGTGTATGTGTACGTTCGTTATAATAATGTACCACATATACTCGTACATGGTAATGGAAATCGAAAATTAATTTTTTGACTCTTGTTCGCATTTTTGTTATTTTTTTCGCAACTTTTAATGAAATAATTAATTTGTAATGTCTTGTATTTTTTTTTGTTTTTTGTTTTATTTTTATTTTTTTTTTTTTTTACATTACTTTAGAAAACAAAAATCCAAATAACAACAAAACAAATTCAAGTACATGAGAATCAGGAACAATAGTTCAAAAATCTGAAATGACTTTGAATGGATATTTGCTTTTGCATTTGGATATTTTATATAACGTAACGACGAGCGTATAAACAAAAAAAAAAAAAAAAACAAAATGTATGATATGATTGTAGAAGAACATGTCGAGAGGCAGAAGAAGAGAAGGAGGAAGAAAATAATAAGAAATTGAAACAAAATAAGCACATATGATGTGTATACGACAACGAATATCATACGACACGATATACATGTGAGAATCCCCATGAAATAATAATAAAAATATGTACTCGTAAAAAATATAAAAATAAAATTCAAAATTAAATTAATTGCGTGCGATAAGATTAGGTAGGTACATTATATTACACGAGTACTCATACTCAGTACTTGTCGTATATATTGTATGATTGTACAAAAATATATTAAACTAATAAATAAAAAATTGTACTCTCGATAACACATATTTAATTAAAAAAAAAAAAAAAAATACACCTACAGCATATATGATGAAGCGATAAAATTTATATACACACATATCTTTACGTATACGTGTACATATGTTTGTACATTAAAAAAGTATTTTTTGTTTTTTACAAGCCATAAATTTTATTAACTCTAATAATAATCTAATGCATATACATATACTATACATTCTATATGAAAAAAAAATATTTTTCTATTTCACAGTGAATAAATAATGCATTTACGTTTATGCAGTATACCTGTACGTAAGTAAATATTTTTTGTATTACATTTTATTACTTTTGAATTGTTTGAATAAAAATTTTTCTATGTAGGTATACATGGACTGGATTGTAAATAGGTATATGTTTTCAAATTAATATCAAGTCCTTCGCTATAATATAATATTGATTGGCTCTACTCTTCTGCCTTGCCTGCTATCATCATGTAGATTATGTAACTTAAAAATGTGTACTTAAAAATTATTTCAATAATGAATCATTCCTATGCTGGAATTTAAAATATACGAGTATATTTTTGATGTACATACATATATTTCTACACTATTTCAATTTTTTTTTTTTTGCAAAAACGAAAATAAAAACACAATATTTTCCTAAGTTCAATAGACTTTGTATATAGCTTTTCTAGAAAGTCCAGAAATTTGACCTAAATAATGAAAACTGTATCTATATTTGCTGTTGCATTCAGTTCAGTATTTATATTCAAGTTTATTTTTGCAATTTGTATATAATGATGTGTGCGGTTAAAAAAAGGGGACTTAATAGATATTGCGGAAGAAAACTGGATACCTTTGGAATTATGTATAATCGTAGGCTCGTAGTGTAGTTCATTCATTTTGTATTATACATCAGGTAACGTTTTCTAATCAATTTTTGTGCATTGTCGTACGTTGTAGTACAAAATTTTTCCTCACCAATCGAAACATAGTACAGTCGTACAATACTGATCATACAAATATGAACACGAGGTTTGTATGTATATCTTAGAAAATATGAAAAATATTTGAAAATTTACCTTTGACGATATGCTTTTTTGTTTTAATTTGTAAATATTTCACACATTATTAGCGCTAAAATTGAGCGAAAAACAGCAAATAATTTTTTTTTTGTCTGTAGAAGAAGATTGAAAGAAAAAATGTATCTAGGCACATGTTGATTGTACTTAAATGCCAACAATAATAAAAATGTGTTGCTAATGATTTTAATTTACTTTAATACTGTTGTCGTTTAATTTTTACTTTACCTTTTTATTTTATTTGTTTTTTTTTGACAAAATATTAATTGACGACGACGACGATGATGATGATGATGCGACTATATATGTAGGACATTCTTTACGACTTTAGGTTAAATATAAATATGTAATATTGCTTTGTAATGATCTGTATAATATATAATGTACTCTACTCTATATAAAATTGTACTTACATCTAGTACATTTATACAAAATGTGTATCTAATATAATTTATTTAACTTACTTGTAAACTGGAATTTCTCGAATTATATTGCTCTTTTAGTTGATGTAATTGTGCGGTAATTTTTGCTTCAGTTGCATGAGCTTCTTGAATTTGAGCATTCAATCGAGAATTTTGTAATGTTAATTCATTGATAAGTGTAGCTTTTTCACGTTCTGCTTGACGTATTGCATTTTCCTTAAAAAACAAAAAAATAAAAAAAAAATTTTAAAAATACACAATAAAATAATAAGAAAACAAAGAAAACACAAAAATGATATTATGTACTTAAAAAAAAATTGTAATGGTACATATTCCTCAATAATCTTTTTTATTCTTGTATTGTTTCAATCTTTTAAACATTACAATACTATATATAGGATAGAGGAGGTGTATGTTCATTATTTGAATATAAATTTATTTTATTTACATAAATAACTCTTATATACTCATCATCATATAATGTAAACGGATATACAAAAATGAGATCATCATCATATAAAATTATAAATTTTTTTATCATTTAGGTATTTTACCTGTGCTTCTAATTTTTCTCTAAGTTCTGATAGATCTGATTGTAATTCAAGAACACGTTGATCATTTTCATCTTCTGCTAAGGCTAATTTTTGTTTTAAAATATGTTTCTCCTGTTGAAGTGTCTGGAATAAAAATTAAAATAAATTTAAAAAAAATGTTAAAATTCATATACAAAAATGTATTGAAAAATTACAACTATCATGACTATATGAAAGAAATGAATTAATTTAGGCAATGAGCGTAAGTTTCAGAACCTTTTAAATACCACTTTGATGTAAAATTCAAAATTTTTCAAATTGTATTGTGAGCATATTTTCAACGCAACATGAATCAAGCAACTATGTATTGAAATAGTAGATTAGGAATAATTTTTTCGATGCACAAAAGGAAGCAATTGTATAAGCATAAGCTTTTGTGCATTGAAATCGAAACTGTACAATGTTATATTTTTTTCGTCGGACATTTCGAAACTCATCCTATAACTCTATATGTAGAAAAATTGTTGCTGAAAGTCCATATACAATATTCAGATTCGCATAATTAAGTAAATAATACTCGATCATTCATATGAATGTTAAAAAAAAAGAAATAAAATAAAATTAAAATTTATGTCTATGAAAATTTATGTTAATTAGATCTTTTGATATTATACTATACGAGAGTAGCCATAGTCACAGAAGTACCTATACCAGAAAAAATATATACTAGTATGGAATATGAAATATTTCTTTTTGCCTATAATAATTTATTGCGTATATACATAGTAACAATAATGACTTAAAGTATGTATAGATATTTCCTTTCGTATATATTAGCCATCATAGATTTGAAATTAAAATTAAGTTTTTTGATTTTATTTATGACCAAAATTATGACATACCCGCAATGTAGATAGTCGTTAAGTGTTAGAGAAAAAGAAAAAAAGATTTTGTCATTTTAGGCATAATTAAATGTATGAAAGAAAATCAACAACAACAAAAAAAAACATATTTATAAAAAATAATGTTTTTTTTTTCTCACTTTATGAAACTGATTAAAATTACGTCATTTTATACTAACAAAAAATGATTCATCAATAATTTATAATAAAAAAAATACATAATAATAAAAAATAAATCAAGGTATAAAAATTTACATACACATAAATACATATATGTATATAAATTATAGATACATACATTTACATTATAAATTATTGTTCACTCTATTATAATCAATATTCAAAAATCGTTTATGCACAATACACTGAACAACTATATAGGTAATTTAATTTTTGTATATTTTCAATAAAATTTTCATGTATGTATACGAGTACCTACATAATGTACTATAAATGTACCATTATATTACTTATTCATAAAATTAAAAAAAAAAAAAAAAATATTTCTTTTTTTTACTAAAATTACCGTATCTTATTTGCATTACGAATGTAGATACAAGATCAAAATGTATTACAACATAAGAATATTTATACACAGATAAAATATGTACTCGTTGTATATAAGTTGATTGCATGTGTATATGTAGATACACACGAATTTGTATTACTATATTGTATTTATTTTTCAATATAATTCGGGTTTATACTTATTATGTATACTCGTATATGTACACGTTATTATTATTATTATTATTTTTTTTTTTTTGAATGAATGAATAAAAAAAAATTTGTTTTTTATTGCAATATGACAGATCGATTAAGGCTTAAGAAATCACTGGATTATAATCGATTTTATAATAAAATCTATAAACTGCATATACTATATACTTGTACAACTTGTGAAATATATAATAAGGGTATTCACGGCTTGGTCTTGTATCATTGTAAACGGTTTAAACTCGTACAATCCTACACCTATTATGTAAACATGTTCTATGTAATTTTTACTTACACTGCTTGAAAAAATTTATAATGCTAAAACCCATTGTATACACGGCGTATATTACTATTGTATATGCCATTCTGACATAATGCTAAACAAATTTGATTGAATTTATTTTTATAATATTATAGCTGGACACATGTTATTAATTTGCTTGCTTTCAATACAAAATTTGCTATGGTGGTGCGTTCACGAAATCGTATAAGATTTGGGTGTATATTTACACTTTTTACACTCTTACAACAAATCGTGAATACCTCTAATATAAAAAAATAAAATTTTTTAATTTTTTCTTATAAATTTTCATTTACTTTGATATTATTGAAATTTACAATTACTTATTATACATACAATGCCTTTCGTATACGAATACGTTATAGATATTTTTGTATACTTGTGTTAGTTACAAAAATGTTTTTAGTACAAAAAAAGAGTGTTACAGCTATGAGATATCTGAAATTCTTAATTTTTATCGAAAAATTTTTTCAATTTTTTTTTCTTTTTTTTTGTCCTCTATTTTATAAATAGATTTCTATATATACATACTATAGACTCATACTCGTACATTATTTATAAAATGCAAACTGTTCTTTTTTTTTTGTTGTTGTTGCTGATTAATTTGATTAACAATTTCGAATTTAAAAATACAAAATAAGTTTTCAATTTTTTTTTTCTAAATTCAAATAATTTTAAAATACGAGTCGAGTATAGGTACATGAAATGGTATACACGAATATCTACTTATATAGCGGTACATAATATTCTGGAAATTTTCAAAAGTCAACTATTATTATGAAAAGTCAAAAGTTATTTTTACAGGAAAAAAAAAATGAAAAAAAAATTCAATTTTGTTAACTTTATTTTCATGATTATTTGAGGGGAGAAAAAAAAATAAAATAGAAGTGCATACCGGCGTACATAATTTTATTAATTTTTGATTTGATACACAGTCAAATGGTTTTTTTTTTTGTGTATCATTCAAAATCAAAATAGAATTAAATTACGTTATATGTAAGAAGTGTACATTCGTATACTATATAATATTGTAAAATTATAACTATTTACATACATGAGTAGGTACGCACACACACAAACACATTAAAAATAAAACAATTATTATGGCAGTTATAACGTAATTGAATTCTACGTAAAAAAATATACTATGTAGTTTGTTTTGTTCTCTAATTCGAAGGTGAAATTTCCCAAAAATAATAATTTCATTTATTTGAAAATTTTACTTTTGTCATAATAAAATTTCCATTTACTTATATTATCTGCTATAAATTTATTGTAAGAAATATGTAATTTTATAGTTTATCAAAAATATCAAAACATTATTTAGTTAATTGTATGTGATATGATTAAATTTGATGCGATAAATTTTTGCACAAATAATTGAAGAATTATTTACAGAAATTATGATATTAATAAGCTTATAAGTGAGTGATTAATATATAGTTCTCTACTGAGTTCTCAATTTTCTACTTATTTCCTACGAAAATACCATTAATATTTTACACATCATGGTGTACTCGTATTTTTCTTGTTTATAAAAAGGTGATTTTCTCTGCTTAGTAGAACGCGAATATTGTAAACAAAACAAACTCGGAAAATCAACTAACAACATTTTTTACTTGCTCTTCCCCCTACCTATAATATACGCTACGATAGTACGAGTAGTATTCTACACATCATGTGTGCTCGTATTTTTGTTGTTAAGAAAAAGTTGATTTTCTCTCTGAGTATAGAATGCGAATATTTGTAAATTGTAAACAAAACAAACACGGAAAATCAACTAACAACACTTAATATTTGCTCTTCTTCTCTGTACATACTCTGAAGCAGTAGGTATGCAACAATGTATAAGCTGAATTTTGTTCTTTAAGGTGTTTGTTAAATTTTTAAATATTCCCATAATGAAAGAAATTTAATTTCTTGAAAAAAAAAATGTTTTGAAACAATTTACGAGTCTGCACTCTAATTAGTATTAAATACCTAATGTATTTCATGTACGATAAAAAAAAAATAACATTTAAAAAATTTAAAATACTAGTACATATTTTTATTTTTATTTTCATCAATCAATCAATCAATCAATCAATCAGTCCATAGTAGCAAGTAGCCAGTAGTCGCAATCAATATTAATGCTTCATTCCATCGTAATCATCTATGCATAAAAAAGCAAACATTAATACTTTATTTTCTATAGTAGTTCAAGTACATAAATAATGCTTCACTTTTGTTTTTCATATTATATACATTTTTTCTAAATTTTATTATTTTTTGTTATGTGTATACACGCGTGTATAATTTTGTATATTTACAGTATACAGTACATACAAATGCTCTCCTTCTGAGTAATTATTATTTTTAATTCATATTTTGTTTTTGTGTTATTAATTTCCATAATTTATTGTGTTTTTTATTCAAATCTAATTCACATGATTTTTATTTTCCTGTTCAAATTTTAAATTTATTCTATTTCTTCTTCTCATACATACATATTATATATATATGTACATTCAATTTATGTATATAAGAAATAATAATAATAATAATAATAATAATTGTGTGATTTTTCCACGTGCAAAATAAAATGAAACAAAAAAACAAATACATATGTTATTATTATTATTTTTAATTTGAATTTCTATATTGTATTTTCATTAGGTAGATACACCAACAAACCATTTATTATTATAATCATAATTTTTTTCTTTTAGATTTTTCTGAAAAAAATAAAATCGAGTTCAAAAGGTGTTAGGTACTTTCTATTCAGAAGAAGAAAGATAAAATAATAAATAAATAAACAAACGAAAAAAAAAGAAATGTAAAAATGAATTAAAAATAAAGTTCAAAAATTGTGTATGATACTTTATATCGCTTATTACATACTCTCTCATACACTGTAGAAGCTGGGAGTGAATACTTAAAGTATAGGTACTGTGTGATGGGTGGTACCAAAGACCCATCCCAAAGGGTATAATTAATTATATTGGTCTTTGGTGGTACTTTTACACTTGTAACATTCATAAATAATTTCTTTCTTCTTCATTTTTGTTTCCTATACATTATAATAAATTTAATATTAAAGCTTGGGTTTTTCTATCAAATATTCACATTTCAATTTTTATTTATTACTTATATGGATTTCATTTTTTTTTTTTTTGTTTTTGATTTTTTCATTACTTTTCCCAAATAAAAATACCAGTATAATACATTTTTTTTTATATATATTTCAAGATTATTCATCTTAAAAAAAAATAAAAATAATAATAATATATCTTCTATATTACTATTGTTAATATTTGTGCAGATCGTGTACGTTCAAATGAACAAGGTTTAAACGTATATACGATGATGAAGAGAGAATTTTATACAAAAAATTTGTTAATATAAGAATAAATATACTAGAGCTTATCCCAAAACAGTTGATAAATTCCGTCTGTGGTTTTATTTGTGTTAAGAAAATTTGAGTTTTACAGATAAGATTTTGACTCTAAGATAGAAAATTGTAATTTTTAGAAAAATGTTTGAAATCTTCATTCAAGCATATATACTTATATACACAAGTGGTTTTGTTTATTCCTCGTGCATAAATGTATAAGCATCTTTTCTTCTGTCCATGCCAACCTATAGTGTACTATGAAAATTTTCAACTGTTTTGGGCATATCTATATAAAACATCACTACTGTGGAGAAAATTAACTAAATGTAATGAAATAGATGTGGTGGTTCCTATATACTATACACATAAGAATGATATGATGATGGTACATGTACACTAAAAATAAAATATATTATTAACTATCTTGTATAGTAGATAATTTTTATTTTTCTTTAAAATTGTATTTTTATATATATATTTTTTTTTTGTTTTTTAATTATGTACATTATTCGCATTGGTAATTATTATTTTCATTTTCACTGAATTCTTTTATACATTACACATATTCACTTTAAGTTTGTGTGGTTTTTTTCTTTATTGTATATGTATGTGTACTATACTATATGTAATTTACAATTTTTATGATAAAAAATATCATCTGTTTTTATTATAAAAATTTTACCTTTCACAATAATTTGTAAAAAAATAAAAAATATTAAATTAAATACAAAAATATGTACATATACATACGAGAATGTAATTAACCACACACCGTATATTGCACGCTTCAAATGTGTATAATGTATAATTCATGTATGTATGTATATTACATATGCTCATATTGTACTTTTTACTATAAATATATACAATATATACTCCTATACGTGTATATATACATCACTTTGTATTGCATACATTCGTACATATTGAAATCGTAAATTACCTGAATATGCAGTTTTTACAAAGTATACATAATTAATGTGTACATTACCATGCATTATGCACACATGTGTGTATATATGTACATATAATAATAATTAGAAAAAAAAAACATTGATAAAGATAAGAATTCATTTTAATGAGGTGCGTTTTTGTTTTTTTGAGAAAAATAAAAATATTATTATTATTATTTTTTAAAATGAATAGAAAAATAAAAGGAAGAAAAAATAATTTTCATATGCACACATACTTATATACACGAGTACGAGTACGAAGTACACGTTTATGGTCATTAAAAGTTTAAAAGTTACATACATTATTACGTTATGTTATGTTGATGATGATGATGATAAGGCATATCGTTAAATGTTTTGTTTATTTAAGATTTTTACACCACCATAATTTACATTTGTAAATTAAATTTAAAAAATGCATACATGTAATAAAATTATGAGACAAGTAATTAATTATTACTAAGTAAAAAACAAAAAATTAACGTTAAAAATTACCCATGGATAGTTGAGCAAATTAAAAAAATATTTTATCAGATTTCTAATTTAATAATTTATTATTATTATTTATTACTATAGTCCAGTGTGTATACAATTATTTGGATTTCTAAATAAATTAACTGTTAACTGTAATTTAACTGTTCTATAAAAGCATATATAGTATAGACAGTTAGATAGTTTTTATAAATTCGAATTTTGCATTAGAAATTTTTCAAATAATTTAGATACCATCATCATCATTGTTATCAGAGCGACAGTCAGGTGTGAGTATTGACTTACTTCAAGATCTGTTGCCATCTACACTTTTTTGATACGCAAAATTCTGCTAATTTTCAACCCTCAACGCGTTCAGATCATTTGTGACATCCTTTAACCTCCCTCACCCTCTCCTGAAATGTGAAAAATATCAAAGCACTGTTTTCATCACATTATCGCTTGGTTCACTCGCAACATGTCCGATCTATTTGAACCTGCTAATTCTAATACGATGCACAATACTTCTTATATCCTTCAATTTATGGATATACCAATACCATCTACTATGGAATCATGTATTTCTTTCGAACCTAAATTGAATATTGAATGAAGAAAATTCGAAAATTCCTTACTCAATTTTTTTTCAAGAAGATTTATGTATTACATTCACTCACTATGCTCCGTTGATTGTTGAATCATTTCTGTATAGATTTTTATTTGATTTTTGACTGTATGCGATGTTGCAATTTTCTATGTAATACACGTACGTACATAATTCGTTAGCTACAGCAGGATAGGTAACATGATGGGTACTCAATTATTATATCAGGAATTTTTCAAGAAGCATTCATGAATAAATTTAATTGATTATTTTATTTATTGAGTTTTTGTTTTTCGTTATTTAAAAATTTATAGTTTTGTTTTTTCTGATTTTATAAAATCATACAAATAAAAAAATATGTGCATTTTTACATCATTTCTTCAATGAAAGTGTATAAAAAATTTATTGAACACTCATATTGTGCAGACCAGACAATAAATTAATGATAAATGACTTGAATAATGTAAAATTGTTTTTCTATTACATACTCGTACGACATACACTATTTTAAAGGAAAATATTTTCAATTCAATATATTTTGTTTTTACTATTTTTTTATTTAAGTTATTTTTTTTTTGTAATTTACAATTTATTTTTCTCTTTTATTTCAAATTTTTATTCACCTTTCAATTGTAAATTTCACTTTCTTCTCTATAAAAATTCCATATGTGCATCGTAAATTTTTTTTCTCCAATTTATTTATTATTTTCGAATCATGTAATTTGCGTAATGTATGACATAATTTAAAAAAAAAAAAAAAAAAAAAAAACAGAAATAAAATAATAAAAAAACTATTTCATTTATACAATTTATCTAGTAGTCAAATTTGGCAACATGGCAATAAATTCTCTTTGTGGCTAAGGTTCTCCTGGTTGACTGTAGTGCAGTGAAGAGGAAGGAATATAAAAGAAATTTCCCGGTCTACAATGTATATAAGATAGGACTGTATATAATAGGATAGGCAAAAAAAATGAAGAGACATATTAAGAGAGGTCAAGGCTCAATGGACTGTAATGCCAATTGCCACCACGAAGATAGATTGAAGACAAACATTACTCATCGTACATCTGTTGTACTGTACTATTGGAGAAATGAATGAAGAAAAAAATCACTAATCAACAACGATTTTCAATGATAATAAACAATTCAATATAATAATGATTATAAAAATAAATTTACTCTAAAGCTTATATAGCTATCGGTATAGTTTAGATATGCAATTTTCAATGTGACGTGTGTACACATACGAGGAGAACATACACACACATACAAGTACAAAATCATATTTATAAGGTACTATATTCTATACTCTATATTATCACTGTATGTCTATATTTGATAAATAGAAACTTAATACCTTTCATATTAACCAGTAGATAAACCGTTTTATGTCATTTTTATCTCCTCTATTCTGTATAAAACGATTAAAATACAAAAAAATTAAAAAATAAAAATAAAATGTTTGGTTTATGATGATAATATGCAATTCAATCAGTTCATTAATTTTCATTATTTTATAAAAAAAAAAAACTATAGAGAAGAAATCTTATGTTCACGTCATTTGTATTTTACGTATGCGGTATATGCAAACGTATGTAAATGTTAAGCG
Organism: Villa cingulata; assembly: GCA_951394055.1. Lineage (NCBI taxonomy): Eukaryota > Metazoa > Arthropoda > Insecta > Diptera > Bombyliidae > Villa > Villa cingulata. Next base: position 13,089,852 of record OX596020.1, on the reverse strand, counting down.
GTTGTCCACATATATGTATATATATGTATGTATGTACTACAAGTATATTATGAAATTATTGTGGTTTTAGACTTAAAAAAAAAAAAAATAAAGAAATAAATAAATAAGATTAAAAAAAATAAATACCATATGGGCTAAGGTTGTCAACGTATGTAGCAGTTTCATAGCTATAGCCTATAGGTACTAATGTATACTAATAATGATGTCGTTTTATATATTTTTTTTCGATTTTTTACTTTATACGTTTCTTTCATTCTATTAAATATGTATGCATGAAATAATAATAATAATAATAATAAAAATAATGAACATTAGAATTTCCTAGTAAATCAATCAATCAATCAATACAATAATGATGAATCTTATTAACTGATGTACTATAACCACTATAATTATACATTATGCATGTATTGTAGTATAAAAGTGTACATATAAATTTGTATTTATACAAAATGTACATATGTACAAGTATATATACATACACACATCATCTTAATTATGATAAAAACAAGTTTCTCTATTTTATTTTATTTTATTTTATTTACAAGGAGAGGACAGCTAAATCTGCCTCCCCATCGCCTTAACCACAACCCGATCTGGCCTTTTACCGATTGTTTCTATATACATATATTGAATAAATCTCAAATTAATCTTTATATATTTGGATATAAAATAATGTGTATTTGTTATATTATATATTCATAATTATTTACAAATTTTGTTAATTGACGAATTCTTATTTTTGCTTATTTATTTTTATTTTTTAATAAAATTTATTGTTTAATTGTTTTTCATTTCAAATTTTCCAAACAGTACACGTAAGTATGTGTGTTTAGCATCACATGTATGTAAATGTATAGAATGTACGTACGTTAAAATCTATAAAATGAAAAAATAAACCTACATATCATAAGTATTCTTCATTATGCAAGGATACAAATTTACCTAACAATGTATAACATTAAGAAAACGTTTCTGAATTTTTACCGACATTTTTATTATTAATTTTCTGATTTCCCTTTTTTTTTTTTTTGCTTTTTAACCGAAAAAATTATATTCGCGTGTCATATGTACTATGTACATATGTATATACATAGCATACGTATGTGTACAATGATTATGTGTATTAAGTATTAAGTATTAATGATGATGTATGTGTATTAATGAATAAAAATTAATGTTACTAGAGCACTAGAATTATTTTGAAAAATCGAAAACGTTACAAAAAAAAAAAAATAAATAAATAAAAAGGACGCAGTAAACAAAAATGTGCATGTAAGTATGATGGTATATCATGCTCATTCATATTATATTTAGGCTTAGGGTTATCGTTAAAATATTTATAATAAATTTACATAGTACTCGTACATGTGTAAGTAAGTTGTACTTTTTAGAGACATCAAATATATTTATTCAGATATAAAAATACACACATACTAATATTATATTTGTTTTGTATGCATGTGAATGTATATAATGTAGAAAAATATTTTAAGTTTTAGTTTAACAATCGATATTACCATGGTACCGATTAATTTTGACTTAAAAAAATAATAAAAAAAAAGGCGATAATGAAAAAATGCACATAACACAAATACATAACATGTATATGAATTTTAGTATATACATATATTTATCACATTCACATACATATAAATAAATAAAAATATATATGTATATAAGTATGTACATATATAAATAAATTATGACTATATAATGTGATGACTAAAAATGAATAAATGTGTATTACTCGTATACCATATTTCGTGCATAATATTTATGTGATAAATGAAAAAATCGATAACTCAATTATTTTATTATTTTATTATTATTATTATTATTATTACTTTCCTTTACATGATTTTCGAATTTTTATTGGTTACAACTATAAATATTATTTGAAAAAAGAATACAGTGAAATAAAATAAAATATTTACGTTGCAATGATACAAGATTTTTATGAATCAACTATAGCGTATATCGTACTATAGTTGGCTATACCAATAACCTCATTGCTCTAATAATTACTGTCTCTTCCTATCTCTGTATACTTTTTATGATGTACAAAGCAAGTATAAAGAGAAAATGTTGGAAATACGAGTGCATGCATAGTGTGTAAGGTACTACGTACTACCAATACTCAATAGTACTACCTACTTACTAATATCGCACTCGTATTCGTATATCGTACTATAGTAAATGGTTAGTTATCAATATCCTCATTGCTACTACACTTAGGGTGGTATTCACCATAATGGATATATCCGTCGGATATATTTCAGACGGATACAATTTCAGATTATTCATCAACCTAGATAAAATTTGTTTTCGAACTTTGTTTTCGGCAAACATATCAGCTGATTGTATTTTTATACGTAGGTCACACTGAAAGTTTTGCGCCTCAAAAAACTAAAACAATTTTTTTTAACAAAACACCTTTTACTGTTTTTCAAAATATTCTCCTTTATTATCTATACACTTTTGCATTCGATTGAACCAGTCGTTGAAGCAGTCAATCCAGTGCTCGAGACGTATCTCTGAAATGTAGTTTTTAAACTCTTCAACAGCGTCCTCTGGTGTGGTAAAGCTCCTTCCTCGCAGTCTGTTTTTAATTTTCGGGAACAGGAAGAAATCGCAGGGCGCTAGGTCGGGACTGTAGGGCGGATGGGTCATTTTGTCAACACCTGATGCTCTTAAAAACTTCTCAGTGTCTTCTGAGGTATGCGCGGGCGCATTATCATGATGCAGAATGATTCGACTTCTTGGACGGCTTTCTCGGATTTTGTTTATGACTGCAGGCAAACAAACTGTTGTATACCATTCTGCATTTACTGTGCGACGATCTTCCAGTGGTACTGTTATTATATGACCTGAACGTTTAAAAAATGAGGCAATCATTTTTTTACCAACACTTCGGCCCCTTTTCACTTTTGTCGGATTTGGCTCATCTGGAAAGACCCATTGCGCCGACTGAGCTTTACTTTCAGGTTCATACCCAAGTAACAATTTTAATTTTATAATGGCATACAGGGCATAAATTAAACCAATTTTTCAAGACCGTCTCAAAGCTGTTAGATTGACGAAATAGTCATAAAACTTTTTTATAACCTTTATAAAGTTGAAAAGGCCTATCTACAAGGGGTTGTGAGAGCCAGTTTTACAAACTGTCTTGAAACTCCTTAGTTTTATCTTATCCAGTTGTGTGGAGTTTTCGTAGAGCACCCTAAAACCATTGATAAAGCTCTTATAGAACCTAAAAGCACAATTGTGTTGTTTTATATTAGTTGTGATATACTCTTGCAATATACAATAAAACTATATTTAAATTGCCTTATTAAGATTAATAAGTACCAAATATGCCTAATTCTAGATAAATTTGCTTTAAAATTACATTACTAATAGAAAAAAAGAATTTAATATAAAGAATTTGGATTAAATTCTTTTATTAATAAAACTAGGAGTGCCTATAACAATGACTATGCCTAACACGATAATATTTGTTTATTTTTTTAATATTTTAACTTTTATATGAATAGACATTACATATAAAAGTAAAATTATCATTATTCAAACGTAAAATTTTAATGCTACAGCCACTTTACTGTTGAAATCTTACATAATACGCCCAAAAAACTAAAGGGCCTCAAAAATAATGAAAAATTAATAAAAAATTAGAAAAACGGAAAAATATTTTTAAAAAGTCAAAATTTCATTTAATTCTTTTTGAGTTGTTAAAGATATAAAAATTGATTTATAGTCTTGATATATAGTCAATATTTATTTCATTAATCCTTGGAAAGTATAAAATTGTAGAAAACAGGAAAAATTTGAATTAATATTTTCATATGTTTGCAGCTCGAAAATCTGAAAATGGTGGATATTGGATAAAACCTTTTTATTTGATTTAAACCTTTAATAAATACATCGAGACTCACATACTGCTTGCTCAAAATCATTTTGTCACATACGAGAGTATTTAGTTTTATATAATGCTTTTTTAAATGTATTGAGTTTTATGCCATGTTCTTATGTCTAGTTCGCAGTTATTTAAACAGTTTCATGTATTTAAATACAAGGTGATTCTATTTAACATACAAATATTGATACCACGCAATTCTTCGGATTGTGTCATGACAAAAATTGTACTAGCAAAAACTCAACTGAAAGCACTAGAGGATATTGAAAATTTCTAGACCTTGTGACACAAAATCGGCTGTAATTTTTTGTACATTCCTATATCATCTTAATTTTTTGTGCAAGTGATAGGTAATTCAATTACCTTTATTTTGATATACTATAACATGTAGTTGAAAACACGCTTCTGTGCAGAAATAATGAGGATGATATGTTTGGTATACAGAAGGTTATACAAGGTCTTAAAATAAATTCAATTGAATTTTTACTAGTACAATTTCTTTCATAAAACACTTCGAAGAATCGCATGGTACCAATATTTGTATGTTGAATAGAATCGCCCTGCATAAAATTGAAAGAAAAACAGACATGCGCTTTGAAAATCAGTTAGTCTGTCTGTACATTGTAAATTAATTCGCAATAATATATCGTTATAAGAACATTTAGTTTTATTATTTCTTTATACAAGATCGTTTGCTCTTCTACAAGTGTATATGCCAACACCACCAACAATTTGTAGAGTATTAAGACTACATTCAGCTATCTGTTTATTACTTGGTAAAACTTCTGTATTCAGGATTTTAAGATATTTTTTTTTAGCTTGACGTTTAAAATGACCACTGTTTTTAATTTTTTTCCAATTTTTAAAAAAATCTGACATTTTTAAAACATATATATGTAACAATCTTTAAAATGATGAAATGTATTTTGGAATATACTATAGGTTATTGAATAAAATTTTTTTGTTTTGTCCAAGCATTTCACAAGTGCTAAAGGGAAGTGTCTATATATGGCTATAAACAAAACCTCACAGTTTTTAAAAAGTTTTAATACAGAATTGGTTATAATATTTTTAAAACATCCTTGGTTTTCGTTTTATAAGAGCCACATGTAAAATTGAAAAGTCTTGTATAAAATACTCCCCAAACAAAGATTTAAAGCGTTTTTCCCGACTTAATGATAAAACTTTTATAGGAATTTGATGTTAGTTTTGACGCAGCTTGATGAACAATATTTATTAAGTCATGCAGGAACTTTATAAAACTAATCAAAAGCAAACAGAAAACTTAAAACCAAAACATTTTGACAAAGCAAATCTCCAGACAATAATAAAACTTGTTCAAGATTAAAAAGCTTTAAAGGAAAAATGGTTTTATCATTAATTCCAGAAGTAATCTTTAAAACTAAAAATAAAACTCTTTGCTCTCTAAGGCCAATGAGTACTAGTAAACACCTTTATAAATCTGCTGGACATGTCTACTGCTCTCATAAAACATTAATAAAACCTATATAAAACTAGCTGGCTTAAAAATGTTACTTGGGTATGAATATATCCAGGTTTCATCCCCTGTGACAATGTCATACACTGAATTTGAAGCACCACCTCTAAATTTTGAAATCATTTTTCTACACCAACTAACACGAATGTCCTTTTGCTCCTGAGTTAAACGGTGTGGTATCCACCGACAACAAATTTTTTTCACAAACAAGCGATCATGTAAAATCGTTTGAACTTGGCTCATGCCAATGCTTAAAGAAGCTCGAATTTCTTCGTAGGTCACTCTATTATTTTCTTCGATCATTCTTCGGACAGAATTGACATTTTCTTCAGTCACTGCTGTTGAAGGACGACCTTCACGAGGCTCATCGCCCAAAGAAAACCGACCGCGATTGAATTCAGCATACCAACGGCGAATAGTGCTGATATGTGGAGCTTGATCACCAATTGCATTTTGAAGTCGTTCTTTGCATTGATCTGGTGTTAAAGATGATTTGAAATCATAATAAATCATCACACGAATGTCTCTTCTGTTTAAATCCATTTTTTTAACAAACTATGAAATTTTATAAAGCCACTACAAATTAATGCTTGAAGATAATACTTTCCAAAAAACACAGCTGATTACTCAAACTTCAAATTACAAAATAAAAACAACAATGGCGGCTGATAGTAAGATGTTACCGTGCCGCGCAAAACTTTCAGTGTGACCCTCGTATTACAAAATGAAAAAAAAGGTTCTGTGATGTGATAATTATATGCAAAGACCATACAGTACAACTACATTATCTTTATTTGTGCTGTTGCTGTTAATAACAAGGTTATGTTCGAACGATATTTATAATACCACTCCGAGGTTGTCTTAAAAATATCCGAGTATTGTTTTATCCAGGTTGATGAATACACTTTATCTTAGATAAAAGATAATCTATGTTGGTGAATACCAGCCTTACTGTCTTTTTCTGTTTCTTGTATACTTATCTATTTCTCGTATAGTACAAAGCAAGAATGAAGAGAAAATATATTTTTCTCATGAATGAAAATACGATAGTGCATGGGATGCAAGTTATTATCGCAGAGTACTCGTATATCTTAAATCTTACTATAAGATAAGCTATTAGTTAGCTACCAATATCCTCATTGATTGCTACTACTTATTGTCTCTTCCTCTTTCTTGTATACTTCTTACAGTGTGCAGTGCATAGTGTAGAGCAGGTATAGAAAGAAAATGATGAATTTATCTTATTAATCAAAATATGAGTGCATGGTATATAATATATTACGTATTCAACAAAGATGAATTGAAAGTGAAAATCTTAAACAAATTAAATGAATCGTTATATTTGATTTCATATTAAATGTAAGTAATAAGGAAAATGTAACAACATTTTATTGTTTTATAATTACATAATTTTTTAATGTTTTGCTACATAAACTGAATACAGAAATTAAATGACAAAAATAAGAAATTATTTTAGTTTTATGCAACCATATAGCATATGGAACAAACATAATGTTCGTACACAATATTGTTTCGTCAATATCATATACATCTTACATCAACATTCAACATCATATTATAATGACCATGCATACATACATTCATACATTAAATACAAGCACATCTTTGACATCATATAAGTTTTTATTTGCAAAAATAATTCTCATTTATTTTTTTTTATTTATTTATATATTTTTTTTTGTTCATTTTTAAATTATATGTATATGTGATGCATATAAATAAAAATGATAATTTGTTTTCTATTCATGCAATAATTTATGATTAAATTTAATACACAATAATAATACATATACATAATATGTATATGTACATATGTATGTATATGTTACAGCTACAACAGGTACGTATGAGTAACAAGTAAAGTAAAGTGACAGATTTTTATAAATCTACATGTATACATACATATGTATGTGTAATACAAATGTAGTCAATTAGTTATAAAATTATTATGGAAAAAACATTAAATAAATAAATGAGTCATATGTTTTTTAATTTGCAAACCAAAAATAATAAAAATAAATAAAATATGACCATTTTACCATATATATATATATGCATATGGATACCTTGTACAAACATATATAAATACATGTACATATACATACAGCATTGCAAATATATAAGAAAATTGTATAGTAAACAAGTTAAACAACATCATAAATATGAACAATAATAATAATAAACGCAGCCATAGAGGTAATCTATTATAAGAATAAAAAGCTGTAAAATTAAATTAAATATGGTAAAGTCTTCATAATCATTAAATAATGTTAAACACTCGTAATTTATAAAAACAAAAAACAAAAATCATAAGAATGATTTCATACTTTTGAGTATATATAGACATGTATGATGTAGGTATCATGTATGCTTTATCCTATTTTACTTATTCTTTACTACTATAATATGTACAGCTATAGTTGTATAGATATAACTCGTATGATACGGAAATATAAATTCGTATACGTATGCGTGAACAGACACCACATGACATCATTAATTTTGATGATAATTTTTTTTTTATTTTTGAATCATGTTTTCTATTTATATGTGTACCTATGTGTGTATTTTAATTTTTATAATTTTTTATAATTCATTACTAAAGAAATTTAATTATGTAAATGGTAGAAAAGTATAGTAAACTGAGCGCGTTTTTATAAATGCCATGCTTTATAGTATGTATGTATATCCAAATTAAGAAATCGTAATCGCATATTAACTTTATAAATGTAACACATAAAATATATGAGTACAAATTATGTAATGTACACAGTACACATTATATTATGTATACCCGTCTACCTATACCTATCTTATATGTATATATTTTTCTCATTGTTTATGAAATATTTCTGCATATAATATGAAATATGCAATTGAATATGTAAATAACTGACTGTATGTGCATATAATGTATGCCAAACATTGAAATTTACATTTTTGACTTATTCAAAACTGTATTCAAAATTAACAAATGGGGGAAAAATGTTGAAAAAACTTTGTACACATTATCCTTATAAAACATTTGCTTTTTTTGTTGCAAAATATATTGCATATACATATGTACATGCAAACATACAGATACAGGTATGTGTATTTATTATTATTTAAAAATATTTCAATAGAATTGCGTATATACGGATACGTTGGAGTTGGACATACTACATACGTAAGTGCACCAAACCGTATATTCATATTCCCAATTTCTTAACAACTAAAGAAAAAAATATATATTATTTTTCTATCTCTGCAATATGAAATACATTTATACTTGTAGATTATGTGTATTAAAAAATCTGAGTACATATAAAATTTAATTTTTGAATTTTCATTTTAAAACTTCGATAGATAGCGCCTGGAGGCATTTAATCGGGAAATCAGCCACTATATGTCGTGAATGAAATCACACATTATCATTCAACCTTTACCACTTTATGTATATCTCCCCATCCTAACATAATATAAAACAAATTTATATTTATACCATCTTCAAAAGAAAATGGCTCAAATATAAGCCAAAAAAAAAAAGTGAATACTAAATAAAATAATAATTAGTTCAGCAACATTGTACATATATCAATAATGTTTATAAGCTTAATTTTTGAGATGATGATGGTATGGTAATGTTGATTATGGTAATGATGACAGTTTTGACCTAATTTAAAAAAAAAAATTTGAGCCATATATTACTTTTTGGCTATATATACACACACACACACCACGCACACATATATAAAAATATAATATCATGCACTCTTTATTTCTTATAGTTTTCTTCATTTATTATTATTATTTTTTTTTTTTGACTGATTCACCATAAATTATATGGGTGAATACGAAATGATTGCAAAAAAATAAAAAATAAATAAATAAAATACAACAATAACAAAAACAAATTTTATTTAAAAACAATATTTAAAATTTTTTTATTTTGTTTATTGTTAGCTACAGATTTTTTTTTGTTTTCAATTTTTTTGATTTATATTTTTCTTCTTAAGTAAAATAATATGTATGTATGTATGATGATAATAGCGTGAATATTATTATTTTTATTATTATTATTATTATTATTATTGTTATTTATCTTGACTTTTATTTCCTTTACATGATCTTAAAATTCATCATACCATCAAATCAAATTTTACAAATTAACTTATGCATATGCATGTACATACTTACATATACATACATATATTATATACAAAAATAATACGAGATTTTATACATATGATATGAAGGTATGTAGTATTATGATATGTGTTCAAAAATACACACATTGTATATGTATGTAACATTTGGTTTTAGAGTAGACAAAATGAATAAAATGAAATAAAATAATGCATATATGTATTATGTATTATGTACACTCGTATAATAATACTATATAACATTTATGTATCTCTAATGTAATTCCGCATAAATAAATGTTGCATTGTTATTATATGTATATGTATATGCGTATACGACGTACACATAAATTATTGTTATAATATTGCTACCTTTATAACTGCGCTATTATAATTATTATTATTGTTTTTGCTATCATTGTATAATATGGAAGATAACATAAACATACATATATGAATAATCTTATACAGAGAAAAAACCAAAATCTAAAAATAAAATTGAATTAAAAAATAATAATAAACATAAACTACACAACAATTTGTAACAAAAATAATAAATTACAAAATATGGATGAATATTTTCTGCAAAAAACTGTATACATACTTAACGTGTGTATGTGTTATTTTTCACATAATAATTCACCCATACACAAACCAATGAATGAATTTTATATTATCTACATTCGCATAAACGTATAGATAAGGATAATCTTTTGGATGATTTTGTACCATACATGAATGTATGTATGTCTATTCATGACTCGTATATTCAGTATATACATATATGCATAAAGCATAAGTATATGTAGATACATTATATTCTTAAGACAGTGTATATGCCTTTCATAATAATAAAAAAAAAATTTTTCATATTAAATATAAAACATTTGCCTAATTTAATGGCAAATTTAAGATTTATAAGGCCATTTTAATTCAGTAGCGTGAAAAAATTGAGAAAGTATAAAAATGCAAATAATCGTTTTTTGTATGTACTATACTATACTATACTCGTAATTGTGTATAGTAATGTAATATTTGGTGTAAATACACAGTATACCGTATGAATATGTATATCATTCGTGAGTATTTATATATACGTAACGTACGCACGGTTTACAATAATAATAGTGATACACAATACTCATATATAGTTGCATATATGTACTGGTACAATACAATTATGTCTACATAATATATTTAATATAATTGTAGGTACATACAAATATGTGTCTATATGGGTACTCGTATATTATTAATGATATATAAAATAGTTCATGCTTGAAAATGATTAAATAAATGATTAAATTTGAAATGAATAAAATGTTGTGTATGATGTGCTGTGACTCTATCTTATTGTATACACATGCTTTTACGAAAAATTCAAAAAATAAATTAACGAAAATCAAGTAAATTGTATAAATATTACGTGTATACATTCATATACACACATAAAAATGTTATTAAATAATGCTTATGAAGGAGATATTTTTTAAAGTCGAAAAATATTAAAAATTTTCATAAGAATATAATTTACACTAAAGTGAAAGTAAAAATTAATTTTATTTTTATATAATATTGTAACTATTTATAGTAGGTACTTTTGTCCCTCATTTATTTTTATTTGTCTCTTTATGTCGTTATGATTCAGTGCTTTGGGATTCAAATTTAATGTCTAAGTGTAGTAATTTATTGTATTTTGTAAAAAATTTCAAAGAATCGAATTTGTTATATCAATTTTCATCCTTACAGCAGCTAATTATAGTGCCTTACATACCATACCATACCATGCAGCATGCACTTGTATTTTCATTCATGAGAAAAATTCATTTTCTCTTCATACTAACTACACATCATAAGAAATATACGCAAAAAAGGAAGAGACAGTAAGTAGTATAGGTGGTAAGTAGTAGTAGATAGTAGGTAGTAGCAATAAGGTAAAGCATTTTCACTCATGAGAAAAATCTTATTTCTCTTTATACCTGCTTCGCACTACACACCATCCATAAGAAGGATACAAGAAATAGGAAGATACAAGAAGAAGAAGATATGAAGTTATTGTCAGCTAACCACATAGTACGATATACCATGCATTCAAGATAAATAGAATTCTCATAAGGTATCAAGATAAATAGAATACTCATAAGGTATGATCGTTATTTGTGTGAAAGAGAGTTTTTATTTTTATTCTCTTGACTTTTTATTCATCGCCAGTTAAAAATAATGAAATTCGTATTAAAAAATTTTCATTAGGATTTAAACGAAATAAAAAACTAAAAAAAATACAATAAATTAAATTTCAATTACTTATAATAATATAAAACTTACATTAAAAAAAAAAATAATAAAATAATCTTAAAACTTACATACTTTATGTAACACACATGTTATTAAAATATTATCTTAGAAAAAATGAATAAAAGTTAAAATTCAACTATCAAAAACAGCATTTTAATGCATATTCCCATAACATTGCTGTGTACGTACAAGAAAATATTTTACTCAATTTGACTTCCGATGACGTCACACTCTCTTAAAAAATTTTTCGATCATACCTTATGAGTGTTTTATTTATCTTGCTACGTACTACCAGGAAGAGACAGTAAGTAGTGTAGTAGCAATGAGGTTATCGGCATCTATCTAACTATAAGAAGTACGAAGCACGATATACCATGTACTCGTATTTTGATTCATCATAAGAAAAATATATTTTCTCTTTATAATTGCTCTGCACTACGTAGTACACATCATAAGAAGCATGCGAGAAACAGGAAGAGATAGTAAATAGTGTAGTACAAGTATCATGCACTCCCACTCATATTTTGATTCATGAGAAAGAGAAACATGTTTCATTCCATCATACCTTATCACTACCCTCTCTATACCATGATAAAGATCGTATATTTTAGAGATCATGCAGGATGAACAACTTATAAAAGTAAAATATGGATTGGTTATGAACAAAAATTACACAGTTCTACATCAATTGTTCAGATTTAACAAAGATTTGTATTTTGATAAAGATAAAAAAAAGGCAAGATATGTACTCAAAAATTGCTTCGAAATAATCAAAGCATGCATACATAACATACGAGTACATACATAATTTTTCGCTATTATAATTTAAGTATTTTTGTGTTAACATTATTTTGAGTTTTGTTTTTTTATGATTGCAACCTATATTTTTTCTTTTTTTTTTCAGATTTTAATTGTCATTATGCAATTTTATGAAATGCACATTTACTATATGTATGTAGAGCTACAAAACATTTTCATTTTCTTGTATATAAGAAATTAACATATTTTCTAAAATTGTTTATTTTTTGTTTCTTTTTCTTTTTTTCATTTTCTTTCATTTTACAATTATTACAATTAAAATTTTTTTATTTATTTATTTATAATTTTTGTTGTTGTTGTTTTGTTTTTAATCTTTGATGCATATGGGTGCATACATAATGTAAATAAAATACATATAAAAATGTTATACATATTTGCTAAAACCACGTTTGGATAAACAGCATTAAATGTACACGTTCATGAAGAAAAAAAAAAGTAGAGAAAAATCATTTTCATTTAATAATAATTACATGGAAAAATACAAATTCGAATCTGTATGTACATCAGTACACACTATAGTACATTATTAATATATGTATATAGAAGGAATATATTTATAAATGATTTGAATGCAAATAATGTTTACAACATATGCATGTTTCTATCGCGCTACATTTTATGATAAAAATCATTTTCTTTTTCCAATATTGATAGTGCATAAAATCATACAAGTATACAACATACACTCTCCATGTATACATTGTCGTTTAAGAGTGAAATAAAATTGTTCAAACAAAAATTAATTGAATGTGCAGAAAATGTATTATGTATATGTAGTACCTCGCGTAAATGAAACACGTTCACGCTATCATTATTTCTATTGTTTTTGAATAGAAAAAAATATATATATTTTATATTTTACTTGTTGTTGTATTCTTTGTTTTTTTAATTTAATTTTATTTTACAAATAATTTTATATCGACAGATAAAATTATTTGGCTGGCTATATACAAGCTACAAAATTATTCGTCATCCAATATAATGTACGTATGTTTTGTAAATATTTGTACATTATTGCAATTATATGTAAATTATTGTTATATATGTACATTGATTATAAAATAATATATAACACAGTAATTGATTGTTATTTCTTCACGTAATAATGTCTCTTTATTTGTGTTTTTATTTTTAATGTTTTGTTATTTTTACCATGAAAAGTTATAAAATTGAAGACGATTTTTATTTAATTATTTTGATACCAATCTATACTGTATTATGGAATTAAGATGCATACATATACATATACGCTAAGAAAAATGGGGAAACATAAAATAAAGAAAATTAAGCATATACTTAGTAGATAATATATCCAATAAAATTTCGTAATAATTTATAATTTGGCGTGAACTAAAAAATATCTTTCTTCTTTCTTTCGTATTTTATTTTGTCTTGTTTGTTTTTTGATTTGATTTAGTTTTTTAGTTATATTCCTGATGTAATTTATTTTTTTTTTATAGATTTTATGCAGTGATTATTTTTGAATTTTAGCCATTTTTAAAATTATACGTATACACTTTACTATATATGTACTCGTGCCGTATATGTATTCATTTCGTAGTATATACTGTGAGTAGAAAAAATTAATAAACATACTCCCTCCGTTCAGTCATATTTTATTTTCTCATGATGAATTTCAGACTTCTTATAGGCTGCTAAAGCTTACGTGTCCGTCCGTCCAATGAGCACGTCAATGACAGCAGTTTCACCGTGTCGAAATAGAACATACGCTATACTACAATATTACGTTCAATTTTCAATCAACTTAATTTGACGTTCAACTAAATTTACATTGTCGCATTGACATTTATGTTGGTTACATATTAAATTTTATACAAACGACTATCGTACTATAATCTAGAATCGATCCTCTAACGTGCTCTAACTTGAATTGTATAGATGTATCGTTACATCTAGCTGAATTTCATGAAATGTTCATTCGTTTTTGATGTTCACTGTAGTACAATACATTTTTGGTACGAAAACTATATAACAATTTTTTTATATGATAAACATACAAAGTAATGTATGTATATAAAATTATATTTATTTTTTAACGGTGTTATATGTTATTTTTTTTTTTTTTTTGTGTACATTGTGTAGATATTATATAAATAGACATTTATGTAGAGCATATATAAGAAAAAATACAATAATAATGTATCACGAATTCAATATAACAAAACAATATAAAAAGGTTTTTTTTAATATCTACATACATATACATATATGGTGTAAATAAATACAAACTTTTAATTCATTTTTTTACATAACTTTCCAAACTGTATTATGATGTTTTTATTTCATCATATTTTTTAATAAACTCATCGTTTTATAAAAAGCGAACATCATTCGTTATTTCCTATCTGACTAATTGATGGATCAAAATTTTTTCTCTAATTGAAATACCTACTTCATATATTACATTTAAAATATCTACTCGACTCGTATATGTATATAGAGGTGAGGATATGTAAAAAAATTTATTATCAAATATTGTACTGTATAATACTCTACTTTTTAAATTAATACATATATAGATACATTTTGAAGAATAAAAAAAAACAATTTTTCATTTTACTTCCTACTTATCAATTTTCTAAAGAAAATACATTTTTTTTTTACATGAAAATAAGCTTATAAGTTTCTTTTTCTTCATATATCTTTTCATTATTTTTTATAATAAATAAATGAAAGCTGGAAACTGAAAGTAATAATATTCATTGTATGTATATTACAATAGTTCTTATGATATGTATTTTGTATGAATATTATAAGAAAATTTCAAAATATATTGTATTTTTTCAATATCTGTTATTAATTTAAAATCTTTAATTTGTCGTATATTATACCCATCAACTTTCAATTTTTCTATCATTATTATTTGATGAGTGACAAGTAAGTGAATGCCTCTATACATGCCTACAAATGCCTAATCTTCATTCTGACCCGAAGGCATACTTTTGGACAAAGTTTTTATTGCGATGCATTGTATAACCACAGCATCAATAAATTGTAGGAATACAATATCATTTCCTGTGTGTGTACATACCTATATCCGCACCGCATATACTCGTGTATATAAATTCTATAATAGCTTTTTTATTTATTCCCAAAACTTATAAATTTTCTGAAAAAAAAATTTAATTTTTTTTCCGATTTTAAAAAACAATTTGCTTATATAATATAATAACTAATAAGTTGATAACCTCTCTCATACTCATACTCGTATGTATGTGTATACATACAAAAAATGTATATTGCAGAAAATCTCATCAGATTTTTTTTTTTCTATATTTGTTCACACTTCATCAATCGAATATAATAATGTTCACATAAAGTATCCAATATTATATTCGCAGCAGACATTTGATCCACGCCCATGACACCAAAAAGGGTTTTCAATATTATCAAGACTTCAACGTCAAACATATCAATTAAAATAGCAAAGAAGTAAAGAAAGACAAAAAAAAAAACTACAAATTTAACATTAATGATATAATTAGTGAAATAACAAAAAAAAAATAAAAACTTATTTGAATAACCTCCACACTTTACTGCACTCAGAGTTGCTACACATACTCTATACAGGATTTAAAACGTTCGATAGCAAAAGAAAAAATGTGTTTAAAAATCTCTGCATAAAAACCAGAAGAAAAAACAAAGTCATGTGAACATGACCAACCCACTAAAAATATTTTTAAATTGAAATTTAATTGAAAAAATCCATATTTTAATGTATGCGTACACATACTCGTATACATTACATACTTATTACGAATGTATACATAAAGAATTGAATTGTATATTATATAGTATACTAAGTATTAAGAGTAACCTAAATTAAGATCGTTTATTTTTTTATTTTTGATTAATCATTGCCACCAAACACTTATCCAACGACTTTGTAAATAACTGACCGTTAACTGTATAAAATTATAAAATGTACTCGCATATTTATTTACGCGTATATACTCGTAAGTACATACATATTTATGTGTACAAAGACGTGTGTAATGTATAAGTTTCTTTCAAACAATACCCTTGTATTATTGTACAACACCTTGTAATAATAATTGTGAATAGGTAGGTACTTTGGTTACAATGAAAACAAAATAAAAAAATACATATAATTATTATACTCTGTGTATATAGATAGTAGATATTAATTAAGGTGCAAAAAGCTCTTAAATATCAAAAATGAAAACAAAAACCAGTAACAAAAACAACAGCAATAACAAGTTACCTTCGGTAAACGGAAGTCAAGTTAATATCAAATTAAAAATTGCATAACAAGGTGTTCTTTACTAATAAATCTTTCAAACATTTACTACATTAATATTTTTGTTACATTTTAATTTACTATGGATATACGTACAAGTACAGATATACAAGATAAAGTACAACAAAATGTAATACCCCGAAATGATCTGATTTAGTAACTAAAAAAAATTTATCTACGGATATTTCTTTCCTTTCGCTTACCATTTAAATTACTTAACATTACTGCTATGTGCTGCTATTAAATTGAAATTGATCAGTGTTCTACCATATATGTATGTAATTCTTTTACTGTTAAGTTAAAAAGTGAAGTGATAAAACATACTAAGTGCCTATGTATAACAATCTTCCGTTTATGATTAAATTAATTAAATAGTAAAGCGTATACTATTTAATTGTATTTATTTATTTATATTTCTTTTTTCAAATATACATATATTCACATGATTTTTTGAAAACAATATTTTATTTAATTAAATCAGATATTATCGTCATTTTGTAGAATATTAGAGTCTTAACGAACGGTTAGATCCTTGTATTAGAGGTAAATTCAAATGTAAATATAGTGCAGAGATTATCATTACAAATTGTAGAGAGAAAAATAAATCAACCTCATAATAAAAAGTAATTTCATTCACCTCCTATACTTATCATCATTATACCAGTACACGAATTTGTACATGTTTCATCGCAGTATATTTTTGCCCAAAAAGCTTAAATACTTATATCCTGATGGTATTATATGTATCGAAGGATAGTCAAGGACTTTTCATATGAATAAAAATAACAACAACCAACCTTGAAAAATAGTTGAAAAACATGGTGAAATGATTTCAATATAGGAATTTTCATATGATCCTTCCATGTAAAATAAGTGTATATGGGGGGGATAAGAACTTACATAAAAATCACTCTTAATTAGTACAGTGTATACATTTAACGAAAAAGACTATCCTTTATTCTTTTTAACGAGAAATTAATTATCATACTCATACACGACATTATACCATATACAAAGGAATAAATAATTATTTTGAATAAATTTGAATATAATTACAGGCTGTATATACACACAAATATTTTCATGTAATAATCAAGTATAATACTGTACCTAAACATTAAAAAAAAAAATTTGCTTTTTTGTAGGAAATTCGGATGAAAAAATTTTAAATTATTTTCCATTAAATTAGGATTAAATATCTTGTGATAGATATTCATTATTTATTTTTTTTTGTTGTTTTTTTTTTTTTTTTAAATAAAAATATGTATACGACGAGTATCTAAATGACATAAGATCTGATCATCAGTATCGGATCAATACAAGACATGTAATGTACCAAATATGATGAGAAATAGATCGAATTTCATCGTCATCATCGTCAACGTCAAATTTAAAAAAAAAAAAAAAGAGAGGAAACTAAAAAAAAGCATTATACCCATGAAAGATTTAAAACAATTAACTTCACCTTCAGAAAATTATGTGTTTTTTTTTGAAAAATAAAGTTTATTTTTTTTATTGATATCCGGTTTTCAGGTACATAGGTCAATCATCATCAAGACAAAAAAAAAACATTGTCTCGTTTTTTTTCTCATATTTTTGTGATTAATCTTATGAATTTGTGTATATGTATGTATATTTAAATTTTTCAAACGTCATATGTTTATGGTCTTAGGGAAAGAATAATATAAAAGAATGTCCATAAAAACCAAGAATAAAATAAATTTTTGTATTAATTTAGAAAAGAAAGGTAGCAATAACACCTGGTTATTGTTATGAGATTGTTATGAGTATACATCATACGTTGATATACATGGGAACTTTTTGTTTATAAATATATGTATATATGTGTACATTACGTGTATATCTAAATGGGCACAGTGGTAATAGGTAATATGTATTAATGGTAATAGCAGTAATAATTTATATATGAAGTTTTTGAGTAGTAACAGCATGATATGGATCGCGTTATTTCAATGATATCATATTTTCCTGAGAATATATATGCTATATATAAGAATCCACATACATACATAACTCTTATATCTATGTACATATAGTTAGATACATATACCATCAAATATCATAAAATCAAACGTTGGCACATACATATTTTCTATATGAATATTTTACAGTCACAAAATCGGTTCCAGACATTGATTCTTACGATGACTGTGTACACAGTGTAGTTGTTTGTGAGCCATTTAAAAAAAAAATGTTAGTTGTTGTCCTTGAAACTTTTACCTCCGTTAGTTACCATAACTATTTATTTATTTATTTATTTTATTCATTTTTTTTTGTTTCATATTTTATAATTAAACTTCTTATATAAAAAATGTTATAGATTCTAAGTATTTCATCATTTGAGCAAGCTTTTATAAGTAAATGAGAGTTTATATCTACTATCTCTACTATAAAGCAAGTTTTTAAATACCTAAAAAAAGAAAAATCCAATTCAATTTAATTTTAATCAAATTCATTATTTTCCAACTCAATTTTTTTTTTTTTTTTGATAAACGTAAACGTTTATATATACTTGCACAAAAATTATTCTACTATCTCATATAATATGCAGTTGGTAGGATAATTTATCATTTATTATGAATAATATTCATTTGATATTTTGTCATTTTTTTATATAAAATAAAAATACATTTGTGTATATTACCCTTCAAAATAATTGGAGGAAAACTATAAAAATATACGATATATACACACATACGTCTTTGTAAGTATATATATGAATGTAAATAATGTACACGTAAAATAACAAATTATTTATGTCCTTGCATGTCATTTCCATACAACTTTTTGGTATATTATGTATACGAGAATATGTGTATTTAATTGATGGTTTGAGAATTTATTTGGAAAAATGATAATAAAAAAAGGATATAATATAGAATGTTTTAAATATTCATTTGAACATGTGTACTGTTTCCTTTGAAAGTGGTGTAAGTTCATTTTTTTATTTTTTTAAAAAAAATTTGTTAATTATGACTTTTCATTGGGGGTCTCAATTGTTTAGTGGTAGATCAACTGGCCTACTGATCCCTAAATCTTAGGTTCGATTTCCGTTTAAGGCAAAAGCAAGAAAAGTAAGTTACGATTTCTCGTTGTCTATTTCCAACCAACTTTCATTAC
The DNA here is from genome assembly GCA_951394055.1 of Villa cingulata. Classification (NCBI taxonomy): domain Eukaryota; kingdom Metazoa; phylum Arthropoda; class Insecta; order Diptera; family Bombyliidae; genus Villa; species Villa cingulata. The sequence continues at coordinate 13,069,753 of OX596020.1, read as the reverse complement.
CCCTCAAGTTTTAACAGAAATCACTTGGGTAATTTATCCCAGAATTGGGATGTTGTATGCTCTGAAGAAGAATAGGTAGACTTTTCACTGTTTATAAAAAGTTCTCAAGAAAAATCTTTCAGATTTTACCAACATAATATTACCTGTGGGTGAAGTAAATAACATTACCATTCATATAAAAAAGCTTAAATATTTTCATTTAATATGAAATGGACTTACACCATTTTCAAAAAAAAAAAAAAAAAAAAAAAAAAAACGACTTCAATAGAAGGTAACCCTATACATTTTAGTATTTTAAAGGTAGGTATTTTATGCGGTAACTTCACTACCGTTTTATATTGATATTTTATGAAATGAAAACATATGTGCTATAGTATTATATGGTAGTTACCAAGTATATAGTTATTATACTGTTCCCAAATGAATTTCGATTTTGTAACCTTTATAATTTTTGTTCTTTTTTATTTCATTTTTTTTTTAATGTACGAGGTAAATAAATAAATACCCATGTGCACATGACGCAATATACACCGCCGTTTAATATATAATAACGTAAAATATCAAATAATAAAAAAAAGGATATTCTTTACAAATACTTGCTGTGGGTGAGAGTATGTATAAATGTATATGTGGAGTAAAAATGTCATAAGATAGAAACATATAGAAACCAATAAAAATATTTATTTGATATTAGGAAAGTTGAAAAAGGTTAAAAACTATAAGAAAATATTTAAAACTCGATATTTATGTATATGTTATGCAAAAATAAATGAATTAATTAAATAAATTCAATGGGAAAAAGTAAAAAAAAAATATATGTATACATATAAAATGAAAAATTTACCTCAATTTTAATTGAATATTCCTCAACAGTTTTTTCTAATTGTTTTGTTAATTCTTGATTTTTGGCTAATAATGCTTTACCCAATTCAGCTGCTAATAATATATCAGCTTCCTTTTGCTGTAATTGTGCCCATAAATCATTTTCATTATATTTATTATTATTATTTTTATTATTACTATGATGGTCTAAATGTTTTGGTCTGGTTTCCATTTCAAATATTAGATCATCTAAATTAATTAAATTTTCATTTTTTTCCATTTTTTTTTATTTCTAAATTATTCACACATAAAAATATGTATACAATTCACGCTTAAAAAAAAAAAAACGGGAGTGAATCGATTACGAAATTAAACAAAATTTACTCAAACTCAAACGTTTGTTTTTATTATTATTTTTTATTTTCAAACACGTTTACACTTATAAGATAAATTTTTTTTTTTTTTTTTATCTCATACACTCAATAATAAATTTTCATAAAATATTTTTTCATAAAACACAAGTAGTACTTATTTGATACATAATTCACATTAGATTAGAATACATGTAGATAATTATTTTTTTTTTTCTAATTTTTTCACAGTTCTTATCACAAATTTAATGAATATATACATATATGTACATACATGTTCATATGTACATTTTATTTACAATGTACAACTCATTCACAATATGTATACATTATATACTCTTATATAATAGAGTTGTTATGTACACAATTTGATCTTTTTAATTAAAAATTAATTTAAAAGAAAAATTCATATGAACGGAAATTTTTAAATTAATAACTTTTCTAAAAACAATATTTTTTATATTTTATTTCTTTGTTCACGTGTTTTTTTGTTTTTTTTTTCTTCTCTGATTCACTTATATGTATGCGATATGATATGTACAATGTATCATGTGGTATCATATATACCTACTGATACCATGAAAAATTATTAATTAAATTTGAATATGAAAAATAAAAAATTACAAATTAAATATATATCACATACGTCAGTTATTGCGCACCTGTATTTATTTAATAACAACACACAGACAACATAAAATTATTTGATATTATATTTTGTTAATTATTGAATATTTTTTTATTTTTTTTTTTTTTCAATTATTGAGAATACGTAACGAATCTGTTTTATTTTTTATCAGTTATCGATTTTAATTAAATTAATAACGTTTTTTATCATATATGTACCTATAATTTTTGTCTGATTATTTTTATTATCATTTTCTTTCTACACAGAGTGCATAGGTACATAAGTTTTAAGTATAGCTATAATATCTTTTCAAATTGACTGATAAATAAGTATACAAAAAAATGATTTATTTATGATAATATAATAACGCAAAAATTTTGCAAATATTTTTCACTAACCGAAAATAAAATGTAACAAAAAAAAAAAATTATATTCCAATGAAAATTCATATACTCGTAATATCACACAGATGAAATAATGTTCTTATATGAATGTTCGTTCAGTCTTTTAAATTGAAACAAGAGTTACTTTACACAAATTTAAATTTAACTCTACACATTTATGCTCGTGTACTAGTGTAACATATAACACTATATGCCATCATTGTCCATGACTCTTCATACACTTATATACAAATTATAAGATGTACATATATACATACACTATATTGTAGAGTGCATAAAAAATAAGAATTTTTCTTTGTTTCGACAAAAAGTAAATGTACAAGAAACAAAAAAAAACAAAAAAAAAGGTAAAGTAAAGTCAGAGTCACTTAATACTCACGTATTAAATATAACTTTACTCGTACTCGTACTGGTATACTCGTATATCCATCAACAGTACAGTACAGTATTGAGTGTATTATTATCTTTGTTTAAAAAATTTTAATTGTAGTTATATAGGTACCAACAAAACAATATGAAAATTTTAACCAAGAAAATAAAAATATTTAATTACTATAATTACTATATTGCAGCATCAAAAAAACAACATAGACACAGCAGCAGCAGCAAACACCACACAAAGAATAATAAAATTCATTTAATAAATTTTTGTCCGTTTATTAAATTTTATTTTTTTTTTTTTTTGAATTTTTTCAACTTATTTTTTTTTTTTTTTCAGACGTCACTGAACCAGCTAAACGAAAAACTGAATAAAAATTACAAAATTAACATAAAAGCAATAAATTATTATTAGTCTAAAAAAAAAACAAAGCAAAGCAAACACAATTGAAATCTGTAATAAAAGTTCTGTTCAATATTGAATTATTATTTTTATAAGTGAAAAATTAATTTTTTCTTTATGAATTAAACTAAACGCTGTTACCACGATATAATACTTGCGTAAAACCCGAAACTACGAAAAATTGAAAAAAGTCATTTATATTTTAATTTTTTTTTTTTTTTTAAATATTTTTTTTCAATTTTTATATATTATTTTATTTTTTGTTTTTAATTTTCTTAAGAACTCAGTGTAGCAAATAGTTTACTTTTAACTTATTTATTTTATTAATTACAGCATTTACTGTAAACTGTAAGGTATACTTATCGTGCAACACTCATTCATACACTGTTCTGAATGACTACAGAAGAAAATATATGATATTTTTTTAAATGTGCTTTGGCTGTTTTGCTTGTGCTGCTGTATTCTGTGTATATACGATTCAGTTGGTTGAACAGCGAGTTTTTACCCAATAACCTAAACTTACCTTTATACGAATATGATTATATTGTACAATTATACAGGCACAGGTATGAGAAAAATAAAATAAAAAAAAAGTTAAATTCCAGGTAAATCGTTATAACTTGTACTACATGTGGCATATGTATTATTATATGAGAGCTTCTTAAAACTTTAAAACAGTTGAATGTACTGGTGTACTGGTCTTGGTCTCTTAGTTTTAGGTTTTAGAGTTGAATATTGAAATTCTATGAAAAGTTAATGTTATATTATAGTGTAAAAGTTTTTATTATTGAAGATGAAAGTACATATATTTGTTTTTTAATATTCGAAATTTTTCCATGTTGCAAGTAGAAAGTAACGAACAATTAGATTATTTTGGGTGAAAAAAAAAAAGAAAAAGAAAACATAAAATTCAAATAAAATGAAAATTCAAAAATGGAGGAATATATTTGCAAATGGAGGAAGCATTTTATAATGACATTTATTGGACAGCGGTATAGAATTTTTTGTGTGAAAATGAAGGAGGTGTAAAAAATCTACTCTGGCACGAAATCTAGTCTCAACCGTAAATGTAACTTTATTAAATTTTCAGTGTTTTATTTGGAATCAGTTTTAAATTATGTTAAAATTTTATTTTCCTATCAGTAAATTCAATTCTTTTTTTCATATTTTTCTGTCACATACAAACGATCTACTCCTTGTCATTGTAGAACTAACACTACTGCTGTCAAATTTTTTTTAATCAAAATGAATAGTTTTTGAATATTTTTAGCTGCAAAGAATTTACACTTTTTTTTACTAAGAGATAATCAATATCTTGAGCATAACTATACAAAAATAATCAATGAATGAAGAAAAATGTACAAATTTTCATGATTTTCCAATGCTGACTCATGTATGCATTCGAATATCGAATGTTACTTATTAGAATTGCGATACAATAAGTTAGATACTTTCCTCTATTTTAATATATTACACTATTGACTATTGGAGTCATGGAGCGTATTAGTTTATACCTGGTTGGCTGGTATTACTCATGAATCATATGAAGTTTTGTCAGTTTTTTTTGTTTTTACTCTCTACAATATTCATATACAAATAATGTATACTATATTATATGCAATTATATGGTAATGGTAATGGTACTTTACTGAATTACTGAAATGTAAGTAAAATAATGTACATTATATATTTGTATTTGTAATGTATCAACTTTGTTTTTTTTTTTTCTCTTCATTTTTTTTGAAAGACAAAAAAAAAATTATGCATTATGGGCAATTGTAACAAAAATACAACAATACTATGTACATACATAATTTTATGAATTCTATAAAATTAAGTAAAGTGAGAAAGAGGGCTGCTTCATTATTATTACAATACCATTATGAGAGTTATTCTCGTATAATATTTTCCTTGGCATAAACTCTATAAATAAACTTCATTTGAAGCTTCATATACTTTAAAAAAAAAAAAAAAACTAAATCTATATTTATGAATGTATATAGTATATATGTAGGTTTATAATGATATGATTAAAGAAAAACAAAAGCATTAAAAAAATAATTTTTTTTTTTTGTTTTAAATGTACATATTATGTATGTGCATAACGCATACGAACGAGTGTATTACTTTACTTTATACTTTATTTGAAGTTAATAATGATTAAATGTATAAATTCTTATGTATGTATACTTATATACATACATATTTACTATAATAAAAAAAAATACAATGCAATATCAATGTATGTACATATATTATTATTTAAATATAATTATCTTGCGTATATGTTACTCGACGGATATACAATTAAAATTTAAATTTAAAACGTACGTACGTATACGTACTTATAGACAGAGCAGATAGTAATTCGAATCCAAAAAAAAAAATTCATCATAGTATCATAAACTCTCTGTTGTATATTAAGTATAATAAAATAATGATTGCATTGCAATGGGTAATAGAATACCTGATTAATGATTTTATAGTTGTTAGACTAGAAAAATTGAAATCAAATATAAGAATAAGGTCGCATTTGTATAATACTAGAACTATGTAGATAGATTATTTCTTATTTGGTTACATATATAGATTCAAGATTCAAGTATAAATAAATATATTTTTTTTTTATAATTTTTTTTTTATAAAGAGGAATAACTATACGAATATGTATGAATGTACTTGTACTTATATAGGTATATATGGTATAATAACCTTGTTTCTTTTTTATTCTTATTTTTAAAAGATTTTTTATAAGATTATCATACTATTATAGGAGGGTATATAATAACGAAAAAATCAAGAACATTTTGAAACAATGTATGTATACATATGCAAGATACTATGTGCATATTTGAAAATAAAATGTTTTCTGAACGTTTACATCTTATTATGTTGAATGCTAAATACTATTATTTTAAATATTTGATTAACGAACGAGACATCATTTTTATTTACTTCAAATTATGTAGTAGATCATTTTGTCTCTTCATTATGTATATGTATAAGTATACTTTGATAATTGTGTATACGCATAAGCAGATTTGAAAGTAAAAATTACATTACATATCTTCTTTCTTTTTATCATTAAATAATTATGAATAAATGAATTGATAAATTACATACTTTTGTTTTTGTTTCAGATTGATTTCTCATTTAATTTAATTGAACGCGAATTGAAAATCGAACTGAAAAAATTTGCAGTTTGTTTGATGTTTATGCATGAAGCATTCATTTGCATTCATTTGAGTCAATGTGCACTGTAATTTTGTAATCACGATCGATAGTAGTTGCATTTATCTGTGCTATACAAAATCAAATGAGTTTTCAAGACGCATTCAAAGTGTTTTACGCAGATTGCACATTAGACAAGTTTCACTTCGGTTAAGAAACTGAACTGAACGAATATGCACATTGAATTTTTAGTTCGCATTGAAACGGTGTCTATAAGAGTCAATACGGTGCTGATACTGAGTCAATACGAAGTCACTCAGTGGTCAGTGCATATTAAGGCTGTCGTATAAACGAGGTGAATATTACTGTCAGTCCTGGATCAAGAATTAATTCTGAAATATACATTTTTTTTTCGTAATACGTATATACTATCAGGTATTACATATCCTATTATTGATTATGTAATAAATTTAAATGCTTACATCTTGTGGCATACCTCCAATATATAAACCGCAACAAAATTAAATGATTACGCTATTAAAACATCAAGCTTCAAAATTAAATAAACAATAACATCTCTATAGGTATATACATACAGATACAATACATACATACGTTCATGATACAAACATTATGAAGTCATCATTTAACTCATAGCACATCATATGAAACTATACATATTCGACTCGTACTTATGAATGTACCTTCTCTATGAAGTTTTGGCTATATATTTTAAATTTCTTCACACATTATTAAATTTTCATCTGTATAAATAATTTTATAATTAGTCATATTTTTAGAAAGCTTATTTTTATTTACAAAAAAAAAAAAAAAAAATGAATTGAATCGTTATTTATGATGATCTTTGTATATTAAATGCAGGGTGTATTTTTTTTTTTTTGTTTTTAATTTTTTTGGACAGAAGAAAATTGAAATTGCAGCAAAATAATTTTTTAAATCGTTTAAAAAACCCATCATTATACATAGACTATCTACTTAGCTACTATAGTAATGTAATACGTATACTATAATGTCATGTAAATAATAGCAGTGTTTATAAGTGCAATGACATGTAACCTCTATTCGATGAACATGTATAATAAAGATGCAATCAATAGGAAGCCTTGCAGGCTTTTCATATACATAAATAAATGTGTTAATGGACTCTAAACTGCCTTTATATGTATATACTCTATGATGGGTTAGTATTTATGTTGTATAGTTGTATTGGTTGTATTATATGTCTTTCGTCAATTCACAAGTTAATAAACTTTAAAATTTTGTTGAATTTCAGTATAGATATGTATTTCACTAAAAGTTACTTCGCTGGATATTTTTTTATGGATTTTTTTTAGGAGATAAAATTTTTGTTATTTAGAGCAACAAAAGTCCAGTGGCATTTATTATACTTTTGAACCCTTTAGGCAAATTTTTAAGCTTTTGTATTTTAGTTTTGATTCTTTGGCAAACATATGAGATATACACATACATACATATACTCATACCAAGTACATATGTACATTAATTTGACCACATTGTGCAAGAATGTACCTGTAACAGATATAATTACACCAGCTAACAGAAGAAAAATAAAAAAAACCAACTTAAAATTATGAAAATACAAAATGATTTATATATATACCATATATGCTCTGCTCTGATATAAAATTTATTTAAACGACTAAAACGAGGAGGCATAAAACCAGATAAATGGCAATTCATAAAGCACACTGAAGAAAAATCTAAAAAAAAAATTGACCTTATGACAGGGAAAATTCTTCAAAAATATGGTAATACATGCAATTTAAAAAAAAAAATCATAAAATGTACCTGCATACGAATATATCATTACATTAGGTTGGTTGTAATAGTAAATTATAAAATTTATTTCGTCATAACCATAATTTCTTCTATTATACCATACCTTATGCCAACATTTTTTGCTTACATACAGTACGTAGAAGTTAATTACTTGATTACTTGAGTTACTATAAATTATAAAACCAGGAAAAATACATACAATAAAAATTTTTAAATTTTTTGGATGAAAAAAAAAAATTAATAATACCAAAAAAAAAACCAGAATATTATTTTTCCAGAAATTTTAAAATAAAAGTCTTGTTGATATCCATTTTGTTTATACACACACACAGATATGTAACGGAAATCTGAAGTAATTAATTTTTAAACTTACATAAAATTTCATAAAAAAAAAAACTAAAAAATTGAAAATAATTTTTCACATGACATTGGATTAAAGAAAAATGGGAACACAATACGGCTAAAAAAATTCTGTAAATCATCCAATTTTATAATTATTTAGAAGTAAAGTATACATATGTACACATAAATTCTGGAAAATCTAGATTTTTTAAGGGGTCATTTATAATGTGTACTGTACTGATACAGAGGTAGGTATGTAGGGTAGCACAATAATTCTGCTCCGTGAATGAGCTTTTTACATACATAAAATTCGTATTATATCACCAAAATATTATATATATGTAAATTATCACCTATTCACATTTTATTTTGTATTTCTAAGAAAATTATGAAAAAAAAAAAAAAACATACAAACACCGTAAAACGTAAAACCAAATTGAATATTCTTTATTTTTTTTTATACCAAATAGACGTTGAATATTGTTTGAATTTGAAGACTATTTTTGTTTGCTAAACTCAAATGAAATTATTTGGAAATTGTTTTGTGTGAAGTGTTTGAAAAATAAATGTTTTAATACGCACATCACTTAATCACTATAGGAGCAGGAGGTGTGTTTGTGTGTGAGTATGGAATCCAAATTTCAAATAAGTAATAATTTTCAAATCAAAATGCAATAATTAAAAAATTCATGATATTTTTTTTCCCCCAAAATTATAATTATAAAATAATAAATAACTTTAATCTTAACAACAATAACTGATGTTGCTAAACATTTTTTTTAAAAAAAAATGCAACAAATATACCTACATAATGTAATATGTGGTAATATTGATCAAAATCTAAGAAGTAAATAAATTCTGTTTACTTTTTTTTAGACAAGCAGAAGCAATATAACATTTGCGTTATTTACTATACACAAACGACACACATGCATGGCTATAAGAAAGTAGGTCGGTCGACACTCGAAGCTAAAGAGAAAAAAAAATATGTATATAATTGTACAACACAGAGAACCTATATACAATTAGGCGTGAAACATTTTTTTGACTAACCCAAAAAAAATATATGCCCCTAATTATTTGAAAAATACTAAAATTATAGATAAAATCGCGTAAAATTATTATTTCATTTTTCACTTTATATAAATTATATAATTTACTATATATATGGAGTTTTTGGTTGCAATTAATAATCGAAAAACATATATGAGGACACCTCAAATTCGAATATAGTACATCAAAATGATTTATTATACTTATATGATTTTGGAAAATTTGAAATACTTAACTATAACAAACAACAGAATTTCTTATTGTTAATAAAGATACGAGTACGCTAATAGTATTGTATTGCCTTACACACTATGTAATCGTATTATCATTCATGAGAAAAGAAAATCTATTTTCTCTTTATACTTGTTCTGCATTACACACAAAAAAAAAGTATACGAGAAATAAGAAGAGACAGTAAGTAGTGTAAGTAGCAATTAAGTTATTGCCGTCTATAGTACGATATACGATACGCTATAGCACCTTACATACCATATGCATACCATGCACTCATGTTTCAATTCATGAAAAATTCATTTTCTCTTTATACTTCTTCTACATTACGCACTGATTACGCACTACACATCATAAGAAGTATGTACAAGAAATAAGAAGACAGCAAGTATTAGAAATCAAGTTATTGGCGTCTATCTATAGTCAAAGTACGATATACGCTTAGTACCTTGCACATCATCTAATCGTATTTTTATTTATGAGAAAAATTCATTTTCTTTTCATATTTGCTTTGCGTTTGCACTATATGTATGTACTCCATAACAAACCAACAAGTATACGAGAAACAGGAAGGAACAGTAAGTATAGTAACAATGCATACCATGAACTGGTGTTTTGATTCAATCATTTTCGGTTTATACTTGCTAACTAGTTTGCCTCCTTGTATATATTTTTTTTGTTATTAATCATTCAATAAATTTGATTATCATCATCATCACGACATATATAACGATAGGATTGACTCACTATATTATTTTATATTGAATTAAAAATAATCGAAATCAATGAAAAATAATTTCATATTTAAATCATCAGTGTAAATCCGCGTAATGTTAAAAACGTGAAAAATTATAAATTCATTCAAACTTTACAGATATGACATACGTTACTTAGAGATCAAGAGGAATTAGATCAACTCTATAGCTGTCGTAGCTGATGGTGATGATGAACACCTACGCTACGTACACAATTTAATTTAAGGTTCATATATAGAATGTTTTGAATTTTATATTTTTGTTTTTAATCAATCTTATAATTTTATGGTAAATGTATACTTCGTAAAGGTAGTCTAAGATTTATTGTCGTAAGTCGGTATAAGTATGTAGTCATCACATCAACACAGATAGACAAAAAATAATAATAATAATAATAATCTTCTAAATTTGAAAAATAAAATGAAAAAAATATATATAATCGATCTGAAAGAAGTGTCCAACTGCTATGTAGGTATATAAAAAAGCTGACCTTCAAATATAATTTCGATTTGTAACAATCCTACACACAAATATTTTTTTTTTTAATTTATGAGTATGTGTAATGTAGATATTTTTCTTTTGTTCTTCATTTTTAAAAAAATTTTTTTATTGTTTAATTATTAATTCTAAACCGAAAAAAAATTATTCACAATTATTCAAATTTTAAAAACACCAATAAATAAAAATTGTATCACATTTTTTAGGCTATAATGATTGACTGCTTTTTTTTATCGTTTCGATATACATAGTATAATTTATTTTAAGAAAAAATTTATTGCCACTCAATATTTATGGTTTATTATTATTTTAAATGCATATATTTTTAGTTAATCTTAATATAGTTTTAAAAAATAATAATTTTAAAAATAGATGCATACTCGTATGATGTGTGTAAAGAAAGCGTTTATTGCAAATATTATATTTTTTCTTTTTATGAGAAATTGAAATTCAAAAAAACTTTCCATTCTAACCCCATAAAGAACTTTAAATTGATTTATGAACAGAAGATATAACTATTATTTTAATTATTATTACTTTTGTGTATTTTTTTTAAAAAAAAATTATTTTTTTCAATCAGTTTTAGTTGTTATTCGGGTGTTATTTCTGAATAAAAAAAAAAATGCAAAAAAAGATTTACGACAGCTTGAGTAATGAAAATTTTGAATTATAATTAGTATACTTTAGTATTTTTGAAATGAAAAGTTAAGGAAACAAAAGTTTCATGGCATAAATGTTACCTTTTTTTTATGTGCCATATATCGATAACAAATTGATATTGCACTATTTACAATGATGTATATTGAAATTATAAGTATGTATATGAGATTCAGATATACATTATATGAATGTAAAAGTTCAATAACATTTTAATATTTTTTTTGCAGTAATTTAGATATATTTAAATCAATAATGATAAATTTGTTATGAACAGGATCACGTTTGCGAGTCATATATACGAGTATGATGTGAGTAATACCAGTAATACATGAATATTAATTACTATCTATAAATGCATTTAAAACATAGTGAAAAGTGTACTCGTATTTTCATTGTTGACAAAAATTTGATTTTCTCTCTGAATATAAAAACGAATATTGTACATGACAAACATGAAAAATCAGCTAACAACAACAACATTTTATACTTGCTCCTCCCACTCAATACATACTCCGTCCGTAGCAGAGTTATTGACTATAACAGTATCTGTAGTATACGCCATGTTAGCAAGAGTAGTATTCTACACATCATGTGTACTCATATTTTTCTTGTTTATTAAAAGTTGATTTTCTCTCCTTAGTAGAATGCGAATTTGTAAACAAAACAAACATGGAAAATCAACTGACAACATTTTTTTATTTGCTCTTCCTCCCCCTACCAATAGTACACGCTACGATAATATGAGTATAGTATTTCACGTATCATGTGTAGTCGCATTTTCATGTATACATATACAATGAGTACAGATCATTTTTGAATTTTCATTTTGAAACTTCGAGTAATGTCTAGTGGCATTTAATCGAGAAATTCGCCACTCATGATATTAAATAATTTCGATTTTTTTCTCATTTTCTCAAAATTAATTTTCAATGTTTTTTTATTTCCTCTCTTAACTTAAATGCGAATGGTCTGTGTCAAGATTCATATTTTATTTTCTCAATAATTAAAAAATCAAAATAATTTCTCAATTTCATTTTAAATTTCAAATTAAAATATTACATTTTGTTGAACGCATTACCATTACCTTACCTTACTACACATTTGTTGTGTCTAATGAGCTAACTTTGTCATTGAAATAATCACGAAAAATTAAAAAAAATAAAACGAAAAATAATAAATTCAATATTAGACTACAATATACTATCATTTGTAATACAGTCCAGTAACCTTCAAATGCATTAGTTCCCCTTCACTACTATCCGTATCCGTGCTAACAAAAAATTGAAAAATTTTGCACATTTTTTTCGAAATAGATCAAACAAAAAAACCAAAATTATTAGATTAAAAAAAAATCAAATGAATATATGTTGAAGGTCTCGTCTCGATACCATCACAAGAAAAATTGATTTTAATTATAAATTATTTAGTTCAAATCAATTACCTACATAGAGAGATGTGAACATTTTTTCTTGCAATTTTTAATTCATGATTTACTATAACATACCTTGTTTGTGTTTTAATTTGAATTTCCATTTTTATAAGAGAATAAAAACTAAAAATCGAACTGAAAAAATCTGTTTTATTCAGTGTTTATGTACAAGTAGTTTACACTGAAATCCTGATAGTTCCGATTCCGACCAGGAAATCACGATAGTAGTTCCGACTTTCGATCAGCTATGAAAAATCAAAATACTATACATAGCTAACAACAACAACAACAACCAAATAACATGGTAGTTCTAGCAAAGTGTATCTATATTAAATACTTTTGTATATACTTTGGTTCTAGTTATGCGAGTTTTCAAATTTCATTTCATTCGAACTTTCGAAGCGTTTTACGTGAGTTTTCAGTGTGCGCATTGATAAGTTTCATTTCCATTTTCATTTCAGTTATGAAACTGAACTGAACGAATGCGCATTTAAATTTTCATTCGTAATGAAATAGTGTTTATGATGGGAGCACATTATATTACTTTACTCAGTGCAAATAAATGATGTCGTATAAATGAGATAACAATCAATATTGCAAGATATTAAAAAAATAATAATACAAATAACAGGATTATTAATTAATTTTTTCTATTTATATATATAAAAAAAATCAATAAATTTTTTAAAATTTAATAGAATTCTCAATGAACAGAAAAAAAAATATTCTTTTGATGACGTACAATCAAAGTACATACAAACAAAAATAAATTTCATCATGAAAATTAAAATATAAAATTTATTATCCTATTTAGTGGAACTTTTTTTATTAAAATATTCATAAAAGATTATAATTTCAAAATGCTTTACAGTAGCCAATAGGTCTAACAAATAAATTCCATTCATACACATACTCAAATGTATTTGTGTGTTATAACTACATTTTTTTTTTCTCGATATGTAAGTCATAAATTCACCAAACATATTTTATAGTCGTATTTGTATTCCAGTACTATTATTGTTACATATTTTTGTTTTTTTTTTTTTTTGTATTTTTATTTTCATTTTCATTATTACTTACACCACTACACTTTTATTATTTTATTATTTATCACATTATAGTGCTCATTTTAATGATCTCTTCCTTCAGCATTCAATGGTATCACCACACCACAATTTATTGAAGAAGGCAAAAAATACACAATGAATCTTGTAGCTATTGATTGATCAATCGACAATAGTGAATAGTCTTCGATCAAAGAAAATAATTATGCAATAAATTTACAGACTCTCATGTCCAAAACAAAAAAACGATGCAGACAAATTTGCTTCTTATACACAATACAGGTATGTAGTATGTACAAGTTTATTACTATACATAATGTGTATGTATGTAGACGTATAGATGTATCATAAAGTATGTATGAACCAACAAATGAATAGATAGATAAATGATTAGTATGTTAACAATGCAATTTACTATATCCACTAGCCAAGCCACTATCCACTATAAAAATAAAAGTCTACACTATACCACATATTTTATTATACGAATAGAATGATTTTTTTTTTCTTGTTTTTTTTTTTAAGGTTTTAAGGTTTTTTTTTAAATTATTTATTTACTCATTTTGTTAAATAATGAAAAGTATAAACATTAAATTTTATAAAATGTGAATGGAAGTTAAAAAGAAAATGAAAACGATAATAAAAATTTAAAAAAAAACAAAAATTAAATTAAAAAATTGTAATTTACAAAAAGTAATGTACGGATACGGATGGATACTAAAAACTGAAAAACACATTAAAAACGAAACAAAAAAAAAAGGTAAAAATAATAATTACGCGGTCTTACTCATCATCCATTCCATTGTATATGTATGTATACCCGTACACCTAAATTTTAGCAGTGATAAATTTTATATGAGAATCAATCATGCGAAAATGAAAAAATAAATTTTTTTTCATATTCACTCTTACATACATATACATACATAATGTAGGTATATAGTACATAGTACGTACTTTAGTTGCGTATTACATGAATGCATTTTGACCGGAAATTAAAATCCCAACCAACCAACAAAAAATATACATAGTACATACATATGTATATGTATTCATTTTTCCTAATATATTTTTATTTGTATTTCTGTAGATGAAAGAATCACCACAAAGGAAATTGTAACATAATGCAAAACAACAATAACAATTTTGTAATGTTAAAGGGCAAAAAAACAAAAAAAAAAAAAATAACAAAATTTTGGAAAAATGGTAAACAGAAAGAATTTTAAAAACAATTCAATAAATATGTAAGATGAAATTTTTTTTATAAATTTTAAAATTCACTATTAAATTCATCAAACTTGAAAAATAACATAACACTGTCACACTGATTTTGATGTTTTTCATTTTTTTTTTTTTTTTATCAAATTAATTTAAGTTACAAAGGAATATTCAAAATACAATCAGAAAAGTTTGAACAATTATTTGGAAAAAGAGAAATCCATTCTGAGGCTCTGCGTTTAATCCCAGAAGAAGAATCACTAACAGAACAATTCCAGACCAGAGTTATTGATAAAAAAATGAACTCAATGAATAAAAAAATTTGCAAAGGACTCACAAGAGAAGATCGTCATGTAATTTTTTTCAAAAAAAAAAAATTTTTAACATTTTATACATTACATATAGGCCTGGTTTAGGATAGATTTGTGTGCGATGTTCTTGCGCATTGGTATTGGTATCGAATCAAAATATTACTCTATGTAGTTCTGGAACAGTAAAGGCTTTTGTTTGCTTTTAAATGCTAAACCGTAAAATTTTCTTTGAATAAATCCGAACTAAAAGGTACCGTCTTGTAATTTTCACGGTTTCAAAGGTCTGTGAATGATTCCCACGGTATGGTAAGACTATTGCCACTCATGATTATTATTTTTATTGTACTTATCAACATTATTTACTTATATTTTTAAAAAAAAATTCCATTTTAAACAAAAAATATAGAGAAATGAAAAATTTAATTAAAGAAAAAAAAACATTTTTGTTTTATTTATTTTTACTATTTCTTTTTAACTATTTTTCTTTTTATTACTTCGCTATAACATCTTCATAGTTATGATTTGTAATTTTTTTTTTGTTTTTTTGCTAATTTTTAGTTTAATAATAAATGTAATTTTGTTTTTTTTTTCTTTTTTTTTGTATATATATATATAATATATATATATATATATAATAATACGAAATTCTCTTATACGTTACATATAAAAACAAGGAAGAAACAGTACATGTTTTTTTTTTGTATTTTTTATTTTTATTTTTATGTTATTTTTTTTCCATTTTTTGTTTTCTGTTTAAAGTTTTTTTTTTTTTAATTATTTCGTTTTGAATTTATTGATTTTTATTTGTGTTTTAAATTGTTTTTTTTTTTATAATTTATTTCATGTACACATTTATGTATGTATGTAATGTATTATCATGTATATTTATGTATTTCTTCTTTTTTATGTAATATAACTTTAATTTTTTAATTCATTTTTAATTATTTTCTTTTTAAATAATTTCATTTATTTTTTTGTACAATTAAAAAAAAAAACTATACAAGAGAAATAAAAAAACTGTTTTTAAGACAACAACAGAAAAAGAATAAAAAATAATTGGAATAAAAACAAAACATTGAATTGGTAAGAGAAAAAAAAACAAACAAAAAGTATGAATAAAATGAGTAAAAAGAATAAAAACAAAGAGACAAAAAAAAAACAAATTATATTTATAATTTAATTACTTATGTAATGTATATTATAAATTCATTTATATTAACACACATTTATTAACATATTACAATATTTAATAATAATAATAATAATAATAATTATTTATTAATCAATATGAATAATAATAATGATAATAATAAATTAATATTATAAACAAGAAATATAAATTTATAAGTTCAATAATAATAATGATAAAAAATAAATAATTCATACAACTACTATTTAAAATAAATATACACAAAAAAAAAAATAAAAAAAAAAAATTCAAAACAAATTCAAAAAAAAAATTATGTTTTTCTTAATTTATGGTCCTAGGGATAAAAAAAAATTTAAAAAAAAAAAACAAAAAATAAATAACATTTACAATTAAAAAAAAAAAAATTTAACATTGAATGCATTTTAATTTTTTATCTCTTTTCATTATTTATTATTAATTTGTTTCTCTTTTATTTATTTATTTCTTAAATATGTAATATATATTTTTTAATCATATACATGAGAATTATGTAATTATCTGCTATTTCCTTTCAATTTTTTTGTTTTGTTTGTTTTTTATTTAAATCGTTTTTTTTCTTGTGTTCACGTATAAAATAATTAATATTAATGTAATGTGAAATTGAACTTTAAATGATTAATGAGAGAGAGAGAGAGAGACAAAATGATGAAAAAACCAAAACAAAACAAAACAAAAAATAAACAAAAATAAAAATTAAATAAAAAATTATATATACTATATATGTACTAATTTATAATTAATGTGTATTTATAATAAATGTAATTTTTAATTTATGTTCAATTTTTTTTTTATTATTATTAATTTCATTTTTTACTTACAATTTTTTTTTATATACATATTTTTACTTTTCCTTTTTATTTATTTTCTTTATAATATGTATTTATTGTAATTATTTTTTTTTATATTTTTTCTTTTATTTTATTTTCTTTTTTTATTTATCGTTTAAATTTGATTTTTTTTTTCTATTTACAAAATAAAAAATAAAAAACAAACAATTTGTTTTTTTTTTGCATTTTCCATTAAAATTTAAAACATTTCTTTTTATTTTCTCTATCATTGTTTTGTTTTTGTTTTTGTAAATAACTAAAAACATAAACAAGTAAATTATAAAGAAGAAATAAAATACAATAAAATACAATAATAATAATAATAATAATAATAATAATAATGATAATACATATTAAATATTATATGAATAAAAACTAGAACTAATTAACAGGATAAAACGATAATCTCTACATTAACATACACATACAATTTATTATTATTTTATTTTTTTTCAATTATTATTACATTATTTAAAAATTTTATTTTATTTTCATTTTTTTCTTGTTTCTTTTTTGTTTTTTTGTTTTTTCTTGTTTCATTTTTTTTAAAGATTTATTTTAATTATTATTTTTTCTTCATGTGTCTGTGTGGATGTGTACCGTGTACGTATAACATAACTCTCTATTTATATACATACATATATGTATATTTATTATATATTTTTTTATTTTATATATTCAAAACACTTTGTTTTTTTTTTTTATGTATGCAATACATATACATGCATATATGTATGTGTGTATTTATATAATTTAAAAATTATTAGTATAATTTTTATATAAGATTTTAATTTAATTATAATTTTTATTTCAGTTTGTATTTTTTTTTTTTTTGTTGAGTTTTATATATTGTATGTATATATGTGTGTGTATATATCTGTTTATTTTTTTATTATTTTATTTTATATTTTATATTTTAAATATAAGTGTTTATCTTATAAACTATTATTATTGTGTAAATTATCTTATTTAATCATATATATAGATACGTATATTATAGATGTTTATGTATATGTGTGTATACAACATTTATAATAATAAATAACCGTAAGTCATGTTTTCATTTTTTTTTTTTTAAACCTTATTTACCTTATTTTATTTAATATTTATTTATTTATTTATTCCTTATATTCGAGATTGCAGTTTTATTTTTTATTTTTCTTTTCTTTTTTGTATCATTTCCTTTTTTTATAGTTTTTTTTTTTTCTTAAATATTTTTCATTTAATTTATATCAATTTTTTATTTATATATGTATATGTATATATTTTTTGTTTTTTATTAATTTGTATTTTTGTTCTGTTTGTTTGTTTTTTTTTTTTTTATTATTATTATCATGCATTTTGCCTGTTTTACAAAGAAAAAAGTTTACCATTTACAAAATAATGAACTTTTTTCTTGGTTTTTTTTTATAATTTTTTGTTTGTTTTTCATGCATTTTATTTTTACATACATATTTCATTTTGTTTCATCATTTGTTTTGTTGTTATTGTTTTTTTGTTCTTACATCGTTTTTAATAAATTGTGTTTTAAACATATGTATATGTATATTTATTTTGTTTTTTCTTGTTTTGTTTCACAATACATATTATTCTGTAGTGTACATTATAGCTAATAAGTACCATTTTAATATGAAATACTTTATGTAGATTTTTAGTACTAAAAAAACTTAATTTTTGTTTTTTTTTTTAGTTTTTTATCATCATCGTTACTATTAAAATATTTTCGTTTTTGTGTTTCATTTTTCTATTTACCTTAGTTTTGCTTTTTATGTTTTTTGTTCTGTTTTATAATGTATTTTTCTCATGTACGTACTCGTATATATATTTATAAATATTTTTTAAAGAAATTTGTTTTTGAATTTATTTAATATTTTATTTAATTTTCAGTTTTTTTTTTCACTTTTCACATTCTTATAATTATTTTTTTTTCTTTTTTTTTGAAATTGTAGAAAATTGAATTGTAGAAAAGTTTTTTAAAAAACAAAAAGATAGAATCGGATAAAATGAAATTCAAATAATTTTTGATAAAGAACAAAAAAAAAATAAAAAAAAAATAAAATAAAATACATAACAATTGTTTGTATATTTTTTTTACATATTTTTTAGACTGAGTTCCAAAATACATACACACATCGATAAAAATGAAGTGTCTATAAATAATTTCATTTCGAAAATGTTACGATTGTTAGAATCATTCTAAAATTTTTAAGGACGTTTTTTATTTATACATATACATAAACATTATGTACATATATATATTTTTTAATTGTAAATTTATTAATTTCTTTTCTTGTTTTTTTGTTTTTTGTATTACAAACCTAAATCTGTGGCCTTATCACTGCAAATGTAAACCATTTCTTTTGTAATGTTTCACTTAAAATGTCTACTTAAATGACGTAAATTGTTTTAAGTGAAACGATCCAGAAACAAAAATTGTTTATCTTTTTTTTTCTTGTATGATAAGGTCTGTTGTTCGATCATCAATATTCATTTTCATTTGTTTGATGATAAATTGACATTTTCAAACATCCTCTATGTATTTTTAGAGCACAGTCACATACATTATATTTCTTTTGTTGTTTTTGTAAGAATATTACAATTTACAATGATTTTTTTTTTAAATACATAGTTTTCTTTTTTTTTTTAAATTTAATTATTTATTTTTTTCTTTTTTAATTTTATACTCATCGTATTTTAGTATACATGTAAATACATATTTATTTTTATGAAATTTTTCATTTTTAATTTTTTTTTGGTATTTACTACTTTACATAATATACTATGTACATTTGAAATGTAAGTAATAGTAGTATTCGTAGTATTATAGAGATAAGATTTTTTTTTTTTTATTTTTTTTTTTAAAGAAACAATGTACATACATATTTTAAATTATTATTATTTTGTTCGTTTAATTATTGCTCTAGATTTTATTTATATGTAACATAAAAATGAACACATTTTTGTCATTTCTTTTTAATTTTTGTTTATTTTTTTATTTTTTTTTTCTTTATTTTTTAAAGTTACCTTTCCTAAAAAAAATTTACATAAATATGTATATAAGTATGTTGTAATGATTGATTGTATTTATCTAATATGTATTTATATTAAATTATTTTTTATTTTTTCTTAATTTAATATATTTTTTTTTTAGTTTTTTCCAATTATTTTATTCAATTTTATTATCGCAGGAATATTTTATTTTTATTTTTTTTTTTCTCATATAGTGTATATTACATATTAAAAATGATAATAATTATAATTATTATGTACATAAATCATAGTTAAATAGAATGTGTCAATGGTATAGTATACTACTCACATTTTATAAATATTATTTATTTAATTTAATTTAATTTAATTTGTTTTTTTTTTTGTAATTTTATAATTTAAAATTTATTTTACGTACAAATATGATTTTGTATAATATGTATCTCTTTTTAAGAATTTTTATTTATTTATTTTTTTTTTTTATACAATAATTTTATTAGTTGCCAGCAAATAAATAATGTTAATAATAAAAAATGACGAAACGTTTTGTAAATTTCTTTTTATTTATTTTCTTTTTTATCGACGAGTGCATTAATTTTCTTTGAAAATTTATTAAAAGAAAAAGAAAAAAACAAATCGTTTTTAAAGTTTTGTATTTTTTGTTTTTGTTTTGGAATTTTCAATTTAATTAAATTCAAAAATTTCTTTATTAGTATGTATTTATTTTTTAACTTTTTATAAAATCAAAGTAAAAATAAATTAACATTAAATATAACACAATACAGAACAACAACATAAAATTACGTAAGTAACTTGGTTAAAAAAAATTTTTTTTTCAAATACACAATGAAAATTTTAAAATTATAATTTCTCAAAAAAAAAAAAGAAAAAAAAAAATGATTTTCATTTTATGAATATGTATGTACATACATTAAAACCAAGATAAATAGACAAACAAACAAACAAGTTGTCTATTTATCTTGCGTTAAAACAAATTTACTATTCAAGAGTGAACTGCACAATATGATGTATTCAAATCAAATACACTTCAATCTCAATCTTCAACTTCAACTCTCAAATGTTTACATAAAAATAAGAGAAATTATCTATATGCAACGTCAATCTTATTCTAATTCCATGCATTCTTACTGTGAGTAATAATATTGAATCAATACACAATTTTTACAAAAAACAATACAGAAAATATTCTCAATTATAACAATTTTATTATCAACATTTAGAAAATTTCTCTTAATTCATTTTCTCTTTATCATTATTTTTTATTTCATTTTTAAAAAAAAAATATTCAAAAATTTATCGAAACAAATTGATGATGAAATCAATTACATATTTTTTTATCGTTATATATAGAATTTCAAAATTTCAAATATGTATTCGAATTTTAATTTAAAAAAAAAAAATGAATATGAAAACAAACAAAAAATTAAAAAAAAAATGAATCAGAAACAACAGAACATAAATAAATCAACTTTTGATATACAAATTTACAAGCAACAATAAATATAATTTCTCTTTTAAATTTTCTCTTCAGATGTTGCAATGTTTGTGCAATCAAAATTTTCTACTTCTTCTATATTCTATTCGAATTTCTATAGTTACAACTTACAACACAGTAATTAATCGATATGCATATTTTTGTTTCTCTTGTTTAATTCAAACATTTTTCATTCAACAAAGTTTAGCAACATTTTCAATTTAAAAATTAATTTTCAACATTCAACATGCTGACCATAAACGGAAGTAATAGAGCTCGCTCTTTTTATTTTTCAAATATTTTTCTGATTGGAGGGATATTTTGATTTAAATGAAAAAAAAAAAAAAATAAAAAAAAAAAAAATAAATAAATAAAATAAAATAAAATTTTATTTAAATATAACCTCCAGCAGTTCGATAACCATAATCGAAACCTGTGAATGGATGTCTTGTGAGCATACTTTGAGATGTTGTTTCTTGATTATGAAAATGTTGTTGAGAAGAATTTTGATGATACATTTGATGGGCTTGCATTAATGATGACATCGATGACTGTGAAGATGATGATGATGTCGATGAACCAAAATATCCTCCTCCTGTTGTCGGATGATTTTGATAGTGATTTGATCCTGAAAAATTATGAGCTGCTGTTGAATCTACGCCAGAGCTTAAGGAAGATGGATCGAATCGTTTTTGTTGCTGTTGCTGTTGCTGCTGTTGTTGATGTTGCTGTTGATGATGTTGTTGTTGTTGATGTTGTTGCATTTGCTGTTGATGCGGACCATGTTGTGTATATTCATTTTGATGATGAGATGAATATAATGAAGATTGATTCGATGACTGTTGCTGCTGTTGCTGTTGTTGTAAATTATTAAAACGTGTAGTACCAGCTACAGTATTTGACCTATAACCGAGCAAAGCATCAGAAGAAAACGTTTGGTGCTGCGAGGATTGTTGATGTACATCATCAAAAATATTGTTGTGATTGCTATTATTGTATTTGTTGTTTGAATTTTGATTTTGATTTTGATTATTCACGGATCTGTTTATTGTTTGGCCGTTGCTATTTTTTTTGGTATTAAATTGATTATTCGCTCCAGCATTATTATCACTATTACTTGTTATGGGCTCTTTACGAGCCCTCATTTGTCATTCTCCCGTCGCTGTTACAGTAGTCCATTGCCACGGACTGTTGTAACTAGATTTTTGATGACTAAAAAAGCACAAAAAATTTAATTATATTGAGAATTCAGCATTATTAATAAATTAAATTTACATACCTTCCAAATAATGGATGCCAAAGATGTGTGGCAGGGTCAATTACTAATTCATCGAAATTCGGACCTGTATTCCCAGATTCTGTGACATCATCACAATTTAGCAAACGTCTCTGCATAGCAGAAGGATCAAGAAGATGAGAACCAGTCTTCACTTTAACTTTGTTTTGCTGCTGTTGTTGTTGGTGGTGGTGATGATGCTGTTGCTGTTGTTGTTGTTGTTGCTGTTGCTGTTGTTGGTGATGATGATGATTACTAGAAGCTGCAGCTGCCACTGCTGCTATATTATTTGCTATATAACTCCCATTTAAAAAATTATTATTACATCCAACTGAATTATTGTTTACTGCTGTAGCGGCAGCTGCAGCAGCAGCTACTGCCAAATGATTTGTATTGAATTGAGAATGATGGTGAAGTGACTGCGAATTTAACTGTTGTGAAATAGCCGCAGCTTGTAATTGTTGTTGTAACGATTGTTGCGTTGCTTGTTGATGATGAAGGCCACCAGGTGAATTAAAATCAAACGAAGGCATTGCCATTAGATTTGACATTTTGTTGTCCATTAATGATGAATTCGAAATATTGGTCGTAGTAGCGTCCATCAGCCTTTCAGGTTGCAATAAATTTGTTAAAGATTTACAAGTAACTCTAGGCTTTTGATCGCCAGCAAACTGATGATTAAAAAGTTGTTGCTGATTATGATTGCTGTGATAATTCTGTTGTTGATGTTGTTGTTGTTGTTTTTGTTGTTGCTGTTGCTGTTGTGATTTTATTTTCCCGTGATTTCTTGTTTCAGGATGATAAAAGAGATCATTGATGCTACTTCGTGACGAATTGCTATTATTTCTGCTATCTGCTGTTGAATTTTGACGCATGAGATTTTGTTGGATTTTTCTATTCTGTTGATTAGTATCACAAACATTACGGGAATTTGATTTCGTTTGTTGCTGTAGTTGACTTTTTTGTAATTCAGCCAAGAATTTTGCATTCTCCATAGCTTTTTGATTAAAAAATGCAGATAAATTAAAATTTGATTTATTTGCATTCGTTTGCTTTGAATCGTCTGATTTTTTCTGTTGTTCTTTTTTTTGTTGATTAGAAGAAGCAGAGCTATTGATACCGAAAGTACGTTGAAGTTGTAATTGATTTAAAGCATCTTGCCACATAGCGATTTCAAGAGGATTTTGGAAAGATAATCCAGCTGAATTTAAAGATGAATGGAGATTCCCTTGCTTTTGATGATTATATTGCTGCTGTTGCTGTTGCTGCTGTTGTTGTTGTTGCTGTTGTTGTTGCTGTTGCTGTTGTTGTTGTGATTGTGATTGTGATGCTTTTTGTTGTTGATTTAAAAATGAAAATAAATCAGCAACATTATTTGACTTTGAGAAACCAGCCATCGCTTTAAATAGTTCAGGTGCCATTTGTCCCAAATAGGGTAACCACAGCATTTGATTGAAGGCAGCCAAAGTTGCAGTATCGATATCATTTGCTAAGCAATTGGTAGCTAATCTTGCAGTTAAAGGATTTAATAAATTCCTATCGATTGCTTCAGCTGATGGTTTTTGGTGATTTTTCGTTTTTAGTTCCTCATTTTTAGATTTTTCTAATCGCGGTTTGCATACTGGTTCAATAGTAACATGAGGAGTTGTTTTTGAAACAGATTT
This sequence comes from Villa cingulata, assembly GCA_951394055.1. Lineage (NCBI taxonomy): Eukaryota > Metazoa > Arthropoda > Insecta > Diptera > Bombyliidae > Villa > Villa cingulata. The sequence continues at coordinate 13,044,755 of OX596020.1, read as the reverse complement.
TGCCTTATTCACTAATTCTATATGCTTTTCTAAAATTGTTTCTAGTTGTGCTAAAGAAATGACTAAAATGTCTGGATCTTGAAGAATTGCTGGATATGCGAATGCTTCAGGTAATCTTAATTCAGGTCTTGTTGTTAGAAGAAGAGGAATTTCACGAGCTGGTGACATTAATACTGCACTAAGACGATCTTTTGGGACAAGAATGGGATCAGGTACTTTCCACTCTGGATTACTGATAAGTAATCGTAATTGAGTTAATGAATCTGGATCTTTACCAGATGATAACAGTTCTATTAGATTTTCCGTGTGACTTTTTTCTGTCACTGGAGTATTTATTTTCTCGATTTTAATACGTTTTTCGAGGGGTTCACAATCAATGTTGTCATGATCATCTTCTAATGTTATAACATCGCTATTTAAAAGATTTTTATTAGCCTCTTCTGAACAGCTAACCGTTGGGCTAGCTGATTTACGATGTTTTCCCAAATCAAGAGGTTCTTTTTGTTGTAAATTTGTTGTAGAATTCACTACTTGTACAGCTGTTTTCGTTGTTGATGAAGCCGAAGAACCAACTTTAGGACTCGAAGAGTCTTGTCGTAACATTTGATTTAGGAATACTGTTTTATTTGTTGTTGTTGTTTTGGAATGTATTAAATCAGGAGATGGTGGAACTGCAGGTAAACCACTTGGTTGAGGAGATTGAACTGCATCCGAGCTACGAGACAATACCCTCTCTGGCTGCTGAGATTCTGGTAAGTTCGATGATTGACTTGCTGCTGTTGTACATTCTTTATTGATAATTTTGTTGTTGGATTTTTTACAGGTCAAATCTTTTGGTAATTCATCTGTTGCACATGAATCTGGTGAAACCATTGTAGTTGATGATGGTGTTGATGATTTTGTAACTGTTGTTGTTGTTACACTTATGGATCTCGATTTGTCTGTAGCTATCGGTGTCACACTTTTCAATGCGCTGACTTCTTGTGTAGTCGATGATAAAGACTTACAGACACGTTTTGCTGTTGTTGTTGATGTTGTATTTAAGGAAGAATCTGATGATTTCTCAAGATCTTTAATTGTTATGGAAAGTTCTTCTAATGTCGTAGGAGGATTAAATGGCATCGTTTGATTTGATGTTTGAAATAGTTCACCGTTTAAACTTTCAATTTCTCCAACTTCATTAAATGATAAACATTTTGGTGAATCTTGTAATGAATCTCCAAGTCGTGAAATAATATCTTCAACTGGTTCCGCCGGTTGCATAAGTAAATCATCATCTTCATTATCGAAATCATCCAAGCAAATAGTTGTTGTGGGCACTAGTGATGGATTCATATTTGAATTCTGTTGTTGTTGATGATGTTGATGATGATGATGTTGTTGATGATGTTGTTGATGATGATGATGATGATGATGATGCGTATTTAAGCCAGAATAATGTTTATGTTGTAACGGTTTCGAATTGATTTCTTCATCATCAGTCATTATCGTTATATGATTATCCTCACATCCACGTTTCACCAATGAATCAATTAATTCCTCGCCAGACATTCCATTATCACTGCAATGCTGCAATAAATCCGGATCGTCTAGTAAATCTTTCAGTTGTTTTGTATCGACATCATTACAAACCGATGGATCAAACGTATTCAAAGTTAAATCTACATGATCTGTTGGTGATGGAAGTGATATTGCTGCTCCAGTATTTAGATAAGGCTGTGACTGAGAATTTATTGTTGGTGGATGATTCAAATTCTGTTGTTGTTGTTGTTGTTGATTATCTTGATGACAAGATAATATTTGTGTATGTGATGATTGTGGTTCTGTTAACGGTGAAGATATACTACTGGAATTCTGTATAAATGATAATGAATTTAAATCTAATTCGTTTCGAATATTTTGCACTAAATTTTTTGATAAATTCGTGTTGTTTGTCGTTATCATTGTATTATTATTTTGTTCAATAATCGACGTTAGAGATGATGGTATTGAAATTTCTTGTGATTTTTCAGTTGGTATACCATCAGAAATACCAGCTGATGGTGGTATTGTTTCGGATGATCGTAATTCATCTGTATCAAGCAATTCATCATTCTCATGATTAATACTTTCATAAACGATTACATCTTTTGGTTCATCAGATAATAATTCACGGATTTCTTCGTTTTCTAATAATAAAGTTTTTGTTGGATCATCATCTAAACGATCGTCTTCAGTTACAGTTTTATTTAATTTATTTCTACTGCTATTACATTTTTTATATTTTTTCTTTTTCTTCTTCTTTTTCTTTTTATCTTTATGCACTTGTTTTAATTTATTTTTAACATTTTCAAATATTGGATACTTTTTAACTTTTATACGTGGCTTCTTCTCTTGATCTGATCGATTTGAATTCAAATTTTTTTGTGTATCATTTAATGATGCACCTTCATCACAACCAGCACCACCATCACCGCCGCCAATATTATTATTATCATTATTCTCATCATTATTACTCTTACCATTACTATTAGAATTTTCATTTAAAAGATTAGGACATTGAAATTCTGGCTTAATTCTGACTAGTGGATTTGGTAAAAGTTTAACAACTCTTGACGTTGTTGGATCTGTTCTAGGCATTGCACGCCAACCATCTGCTGTTTTTGTTAAACGTATACGATTCCTTTTATCATAATCTTCGCATCTAACTTCAACTATCCTCGTATGATCTTGTTTTACCCATAGAAAAATTGGATTTACTTTTGGTACAACAGCACTATTTTCATTATTATCATTTTTACCTTCATTATTTGTATGCGATTCTTTTTTCATTTGTTCTATTTGAGACGGAATTGGTTGTTTTGTCTGATTTTCTGCTGCTGATGATGGTAATGATGATGGATTATCTGAAAAATTTTTTGATGAGATATTTAAATTCGATAATGAAGGTGATAAAGATGATTCTTGTTGTTGTGTAATTGATTTATTATTGCTAATACTGCTACTACTACCACTACTATTAATTTTGTTCTCATTATTACTAGTACTAGTAATAGCACCAGCACGTGACGGTATCATACCACGGGTTCTCGGTCTTCCTCTGGGTGCTGCTGTTCCTGGTCTTCTGCCATTACCACCGTTAATTCTATTTTTTCTACTACGTGGTGCTTGTTCAAAAACGAAAAATATATCACGTGGTATTCTTCGACGATCAGACTTTCTTGGCTGAAATGCAGGTGCAGATGGAGATTTTGATGTTTCTGTTGTTAAAGATGATGATAATTGTGTTTCACCACAATTATCATTGGATATGGTGGTAGGATTTAAATCAAGAGCAGCAGCAGTAGCAGCAGTAGCGGTAGCAGTAGCAACAGCAGCTTCAGCATCTGTAGCAAGCAATCGTTGATTCTGTTCTTGGGTGACATTTTGATTTTCTTGTTGCTGTCGTTTTTTATGTTCCACTTCTTCTGGTGTAGTACCTATTTCTACTTTAAAGCGGTTATTATTTTGTTTCTTTTGCTGCAATAACTGTTTATATTTTTCATTGATACCGTTTGCATCTAATACATTTATTTGATTCTCTTGATTGTCTATAAGTATTTGAGGCATCATCATCATTGATTGTGATGGTAACGCTCTATCTGATAACGATGATGATGATGATGAGACTTTATCAATTATTTGTTGTTGTCGTTGTGATTCTGATGAATTTACAACATTTATTATTGGTTCATTTTTTATATTCGAATTTATTGTATGATTTATAAATGTTGTTTTTTCAACATTATTTTTATCTAAAATTTTAATTTTTCTTTTATTATCATTTTGCTTTTTACATATTTTAAGACAATTTTTTTCTTTCTTCTTCGTATTTTTATTAATTTGATTTTGATTAATTTTTCTATTATTTTCATTGTTAATTTTATCTTCTTTTTCTTTTTTATTATTTTTTTTACGTTTTTTAACATGTATTAATGAATTATTTGTATTAGGAATTATTTCTTTTACATTATTTAGATTTGTGTTATTAATAACATCATCATTACTATTAGAATTATTTTTTAATTTTTCTACGTATATTTTATTAACGACAAATCCATCTTCATCAATATCTTTTTCCTGTTCAATAAATGTATTATTTTGTATTGTATTTATATCTCCTCTTCTATTAATCAATTGTGATGCTGATGATTTCTTACTATTATTATTATTATTATTATTTAAATTATAATTTTTACTATTATTACCGACATTATTACTACAATTACTAATGCTATTATTATTATTATTATTATTATTATTTATATTTATGATGCTATTAACATTAACATTACCATGATTTATTGATTTACGAATTGGTATTAATCCTGGTAATGGTGGCAATGATAAGGATCTTTCTGGTGATGATGAATCCAATATCATTAGATAATTATCAGCAGTCATATTATCATCATTTTCATAATTTGTTTTATAATTTGTTGTTGCATTTGTTTTTGTTGGTGTTGTTGTTCTTGTTGCTGTTGTTTCTGGTAAATAATTGTTACTAATTTTTTGTTTATTAAAATTTCCATTAATATTATTGTTTCTAATATTCTCTTGTTGTTTGTCTGCTGCAATAATTGTATCATTTTCATTAATTGAAATAATGTCATCATCGATATTATCTAAATCTACAATGTTACCAGTAATAGTAGCTGTAGCAGCAGCTGCTTTAGAAAAGGTAATATCTAATAAATTATCGCTAGAAATTCCTGATATTTTTGATGTCGATGTCAAATTTTTTACTGTTGATATTTGTGATGTTTGTTGTGTTGATGATAATGCCAGTTGTTGTGAAATTGTTTCTTTCCATTTTATTGCACTTTTAACAACCTCAATACTCATTACTTATTTATATAATATATGATTGTTTTTTTCTTTTCTTTTTTTTTTTGTGTTCTTTTATAAAATTGTAATTTAGATTTTAGGCAGTAGAAAAATTTGAATATTTAATTATAATGTCTGCTGGAATTTATTTACATCAATATCAGATTTGTAAATACATATGTTTAATTTTTGTTTTCCTATTTGAGAAAAAAAAAAAATAAGAAAAATTTAGAATATAAAATTGTTAAAATTTTTATTAAACTATGAATAATATTAAGTCATAAAAATTATTTTATAAATTTATACTATCTATAAACTTTATGCACTGTATAATTTTTCATATCAGAATTAAAGTAGTCACTCTCACTTGTCTCAACCATTCTAAAAAATATGTAGTGATCAAATATACATATATGGGATTATTTTTTTTAAATTTGTATGAAATTTCAGAAACAAAAAAATAGCCAAACACATCATCATAATTGGACTTGCACTCTTTCTCCTTAGCTCTAGGTCTAATTCTAAGTATATAGTATGGTATTTAAAAAAAAAAATTAATTATAATTCGTGATACATTTTCGCTGTTTCACTACATTTATTTATCAATTTATCTTTTTTATATTCATACAAAATATGTATGTACGTACATTATAAAAATTTACTCAATCAAACCATTCATTCAGTAGATAGATAGGGGAATAATATAATTATTGTTTGGCTACTAAATACTAATGTGTAAAGTGTATTGTAATGTTTATATATTTTTTCTTATCTACTATGTATTTCATTTTCTGTTCTCTCTAAATAAATTTTGTTCTTAAAAAAATGTTTTTACTCCAATTCCAATTTCATTTCCATTTCGCTAATATTAAATAATAGTAGGTACTTAGATAGATATAGATATAGGATAGTGTTTGTTGTATATATATACACACACAGATACGCATTGTTTTCAAATTTAAATATGTATATATAATTATTTATAGCACCACACGGCCACACCAACACCACACACTATCACTATTTATATTTATTTATCAATTTTATTTTATGATCGAAAATTCGGAACTCGGAACTTAACACATACTTAAAAATTAAAAAATTAAAAATTTTAATTTATTGCTTTTTTTAGAAGTCTACTAATTTATCATTCTTTTACATCTTTTGTTTCTTGCTTTTTCTTTGCTTTGCTTTTAAAATTTAATTTTAAATTTTAATGCAATACGATATTTATATGCATATATGTATACATATTTCATTTTCCAATTTCGTTTATCATCTTAAATATTAAATTTAACAATTTTACCACCGAGTCCGATGTCCGAGTCGAGTACCACGCACGATACCGAGACCGACACAGTACCAAACCAATACCAATATTGAGTACTTTACTTAAATCTTAAATTAACAATTAACTATCCTATTATCAACTATCACATTACTTTACTAGTAGCTACATTAAGATAGTACACTTACACACACTCCGTTTTCCAAAAATCAAAATCCAACAAAATCCGAATCCAATAGGAATATATACATATCAATATTCATTAATTTCATTTCATTCATTCTTTACATACATATATCGTTCCAAATCCAAATTCAATCATCATCATTCATACATAACCACTGTTTTCCTTTTTATCTGCCTAAATTTCTTTTATTTATATTTATTTATTTATTTTTTTTTATTTACATACATATATTTTCATCTTAGTTTTTCTGTATCGATATTTTCTTTATTATAACTTTTTTTTTCTTCTATTCATCAATTCTGCTATTTTTCCAGTATTTTATATACATTGCATAGTTATAGAGCTAGCTATATGAAATATGAGTATATGAATATGTAGTAAAATAAAACTATTAAAAGGTCAGTCGTCATTTTTTTTTTACATTGAACTCAAAAAAAAAAAGACAAATTTTTAATGAAAGGTTGAATTTCGAATATATGTACATATATGTATATGAATGCATATAAATACATACCTATTTATTTAATATAATTTTGGAAAAAAAAATTTATTTTTCTTCATCTTATTATTACACTATTTACTTTTTTTTCATCAATTCCTTTGATTTAATTTAATTTTATTTTTTTTTTTTTAATTATGTATATTTGGTTTAGAAATTATTTTTAGAGTTTTATTTTTTAAACTTAAGATTTAATCTTATTGCACATTATAATATTTTAATTTCATTGTCCTTTTATTTTCCATTTTAGACATATTTCTTTTTCTCAATTTTTTAAACCACCATCTACTATCAAATCTTCATTTATTATACCATCTCATTTAGTAGTACATGTACAAAATTACACATTATTATTATATTCATGTGTAATTTTTTAATTAACACTTGCCTCACATCACATCACATCACATCACATCATTATTTTTTTTAATATTTTGGCTCAAAAGTTTTATGAAATTTTCAAAAGAAAAATTTAAATAGAATACAATTTTTTATCTATTTTTTCATATTTTTCTTTTGTGTTTTTTTGTTATGTATCCACATCCATCCATACTTGTTTCTTATTTGAAACTTTAAATTTTAAATGTACATACATATGTGCATATATGTATGTATATTATTTTACTTCTATATATTATGCCATATTTTTAATTTAGAAAATTTTATAAATAATAAAATGAATTATACACGATATGACGAAGATACGTTTAAAAAAAAAAAAGAAATTTATACAATTATGTATTTAGTAGACACACAAATCTAGCAAAATATGTTCCACTTTTTCTTAAAATAATTTTTAATTTTTCTTCACACTTTGACTTTACCAAATTTAATAATTTGATATTTTTCTTCTATTTAAATTTAAATATTAACGATAATTATATTTTTGTTAATTATTTTATTAATTCAATCAATTTCTTTTTCATAATTATTTCCATTTAATTCATTTATTTATATATTTTTTTAACTTTTTTTATTAATTGATTTTGGAATCAAAAAAAATTTTTTTGTTCAACTCATCAAATACCAATTCATATTTTTAATGAAAAAAAACATGGCCGAAAAATATTTTATTACAATTGCAATATATATATATAAATAATGTATGTTCATATATAACAAATTTATATACATACACCATACATCATGTTATAGATATATATATATATATGGGGTTATTATGTATGTACACATATGTAACATATGTGTTGTGTATATAATACGAAAATTTTTATCAAAAAACTTTCCTCCTAAATTAAAAGCTTTTCTTTTCTTTTTATTGCTTTTCTCATATTTTCATTTTCACATACCAGCATATCACACACAGTATAAATAAATGTACAAAATATATACATTTATATACATACTCTGGTGGGCTACAAACAAACAATACGACAAAACATAATTACAAACCGTACACAAAATGAATAGGCAAATTATAAATTATCAGATACACGATATACCAGATACACTATCTATATTCTATATACATCAAATATACATACTATTATTATACCAAACATGACCAAACTATATATGGTATATAAAATTATGGGTACGGTATTCCTATATACATTTGTTGTACATTATGTACAAAAAATGAATAATGAAATAAATACACAAATTAAAAGGATCAAAAGGTATGTAGTGTAAATTTGTACATTTATGTTCATTATATACCATATCCATATTTACGTATATATAATGTATAGATATCGTTATTCTTTGCTTTCGTCATTTTCGTTAAATTTATGTTTTACATATTTTTATATTTTATTGCAATATGTACCTATGTATGTATTATGTATATACAAATACAATACAATAAATCCATTTTGTATCTTGAAATTTTTGATTTTGCATCCATTCCTTACGTCCTAATGTCTGAACACTAGTAAAATCATCATCATCATCTCATCATAAATATGACCATTCATCCAACATTCATACATTGTCCATGTCCATAATTAAAATCAAATTAACATAATCATTATCATTAATATAGTATAGTAAATAAGTAAAAATTGGTAAAAAGTAATAAACTCATAAAACTCAACTAAAACTAAAAGAAAGGTAGATAACGATAACGAACAATAAATAACGACTCTTCGAATTTCGAATATTTTACAATAATTTACAAATTAAAAAAATGAGTGAGATAGATGATTTATCTACATATAAAATAAATTTATAATTTGTGTACCATATACCATATTATATAACTATTTTTGGTACTTTTATAACTTTTGTTTATTTAATATTTCATTTTATGATAAATATGTATATTATATCACATAGTACATAGTATAGTACATAGTACAAATAGTACATTATATACATACATACTTGTATGTGCATATGTACATGCATATGATATATGTACTACATAATATAATAAAATATAATATTCTATATTCTATTTTCTATTATGTACATTATATACTATCTTCATCTTCATATCGCACTCGCGCATATATAAATATTCGTTTTCATAAAAAAAGTAATACATATATAATATTATATACTATTATTTTATTTCATACGTATGCTACGTATATGATATAAAAAGAAGGCGGTATATACATATGTACATATATTTATTATTTTTATCATTTTTATCAATTATATAATATTATATTCCTTTTATTATATACATATTTATATTTTAAATATATAATCAAAACATACATGCAAACAAACATATAAATTAATTGTACATATAAAAACACTATAAATTTTTCCCCCCTATGTCAAACTCAACTCCAATCAGCTGGTAAAAGTCAAATATCAATATAAAAAAGCACACTGGAAACTGGAAGATTTGTTTTTTTATTAGTAGCAGTAACAGCTATCTACCTACATGCTACAGCTACATCAGGCTACATCATCGGCTACACTCGAGATTTTCATTTGATTAGCTGAATAAATGACAGAGGACGACAGGTAATGTTTCAAAAAAGTTAGTTATTATAGTTTTTTCTTCACATCAAAATCTTCAAAACAAATTATGTTGATTTACTTTTTGATTTAATTTTAATTGTTCCTCTATCTCTTTATATTTATAAAAAATAAAAGTTCAGTAATTTAGGGTTATTAAATTCATTTTTCTGTCTATGAATATTGGGATGCGATACTTGTAGATTCTAGGTAAATGATGGAAAATCAAAACGATATTGCATGTGAAATACCACAAACATCAAATAATCAAATGAATACATTAGATGAACAGCAACAGGAAGAAGAGACACCTAGCCCAGAATTTCTACAAAAAAAATTATATTTTCTTCTTGAACAATTGAAGGCGATGCATCAAGCAATTCCTGAGTAAATTACTATTTAAAATTAATTATCAAATAAATATGTTTATAGAAGATAATATAATTTACAGTATAATTTATTTTTTTCTTAAATTATTTTAGAGTATACCAAATGAGAATATCCTACGAACTATTAACTGTTTTGGCTAATTGTCTGCTAAATGATACAATATTTGAAATTGTTAAAGGTCTAATGGAAATTCAACATGTAACTGAAAAACATTTAAAACAATTACGAGATCAAGTTGAAAATGAATATCAAATCGAAGTACAGGAATGGATGTCAAAGGTTCAAGATAAAGAAGAATTAGATTATATTTTGAGTTTAGTTAAAATGAAACATGTTAAAAAATTGAAAGAGACTGATCTAAAATTAATTGCACATTTAGATCAAAAGGTAAATTTGAATTTACATAATTGTATAATTACATAAAAATTAATTATTATATATATATATATAGGTAAGAGATCAGCAAGCTGTTCTAGAAAAAGCTGGAGTACCAGGATTCTATATTACAGATGATCCAAAACAAATAAAAATTCAAATGCATTTATTAGATTTCATTTTAAGACTAAGTCGTATGAAGTTTGAATCAAATAAAATCTAAATTATAGATACATAATATTTTTGTCATAAAATTTATTAAGAATTTTTTTTTTCTTTTTCAAATCTGTTTTTTATATTGTAACGAAATATTTACAAAAATATGATGATTTGCCAAATTATTTGCATAAAAAACTTAAAGAATTAAATGGAAATTATTGCTGCTGGAAACAAATCATAATTCGTTTTAATGGTAGCGGTAAGTAGCTAAAATTTTTCTAAAATGAAAATTACATTATTTTGTTGCGTTGCGATTGCGATTATAATATTAAGAGAAAAATTCTAATATGATTTTAAATTTCTCTTAAATTTGTTTATAAAAATAAATAAATAAATGTTTCTGTGATGTAGAACATGAAGCATGAGTAAAGATACATTTTTCTTAAACTTGTTTCTAATTTATGAGATTCATTCATTTTAAATATGTATACACATCACATATGTTGCGGCAATACATTGTTGTGATACAAAAGCTATATCAATAGAAACACAAAACATAGAAACATATTTAAATAATCCGACGTTATGACGTTATAATGACGAAAATATCAAGTATTAAGTATGTAATTGTAATTTGTAATATCGATTTCATAGCCTCACCAAACACGTGAATACTCTTCTATATACATGCATATATTATGTACTTTTTTTTTGAATAAAATGTGTATACATATATGTATTATATTTGATATTTATAAGATATACATTATTATAGAATAAATTAATTCTATCGCCTGTTAAAAATAATTTAATCAATAAATATATATTTTTGAAAAAAAATATGAAATTACGATATAACTTGAATGTATATTATATAAAAAAAACATTTCTATATCATTAAAAATTTCATGTATTTTATATAACTTCGAAACGAAAAATCAGATTTTTATAATTCTTTCAGAATCAGATACTAGATAAATTTAGAAAATGTTTGATATAAAAATGATACAGTTTCAATAATGTTAAATGATTGAAATTAATTTTTGAAAAATGTTTTAAATCAACTTTTATTATGCCCCATAAGTTTATTACCGCTAAAAACACAAATTTCATTTAAAAATCATATCTCTTTTTTAAAGTATCACATTAGGTATATGATTAAGTATATTATGTATAATATTATATATGTACATATTTATGTATATTATAAAATATATACATATAAAATAACATTTAACAATCAACTTTTACAAGTTTTTATAAGCTTTCATTTATAAAACACAAAATAAATTCTGTATCGTCTTCGTCTCCCCAGCCTATACAAACTCATAGCCACCAGCACAGCACCATATAGTAGTTCAAGTTATCAAGTTATCATCATCACATCACATTCTATATAGTCACGTCATCGTCGTACTATATGTACAAATATGTGGATGTATTTATAAATATGTACCCAGCTGACCAAGTGAACTCATAGTGAATTCATTCTGAATTCATTTCAACCAAGTGATTCTTCACGTGAACGTTCACAGTGAATTCACAGTGAAGATATTTTATTTCAAAAATTTTTACACTATAGCTGGTCACAGTGAATTCACTTAATGAATTCATTTTGAAATCACTTACTGAATGTTTAATGAAAACACGAAATGAATTCATATTGAATGCACTTTGTGAGGGTAAAATATCATTCACAATTAATCAATGAATCTTGGCTCTAATTATTATATTCCTACTTTTCGATTTTTTTTTCATTGATTTAAATAAAAACTCTTTAATCACTTCGTTATTTTTTATTTATTTTACTTTCTATTTTTAATCTATATATATAAAAAGAAGTGGCATTTTTGATTGTGACTTTATAACTCAAGAACTGGCAGTTCGATTGTCTTGAAATTTTCAGGGTATGTTCGCAGTATCTTAAGGATGGTTTGTGTGAAGTTTGGTTTAAATCGGGTAACACGAAAAAAAATTTTCTGAAAAATGTCGATATATCGAAACTTTCATAGCGTTTACTCATACACCCATATATACACTTGACAGTTTGTGTCAGGTTTGCCAATGTGTCAAGTGAGCATGGCTGCAGCTGTCAGTTCATGCTTTCTTTTCGTGTTAGAATCAAATGAGAATAGACATACAATTGTATCCTCTCGATAATTTCAAGTAAGTATTTTTTAATTAGAAATGGTAAAAGCTTTCTTTTCGTGTTAGAATCAAATGAGAATAGACATACAATTGTATCCTCTCGATAATTTCAAGTAAGTATTTTTTAATTAGAAATGGTAAAAATGAATACAAAAATTAATGAAAATTACAGTTGCACACATATACACTTTTGGTATAAATAAAATGCCACGAACAAGACGGTCGAATATTGGTCGACGTACGTGTCATTCTGCAGTTGTGCAAAATTCAAGAAGAACTCGAAGTGAAGAACAACGATCACGAGATAATGAATTGCAACAAGAACGAAATTTACTTAGGACAAGATCTACTTCTATTTATCCGGCAGTAGGACGTGCGGGCCGACTTACACGACGTGCTGTAGCAGAAATGGAATTTGCTGCTTTCAATTATGATAGCGAAATAGATTACAGTGCACATGCCTGCATTGGTCAAATGACGGTGAGATGCCCACATTGTGATGCAGCCAAATTTCGTGGCGAAACGGTTGGCATGTGTTGTGCTAACGGCAAAGTGAAATTGCCAGCATTCGAATCTCCACCCGATCCACTGCATTCCTTGATTTTCGGAACTTCACCTTTGTCGAAGCATTTTTTGTCTCACATTCAAAAATACAATTCTTCATTTCAAATGACTTCTTTCGGTGCCACAAAGATTGTAAGAGAGAATTTTATGCCGACGTTTAAGGTGATAACATCATTTGGAATTTCCAATGAACCTTGCAATGATAACAACAAATATTTAGATGTGTTCAAAAATTCAGATCCATCAACTAATTACATTTCTCACCAAATACAGATTCAAGGTCAGATTTATCATCGAGCTGGTTCATTGCTGCCATTTGATGATGCCGATTATCAATTTTTGCAAATCTATTTCATTGGTGATGCAACTCGAGAATTGGATCGTCGTTGCACAATTGTTTCGAGTACAAAGCGGCAAATTATTTCTGATCTTCAAATATTTTTTCATCAACTCAATGAATTGATTCAATTGTTCAAAACCGCCCTTGATCGTATGCCATCGGATGATCATAAAATTGTTATAAGAGCCGACAGAACTCCTTTCGGAGAGCATGCAAGACGATTTAATGCACCAACGATCGATGAAGTGGCCATTTTAATTGTAGGACAACAGTTTCAATCTCGCGAAATTGTATTACATCGTCGAAACGAAAATTTACAGCGTGTTTCAGAACTTCACCGCAGTTATGATGCATTGCAATATCCGTTATTGTATTGGAGAGGTGGCGATGGCTATCACATTAATATACCAATGATAAATCCACGAACCGGTAAAATATATATGAATTTGATATATATACATTTGAAAATACGGAAAAATTTTAATTTTCTGATAATTTATCTATCATCATAGGTCGTGACGTACAAAAAAAAGTTAGCGCCATGAATTTTTATTCATATCTATTTATGATTCGCCCACAAGAAAGCAATTACATTATGAGATGTGGCAAATTATTCCATCAATACGTCGTGGATATGTATGCAAAAATTGAATCAGAACGTCTTGCTTATTTACGTTTTAATCAAGCGAGATTACGTTCGGAGGAATACATACATTTGCGCGATGCGATTGTCAATGATGGAAACGTTGCTGATATTGGCCGCCTAATTATTTTACCATCGTCTTATGTTGGCAGTCCGCGCCACATGCATGAATACACCCAAGATGCCATGTCTTATGTACGAAAACATGGTCGGCCAGATTTATTCATTACATTCACGTGTAATCCGCAATGGCATGACATAAAAGATAATTTATTAGAAGGTCAAACTTCTACAGACAGACACGACATAACAGCACGTGTATTCCGTCAGAAACTGAAATGTCTGATGGATTTAATTATCAAATTGAAAATATTTGGGGAAGTCTGCTCTTGGATGTATTCAATTGAATGGCAGAAGAGAGGATTGCCGCATGCCCACATTTTGATATGGTTGATTCGTAAAATAACACCAGATCAAATTGATCGCATCATATCTGCGGAGTTTCCAAATCAAAATGAAGATCCACAATTATTCGAAGTCATCACAAAGAATATGATTCACGGCCCTTGCGGTGCATTGAACATGAATTCGTCATGTATGATTGATGGAAAATGCTCCAAGCGGTATCCCAGAGCATTAACGTCGGAAACAATTACGGGTAATGATGGATACCCACTATACCGACGTCGTTCACCAGAAGATCATGGACATACAGCAACAATTAGAATGCGGAATCAAGACATTGTCGTTGATAATAGTTGGGTAGTTTCATATTCCCCACTATTATCAAAAATATTTGAGGCTCACATTAACGTAGAAATCTGCAATTCTGTCAAGTCGATCAAATACATTTGCAAATATGTAAATAAAGGCAGTGATATGGCAGTATTTGGAGTAGCCCGTGACAATTCAAACGATGAAATTGAACAGTATCAAATGGGGCGTTACATAAGTACTAATGAAGCTCTTTGGAGAATCTATTCACATCCAATTCACGAGCGATATCCTGCTGTTGTTCATTTGGCAGTTCATCTTGAGAATGGCCAACGTGTTTACTTTAATGAAGCAAATGCACAACAAAGAGCTGCGCAACCAACAGCAACAACATTGACTGCATTTTTTCAATTGTGTGAAAGTGATGAATTTGCCAGA
This sequence comes from Villa cingulata, assembly GCA_951394055.1. Taxonomy (NCBI): domain Eukaryota; kingdom Metazoa; phylum Arthropoda; class Insecta; order Diptera; family Bombyliidae; genus Villa; species Villa cingulata. The sequence goes on along the minus strand of OX596020.1, from coordinate 13,029,228 downwards.
ACATTGCTGTATTCAGACGTAACGCATTATTTCACTTGGACAGCAAAAAAATGGCAAAAACGCAAACAAGGAACACTTGTTATTGGCCATCCAGTTGTTTTTTTCGCTGATACTATGGGAAGAATATACACCGTACATCCAAACAATGCAGAATGCTACTATTTGCGGTTGTTGTTAGTCAATGTTGTGGGACCACGTTCATTCCAACATTTGCGAACCATTAATGGTCATCTATGTGTAACGTATCGAGAGGCATGTAATGAGTTAGGTTTGTTGGAAAATGATGCACATTGGGAGCTAACACTTCAAGATGCATCGATTGCTGCTTCACCACATCAAATACGTATGCTGTTTGCCATAATAATATCAACGTGTTTTCCATCGAATCCACTTGAATTGTGGAATAAATACAAAGATTTTATGGCAGAAGATTGTTTGATTAGAATGCGTCATAACACAAGAAATCCAGAGTTGATCATTTCTTTGGAAATTTATAATGAGGCATTGATAGCGATTGAAGATATGTGCCTTGCGATTGCAAATAAAGCATTGGCTCAATTAGGTTTGAGTGCACCCAATCGACCTATGCATGATTTATTTGATCGAGAATTGCGACGTGAAGGAGAGTACGATGCCATTGAACTACAAGCACATGTAAATTTGAATATACCCAATTTAAATGATCAACAAAGACATGTCTATGACACAATCATGGAAGCTGTACAAAATAATGCTGGTGGATTGTATTTTCTGGATGCGCCTGGGGGTAATGGAAAAACATTCGTGATATCATTAATTTTGGCAGCCATTCGATCGCAGCAGAAAATTGCCCTGGCTCTTGCTTCATCTGGAATAGCCGCTACTTTATTGGATGGTGGACGAACGGCGCACTCTGCATTGAAATTGCCGTTAAATGTGCAGGTTTGTTTAAATTTAATGATTTATTAATCGATTTACAGTCTTTACGATTCAAAAATTAATTGAAATGTATTTAATTTTAAATAAATAGGTGATTGAAAATCCCACATGCAATATATCAAGAAATTCTGCAATGGCAAAAGTTCTGCAAGAGACAGTAATTATTCTTTTGGATGAATGCACAATGATGCATAAAAAATCATTTGAAGCAATACACCGTACAATGCAAGATTTACGTCAGAATCAAGCAATTTTTGGTGGTGCATTAATATTGTTGTCTGGTGATTTCCGTCAAATTTTGCCTGTAGTTACGCGATCAACACCGGCGGACGAGATAAATGCATGCTTGAAGTCTTCATTTCTGTGGAGATATGTCCAAAAATTGACATTGAACATAAATATGCGCGTTCAATTAAACAATGATCAATCTATAGATCGATTTTCAAAACAGTTATTAGATGTTGGAAATGGCAAAGTTCCAATTGATAATACAAATGGATTGATTACATTGCCGGATAATTTCTGTACAATTATGCAATCACAAGAAGAATTGATTGATCGAGTGTTTCCGAATATCGTTCAGAATTACAGAAATCACGATTGGTTAACAGAACGCGCAATATTGGCACCAAAAAATGTACATGTCAACGAAGTTAATTTCAAAATTCAAGACAAATTGCCAGGTGCAGTGACATCATATAAATCGGTTGATTGCGCAATGAATGAAGACGATGTAGTAAATTATCCGGTTGAATTTTTGAATTCATTGGAACCGCCTGGTATGCCACCTCATTGTTTGAATTTGAAAATCGGTTCAAGCGTTATTTTATTGCGTAATCTGAATGCACCAAAGTTATGCAACGGCACAAGATTAGCAATCAAAAAATTAATGACAAATTTAATTGAAGCCACAATTTTGACCGGAAAAGCGAAAGGCGAAATTGTACTGATTCCACGAATACCACTGATTCCAACGGACATGCCATTCGAATTCAAGCGTCTACAATTTCCTGTTCGTCTAGCATTCGCAATATCAGTTAATAAAGCGCAAGGACAAACGCTCAAAGTATGCGGACTGAATTTAATGGAGCCATGCTTTTCCCATGGGCAGCTGTACGTGGGGTGTTCAAGATGTGGCACTCCACATTGTTTGTTTGTGTACGCTCCAGAAGGGAAAACTAAAAATATTGTGTATCAAAATGTTTTACTTTAAAAAAAATCATAAATAAACGAAATAATTCTTGCTGAACACACAAATCTTCTTGATTTCCCTTCATTTAGTGCAACAAAGTGCACTGGGCCGGCTAGTAAACTAATATTACACAGAATTTAAAACACTTGCTTATTCCTTATTCTTAGACTCAAATAACTACATTTTATCGCTTCAGTTTACAAATTAGTACATGAAAAAGAAATACAAAATTTCACTTTACGTTCACTAAGTGATTCCATAGTGTTGTTAGGATTTGTGAATCGCAACCATTTTACGAAGATAAAACGAATGAATTCGCCTAATCATAAAATTAAAACAAGTTTACATAAATCGTCATTCATCAAATGAATTTCATATGAATATAATTCATATTTCAATCACTTGGTGTATTCATAATGTATCCATATTTTTGAATAATTCACTTATTTTTCATTTCGTGTTTTCAAAATGAATAAGAGAAAAATTATTCATTTCGTGAAGATTTTTGGCATTCACTATGAATTCACTGTGAACGTAGTTCACTGAATGGTCAGCTGGGTATATTTAATATACATTTGATGTACGTATGTGTATGTATCTGATATATGAATATAAAATCATATATGTATATTATTGTATATTATTTATATTTTTATACCTAAATATAACAAAAAATCGCAGTTTAAAATATACATATATTATGTAGTACAGTACATATAATCTATATATATACATATATGTATATTTTTTTATTTTAAAGTATAATCAAGGTTAATATAATTTTTAAAAACATTAGAAATATTTATATTCATACTTATTATTATTTTTATTGGAATTTTCTTGTTTTGTAACAAGATAATATGAAAATCCAAAACAAAAATTAAAAAAAAAAAAAAAAAAAAAAAAAAAAAAATTACAATGAACCAAAATGAACTTTTTACGAGTAAACGTTATATGTACATATATGAAGAATAATTTTATTTATGTTTATTTATTATCTATCGATATAAAATGAAAATGTATGTAAGTACGTACATATATTACTCATCATAATATACGTAACGGAAATATATCGATTGATTATTTAAATATTAAATATTATAAATCTGTTATATCTACAATACAATAAATAGTAGGTAGGTATATTACATTATTTACATACAGTACATATTATATTTCCTATTATATTATTGTACAGTACCCATACATATTTATAAATATATGCACCTACATAATGTAATATACTAATTACCTACATTTTTTTAAATAATAAAATTTTCAAATAAATTTCATATCATTAGAAAGATGAAAATTTACTGATTACAAATATGAAAAAATTTTTTAAATCTGCAAAATAGTTTTTGAGTTATTAATTTTTAAAATTTAAATTAAATTTCCCAAAAATTTTGTATAAAAGAAATCTCTTATACTGCCTTACATACAAAAACTGTATCGTATTCATTCGTATCAACACAACAACACGCACGTGCTCTCTCTGTTTATGTTTTGTTATATACATTATGATGATGTTTTTTTGTTTTTTTTTTTTTTGTATTATCATTTATCAATTAAATCAATTTTCTTATACTTCTCATATGAACGAATAACATGTATAGACATAACATTCTGCTATATCTCATATGTAACGTACGTACGTATATTAAGTTGTTGTTGTGTATTGTGTTGTGTGCAAGTCACATAGCATATATGTAATAGGCATCAATTGATTTACTATATTATAAAAAATATCTTTGAAATTTACATATGTATAACTACTAATAATGTTTAGATCATTAGCTACTCATATGAGTATGTGTAGAATTTAGCGATAGATTATAACATATAATATTACTATAAATTTTATATTAACATGCATATACATACATATATGTATACATATGTGCGTGCAATTTATTTAGAATATTTATAATATGAAAATAATTTATTTAAATTAGATATAAATAAAAAATTCTTTCTTTTTTTTTTTTTTTTTGTTGAATCTTGTAAATTTATTGACTGAATAGAAAGTGAATTTCAAATGTAGCAGCTACATATGTATGTATATATGTATCTGCTATAAGTAAAAATTGTGTGACTTGTACGCTTGTACCTTGTACAATTTATTACAAAAATAGATATTTAAGTATACATACTATATACATATGTATATATGTTCTTATAACATAATCAATAAATGTATTGTATATGTATAAATATTAAAATCAATAAAATTAAACGTAATATTACACTTTTAAATTTTATGTAAATACATACATATAATAAAATTACATAATGGATATTAAATTTTAGAAAAATAAAAACAAAAATAAAAACAAAAATAAAAACAAACAAATAAAAACAAAAAATTAATAATAATAATTGAATATTTATATAAATTAATATAAAAACGTGAATGAATTTATATTTTTTTTTTTTAACGTAAAAATATCAAAATCGAATAAATATTAATTGATAAAATGCGTTTAATAATAATAAATATTTTATTACAATTTGCCATATACGAGTATGTACTGTACATACATACGTTTGGTCTAAAGCAATATTTTAAATTTTATATTTTGATTAAGAAATAATGTCTGAAGTTCAAAAATATGATCATAAAATAAAATTGATGATAAAGAGAAACATAGATAGAAACCAAAATATAATTAATTTAATGTAGGTTACGTCTATAGGATCTAGGTATATACATATCTATATTATCCTTTTTTTTTCTAATGAATCTATAGAAATTACTTTTGTAGGAATCTTGAATTGATCGATAGATATAGTCGAAAATTTTGACTGATGAAATAAAATAGCATAAGTTCTTTGTGACTTTAAGGATCTTCTTAGAATTATATATGTAATTTCAATATACGATTTGTATCATACAGAGAGTAAAAACCATTTATGAAAAACTTCAGACTAAGAACTTTATTAAATCTACCTATACGACGTGATGGGTATTTTAACAAAATCGAATCTTGTGTCTGTGCGTTGTTGGTTGATATCCAAACTGTACCAAATTATTATACGATTATTCTTACCCAATCACTGGATGACCTTCAATTCCGATAATCTCATTGAAAATCTGTGAGATATTTTGGGTACAAAAATTCATATCAGAAATATTGAAATGGAAAAATTTTTAAAAAATCCCTAATGAAAGAATGGTAATAAATATTTTTTTGTTTATGAATTTAATGAGTTTTTTTTTGCCATATTTTTATTTAAAATGATAATTTTCTTTTTTTAATTAACTGCTATTTTTGGAATACATATTTTTTTTTCATACTAGTAACATTTATAATTAAAAAAATTTTTAAATTTGATAAAATTTTGATGAGAATTACACATATGATAATATTTTTTTAAATTTTTATTTAAATTCATATCATATTTTCAAGCAACCTACTCATCGTATACTTTTCAGAGTATACAAAAATTTTCATTTTTATTTTTATTCATCATTTTAATCAATTTAATGTATACATAATGTGCATATACATACATTAATTTACATTGATTTATTTTATATTGTTAATGTTGAGTATATAAATTAATTCACAAATATAAATGCACATATACTCGTATAAACATATATGTAACTACGTATGAAAATATACTCAATTCAATCTCAAGCTAAAATACTCGTATTCGTATTCGTATGTAGCTAAGCTATACGTGCGTACTCAACTCAATTAACTTTTACACCTGATGTTGATAATATGCTTTTCAGCAGTCCCGTGTGCTGTGCCATATATTATGTATGTACATTACATTTACATATACATATAGTCTCTATATAGTGCGTGTAGTTTTTGCAATAAAACAAGTTTATAAATTATTATTGAACTTGAATACGTCATTTATGTAGACGCTATACAGTCTCTGTATTTATGAAAGAAATTTCTACATATTTGCGATAGGGTGTGCATATATGTATATTGCAGGCAGACCCAGATTAATACATACTCTTAATCAAATTATCTTAAATGATTACATATAGGAAAATATGAAAACTTTTTGTTCCAGAAATTAATTTTTTGGAATTTCATTTCGATTCGAATATACATAAAAAAACAACATTCTACATTTAAACAGCAACAACAAAACGGAAACTGTGACAAGAAGAAAATGTATGTACGAGTATAATATATATTTTTGAGAAATGTACTACATCAATTACTATACGTTACGTATATATAAATGTAATATTCAGTTAGTTGCATTTGTTTTTTTTTTTAGTATAGATCCAGATCAGAGTATATAAAATTTTGATTTTTTTAAAAAATAATTACATATATAAAAACTATAAAATTCGTACATTACAAATATATAATTTTTATTAAAATCAGATAATAATTAATTGATGTAATTAATTTTTGAAATAAATTTTAAATTATAATAAATTTATGAATTATTCGTTTCGATGCTATGTGTATACCGTTTAGATTATATATTTTGTTTGATCTTTCACTAAAAAGCTATATGTACCTACATAATATGTATTTTATAAGATTCTCATCACATATATCTTCTCAGTCAATATAGTATTGTTGTATGTGTAGTATGAAGTACTTATATACATATATGTACATACATCGATACATCTACTTATGTACGAAGTACGAGACAAGTACGCGAGAATTTATAGTATGTACATGTTGACATTATCTCTATTCTATACTATATGGCTATCTATAAATACAGACATACAGACGGTATATTGTATACTGCTACTGAATGATCATTGATCATCATAATCATTTTCTTTCTACATATAATATGTATGCATGCATTTTTTTTATTTATCAATCAATTGAATATGGTATACTCGTATATGTAATATTGTATACTATTGTATACATATTTTAAATTAGTGTTCAAAGTAGTAGAGCTAGTAGTGCAATAATTATATAGAATATGAATTCATTTTACATTTCACATTTGAATGCAATCATCCAACTAAAAATTAAATTTAATTTATTTAAAAAATTATTGTACGGTTCAGTCTCGGTATTTGTTGAATTGAACTGTTTTCATTGAATTTTATAAATGAAACTGAATAAATATCAAAAATTTTCAGTAATATAGTCTTACTTTTTTTTCACATAATTTAATGAATAAAATTCAAATTTTTTCTTCAAAAATTTTAACGTTTTCTTTATTGTTTCCTGTATTTAATTATTTTTTTTTTTTTTCAAAGTACATATGTATGTTATATTTTTCATAAAACTAATAAAATGTGTTAATAAAAAAATAAAATTATTATATTTTTTTGAACTTATTTAAATTAGCAAAAACAAAAAAAAAAAAATTATTCTTTTTGCAAGTCATTTTGCCAATGCTTTAGATTTAGACAAAAAAAAAAAATGTTTACAGATATTAAATGAAAATAAGTTACAATGATTTGCATTTTCATCATTCATAAAAAAAAAACAAAAAACAAAACGCAATACAGTTGACTCGTGATAGAGTGAACTCTTCATACAGTGAACAGTTCAGTAGAGTGAACGTCTAGATTTTCGTATTGACTACTCTATAGAGTGAACAACTAAAGCTGTCGACCTCGCGGTAGAATGAACAATTTAAGGCAATGTGGTTTTCCGTTATCATTTGCTTTTTTATGCACGTTTAATCATGTCTGCACTTGTCAAATACAGAACTTAAACCATTTATATATTTGTCTAATGATTTTGGTTCATATTGAATTCATTGTTTCATTCGTGTTCATTAGTTGAGTTAGGTTTCAAGTGTTTTGTAAATGGAGTTTCTAATTCTAAATTGGTAAGACCGTTTCAACAGAGTTTGGTCGAAAAGATTCGATCTCTAAATCTAACAAATGATCAGCTCTACAATGCTGACGAAAGCGGATTATTTTGGAAAGCACTACCTGAGAAAACATATGTGTCAGCTAGTGAAAAGTCTGCATCAGGCATGAAAATGTGTAAGCAAAGAATAACATTTCTTGCTTGTACCAATGCTACTGGAAGTCACAAGCTGAAGCTGAAGCCACTAGTAATAGGGAAAGCGAAACAACCGCGTGTGTTGAGAAATTTAAAACTTCCAGTTGAATACGCCAATTCGAAAAATGCCTGGATGACAAGTTCAATTTTTAAAAAGCGTTGGAAGCCTAAAATGCGTAGACATAAAAGACATTCTTGCTATTCGGAGGACAAAGGATAAAGCATTGATGTGTTTATTGGAAAAAAAGAAAAAACAACAAAAAATTACAAATTATGTATGTATATACAAATAAAAGAGTAAATACTCATATGTATGTAATATTAGTATATAGAATAAAAGAATGAAAAGTTTTTTCTTAAACGCACGTTTTTATTTGTTTTCTGAAAGTGACGCAAGGATACTCTTCGAAATTCTGAATGTTCACTAAACCGGGCTTCTCGACCATTTTTTGATACAGTGAATATGCCTTGTTTTTTTGGGTTCACTATATCGCGAGTCAACTGTAATATAAATTATTATTGGTATTCTATATCTTATCAGGACATTTTTTTTTTAATTAAAATCAGTTATTAGGCAAAATTTTTGTTAATTTACTAAAAAAAAAAAAAAAATGAAAAAACTAAAAAGCGCACGTACAATCAAACAATTTTTTGTAAATTATAATATTTGAAAATTATTTATTTATATATAATGTTAAACGAAAATATGTAACATGATTGTTACTATATAAATGAAAAAAAAAAATGCTATATTTATTTTATTATCTTGAAATTTGTGTATAAACAAATAAATGCATAAATTTTTTTTCTTTTTTTTGAAAATTATCATGACTTTTCTTAAAAATTTCCTTTTTGATTTTATTACAAAATATTTTCTTTTATAAAATTTTAAAGATTTTTTTTTATTAAAATTTTATGCATTTGTTTCTTTTGTATTAATTTGTAAAAAAAATTATTTTTCTGATAAGTTATCAAAATCTATATTATTATATGTACTTCAAAATAATTTGTTAATATTAATTTTTTATAATTTATTGATTATCCGTATAATTACATTTTTTTTAAAAAAAAAAAAAAAAGCATATAAATAATTTTTATTTAAAATTTATACATAATCGTATTTAAATTAATTTTTATTTTTAAAACAGCAAAAAAGAAAAAAAATGATCAAAAATATTCTTTATTTTATAATTTAATAAATTCAATATTGAAAATGAATAAAAATATGACCGGTAAAATTAATAATATATTATTGTCGCATGAGTGGGTACATATACATACCGGCTTATAAGAAATTGAGTAAAGTTAATGAACTCTGATAATAAATTTATGCATACTATATGACATTACCATACCATTACGTTACTTACGTTACTTATGTAGAGGGCGCTGCACTTCAACAGCAGCCTGTATTTTCTCTGAAAGAAATGACAAAAAATCACTAAATTCTGACTTTGAAACACTTCTTCACTTCCAATTATCTTCTTGCTAACTTTAGCGGCAAGATACCAAAGATATTTGCATTTCTTCACCTCTAATTAGTACTTAGCTGCCAGCTAACTTTAGTGAGAAGATGAAGTTCTGATTATTTATTTAGGTGTAACCTAACTCGATACTACCGCCGACTAGCTGTCTAATTGGAAAACATTCAAATAATTAAGCTTTACATGAAATTTTAAATTGAAAATTTCGAGTATCGATTCAAAAATTTCGATTTTAGGTTTGAACATTAGCCAGTTAGCTTTGTAGCTAGTTAACAAGAAGATTGTGTGAAGAAAACCAAACTTGTTGCTGCTAATCAGGAGAAATCGGCCATTCAAGAGGCACATCAGGTATCATTAGAGAGAGGGGAGAGTTTCCTACAGATTTGTTTTTAGACTACTTTCTTCTAGGTAGTACATCATAATAAATTGTTATAGGGTGTTTTGTAGAGTAAGTGCAAAAAATCTTCATCGCCCTCTGGCGTGGAAATGAGGATCTACTCAGCAAAATGCTTATACATTTTTTTTTTCATGAAACAGTCCAAAGAATATCGTGGTACTAATGTGTGGACGTAGAAAAAAAAAACACCCTGTAAATTACATTTCATGCGGCTATCTTTTTGTCGTGGACTGTAATTATTAAACAAATAAACAATACAAGTAAAAGTAATAGCTGGTCCTTATAGATTTGTATATTTATTTTTATTTTCCTGACATTCACCGCGATTTAATTTATTTTATTAATCTTTTACCAAAAAAAAAAATGTTTATCAAAAAATTTTCTTTTTCTGTTTTCGAATTAAATGAAAAATATGAAAATTTTCGAGAAAAAAAAAAACTGTATGATAGCCTGCTGAACCTATAAAATATGCGATTGTTCCAATAAAATAAATAGTAGATACTTATTTTTCACATAATATTAACGAAGAAAGTTTATTTTTTAAATAAAAATTTTTCGTCTATTTAAAAAAGAAACATACATATGTATGTACTTGTGCATGTATAATAAGATCGACCTTATACAACACATTAATTTGTCATTTTCATTTCAAAAATTTATAAAAAAAATACATATATTTATTTCATAACAATTATGAGAATTCTTTACAATTTGAATGAATTTTTGAAAAATTATTTTTTTTACAAGAATTTTTCTTAATACATATACATTTATTCATTTAATTTGAATGCTCATTAAGTTGTATATTTTGAATGAAAATTTTCTTATTTGAAATGAAAATTTTCTTATTTGAAATGAAATCTCATTCTAGATTGGGAATGGAAAAATTTGAAGTACATTACGTTTGGTTATGTAGGCCGCGCGCAGACTAAGAGCGTAGCTGAGCATTACGCGCGTATATAAATTCAAACATAGCGTATGATTCAAACTACGCTACGTTACGCTTGTTGTATGCGCAACATACTTAATAAGAAACAAATTGATTTGAATTTTACGCTCTGAAATTTACGCTACGCTACGCTCTTAGTCTGCGCGCGGCCTTATACGTACACTTTTTCTATCAAATTCAAAAGAGATAACAACAACTTTAAATTAGAACAATAAAACACATAGAATAAAGAACCCAAAAATTATAAAACTTAATTAAAAAAAAAACATTCAAAATTTAAAAATAAATAAAAACACAAAAAATGATAATGAAAATTTTAAAATAAAAAAATTTTGTTTTTCATTTTTTTTACATAAAAATAAATTTTTTATTTATCATGTAAGTAGTATAATTATACATAGATAATGCACATATAATTAATTATAATCTAATAATATCAAGAGGGTAATTCTTTTAAAAATGATAATTATATAGTATGGATTCATATATGTATAAATACTTTTATTTTTATAATTTTATATTAAAATAAAATTATCAAAAAAAAAAAAAAAACTTAAAAATAAAAATAATATTTAAACTAAAACTAAAACTTAAAATTTAATTCGTATACTTTTTAAATTTTTTAATTCTATTTATATGAGTTGTATTATTTTTATATCAACAGAATAATCCACCGCCTTCATTTTTCTTAATATAATATAGAACATAATCTTTTTGTGATGGTGTTAAACCTAATTGATCAGATTCTTTTAAAAATTGTTCTACACCACCGATACCAACTAAATAACCATTCAATTTTGATGCAACATGTGATTTTTGTAATAATTTTGAATTATTTAATGATAAACTTTTGCATAAATCTTGATGTCCTTGTAATCGATATTTTTGATGATAACTATATAAAATAAATAAAAATAAATTTGCGAATAAGTAAATAAGAAAAAAACAAATTCTTTTTTAATGTATAGTCATCACTATATTATGTACTTACTCTTCTGCAGGATAAAATATTGATGCAGATTGTATTTCAGTCATTATCTTTTCGGGGCTACGTTTTATGATTTCTTCATCTCTTGATTGTTCGGCAATTTTTTTTTGTTCATCATTATGATGTAAAATTAATGACATATATTGTCGTTTGATTTTTGTCGATAAACCATATTCATGATTATTCCAAAATAAATCAAGTAATTGATTATATGTAATTACATTTGGATCATAATCAATTTCTATAACTTCTGTATGATCACCACTATTTTTAAATTTTAAAAACAAAATACAGGAAAAAAAAAATTTATAATTTTTATTTTTCTTCAAATTTTTTCTTACAAATTTTTTCTTATAAATTTTTTTCACAAAATTTTCACAATATAAAAATCAATATATGTATGATGAATTATATAATAACTTACATTTTTTTATATGTTGGTGAAATTGTACTACCCCCAGCATAACCTACAGTTGTTCGAAGTACACCTTTTGTAGCACCATATAAAGATTCAGCACCCCAAAAACATCCCATACCAAATGTTGCTGTTTCATATGGCGTATCAATTATATGCTTTGGAGTTATTTTTAATGTTTTCTGTTCATTACGAATGTAACTCTGATATTAAAAAAAATTTTAAAAAAAAATATACATATTTTTTTTCATTAAAATTTATTAAAATTTTTTAAAAAAAAAAAAAAAAACTAATTTCATTTAAAAAACAAAAAAAAAATGTATTTTTTACCTTATTTTGAATTTCATTTGCTCCAGGAATTGTGGAAAATTCAGAAAATTGATTTGAAATTGTTTTAAGCATATTGTATAAATTTTTATTTTTACACAAAATTTTAAATATTTTTGTTTTTTTTTTTACAAAAAGAAAAGCCCAAAAATTTGAAGAAAATTAACAGATCAATAAGTGAGAAAATTAATTAATTAATTAAAAATTATATTTTTGAAAACCGAAATTACAATATTTAAATTAACAAAATTATTTGAAGAAAATTCTCAATTTTTCTAATATATTATTATTTACTTGAATAAACTTTTCTTGACCGTTGTTCATTCACAACTGATTTATGATATCGAATTTTGCCTTAATTTATAGCCAAATGAAATGCAGCTGATTTTTCTATTCATATGTATTTATAAGTAAGTACACATATTTCAATGTACATACATTTTATTATATTACATATAATATATACATATATATATTAGAAAAGAAAATTTTTTTTACATATACACATTCAGATACAGTACGCAAAGACTTCTAAAGGCAAATGAAAATTTTGTTAGCTTTTATAATTTAATAATTTAATCGTATATAATAGTAGGAAAAAAATCGATCTTTCTTCTTCTTTTTAAACTTCGCGTGCTTCGCAAATTTTCGTGTTATTTTTTTTTAGTTGTTTTGGTTTTATGGTATGTACAATGTACATATAAGAAAATAAATCTTATTCACGTGTAAATGGTATACAAACTTATAAAATACATTAATAATTTTACATTATTTTGTTTTCGTTTCGAGAAACATGATTGCGATGTTGCTGCGATGCAGTTAATATCGTCATAATAATCATTAGCAATAAATATTATAAATTTTAATAATTACATATTTTATTAGCAACAATTATTTATAAACAAATGTTTATATTGATTTGTTTCTTATTGATTGAAAATTTTTAATGTTTTAAAGAGAAATATATCTTATCGAATGAGCAAATACTCACTCATTTTAATTTATATGAATTTCTCTTTTAAAATTTATTTTTTGTTATACTACAGACACAGAGTACAGTCTATATACTCTGCAGTTTAACATTCTGTCCTGTCTACATTGTGCTACACTATACACTCTACGTCTAAACTCTAAGCTACGCTATACTGTCTATAATAATTATTATAATCCTTACAACTAAACGTTACATAATTTTTTTTTTTGAAAAATAATTAATTATCAAAGATTTTAAAAATAAAATATTACATTGAATACATAATAATTTGATCTGTGTTCTTGTTGATTCATGAAATTTGATTCCATAAAATCAATTTAAAATGCCCTGAGATTCATATGGATTTAATTCCATTCCATCAGAATTTTTCATTTAAAAAAATATAAATATTAAATTTAATTAAAAAAAATTTCTTTACTGTGCGCTTTTACAGATATTCGAAGGAATATAACTATTTATTTACATAATGGTGTGAGATCAAAAAAAAAATGTATACATACATAATAAAAAAAAAAAAAAAAATTAAAAATAAAAAAACATACAAATATGAACGAATTAAACATTACATTATAACGAATATTTTAATTAAATTCTTTTTTTTTTATTTGTTTTCTACCAAACACTACATTTTTTTGATGGATTCATTGGTGAATCAATTGGGCAATTAAATTCTCTTGCAAATTCTTTTGAATTTGATAATGTTCCAATTACACGAAATTTTCCTGGACTATGTACAGCTGTTTTTAATTTATTTTTTGTAGCTTCTGGTCTCATTGCACCACACCATATTTGTGCAAAATTTAAAAAAAATAATTGTTTATTTGTCATATTTAGACCAGGTAATGTTTCATCATCTAAATTCAAATCTTCGTTATGTTTTAACCAATTTTCATATGCTTCAAATGCTTGTCGAATACCACCATTATCAGCAATATTTTCACCTTGTGTACTTTCACCATCAACTGATATACCAACTTCTGAAACAGTATAATTTCCGTATTGTGAAACTAAACATTTAGCCCTTTCATGAAAACTACTTATTGCCGAATCACTCCACCATTTCATAATGTTACCATTACTATCAAATAATCGCCCTTTATCATCGAATCCATGTGTTAATTCATGACCAATTACAACACCTATACCACCATAATTTAATGATTTCGGAAAATATCTATGATAAAATGGTGGCTGTAAAATTCCAGCAGGAAACATTATTTGATTTTTATTTCGACTATAATATGCATTTACAATAGCTGGAGCTGTATCCCAAATTGTTTTATTAACAACTTTACCAAGTTTTAATTGTTCTGTATCTGTTACAAAACGAAGTACATTCAATGTATTTTCAAAATATTTATCAGGATCTATATGCAATCCAGAATATTTATGATTTAATTTATGATGATTAAGTATAAAATCTGGATATCCAATTTTTAATGACATAGATGAAACTTTTAATTCAGCTAAACGTTTTGTATTTAAATCAAGCCAATTTGTTTTTTCTAAAATATTTTTGAATGCATCTTGAAGTTCATGTGTCATCTGTAATGTATCCTCTTTACTATTCTCATCAAAATATTTTCGTACAAACATTGCACCAACAGCCATTCCCATATTTGAATTAACTTGTGCCACACAATTTTTCCATCTTTGTGGACTTTTTTCACGACCAAATAATGTTTGAAAAAATATTTGTTTTGTTTCTTTGAATCGATCATCTAAATTATTAATTCGATGTCTAATAAATCTCCATAGAACATAATTCGATATTGTTGAACGTTTTGTATTATCTACTAATGTTACCAATTTTTTCATATAATCAATTGCGTATATAACGATCATTTCAGATGTATCAACATTACGTTGTTGTACAATTGATAAATATTTTTTCCAATCAATTCCTGGTACTTCATTATGTAATTCTTCAATTGACATTTTTTTATAAAGCATCGATATATTGGAACGATCTTCAGATGATGATGTAATTCGTGCCAATTCCGTTTCAAAATCAATTACTTCTTTTGCAGCATTTTGTGATTTTTGTTTTGTGGCACCCAATAAATTCATAACATTTTCCATAAAAAATTTATAAGCATCTAAATATTTTAAATTTGATTCATGCAAATAATATTCTCTTGTTGGTAAACCTAAACTAGTTTGATCAAATTGAATTATATTTTCATCAGAATTTTTAATATCAGCTCCAACCCACTCAACAATTAGCACATCATTATTATAACGTCGAAGATGCGCAATTAAACTGAGCCAGTCAAATTCATTTTCATTCCAATTTGAATTTAATATTGGCCAACCCCCTAACGAATCTAATAATTGTAAAAGTGGTTGAATTCCACGCTTTTCCAATAATTCTTCATTCATACATGATCTATATAAATATTTTGCTTTTGTTTCTGCATCAATTTCAGTTGATCTTTCATATTTTTTATTTCTTTTAAATATTTGCAATTTATTTAAATATCTTCGTTTTCTTTTCATATATTTATACAATTGATATCGTTTTAACATTTTTAATAGAATATCTCTTTTTTTAATAATTTTTTTTCGTAAACGAATTGATGTTAGAGGACGATTTTCAAATTCATTATCATTATTATTATTATCTTTAGATGATGTATGCATAAATTTTTTATGTGATAAAATACTTCTTCTTTCATTATTTTTTGATGTTAATATATCTTTTAGTACATTATCTAAACTTTCACGTAATATTTCAAATGTATCATATCCAGCTTTATCTTTTGGCATTGGATTCAATTTTTCCCAATTACCGCATGCATACTGATAAAAATCATCACATGGATCTGTATTTGAATCCATATATTTTTTCATAATTTCTGCTTGTGCTTTTCGAACAGTATTCATTGGCTCTTTATTTCTCCATAAAAAATTAAAACCAATTGAAATTACATTATTTTCATTTAAATTAGATTTATTATTTTCATCATTATCATCATCATCTCTTTTCTTCGCAACATCCTCTCTATCTACATCTAAAGTATTTTTATTTTGATTTTGATTTTGTAATAAATTTTCAGATGAATTACTATTTGTTGAAATTAATAATTCACTAACATTATTATTATTATTATTATTATTATTATTATTATTTTCACATGTATTACTGTTATCATCATTACAATTTTGTATTTTTGTTGATTTTCGACGAGAACGTAAAATAGCTGCACCACCTATACCACCACTACGACCACCACCACCACCACCAATACTGTCATCTCTACTTTTATAAGCATTATTTGAATAAATCATTTCTTCTGGTCTATATAATTCTTCATTATCTTTATTATTAAAATTTTGTACAGATTCTGATTCTGAAATTAAAACTGAATCACTTGGAATACATGATGTTCGAAAATCTCTAAAAATATTTTCTCTTTCATAATCCATAAAATCTGATGATGATGATGATGATGTATCATGTTGTCTTGTTGTTGAAAATAATAATTTTTCATCAATATTATCATTATTATTATAATCATCATTATTATTATTTTTTTGTAATAATTTATTTTGCATATTATTAATTACAGTATCATCATCAAAATCATTATTATTATTATTATTATAATTATAATCATTAAATATATTTAAATCAGATATAATTTTATTTTGATTTAAATTAACAGATTTATGATGATTATTATTATTATTAACTGTATCAAATCTTGTTAATAAAAAAAATATAAGAATAACCAATGCCATCATAAATGGTATTAATGCTGCAAATTTATAATATTCACTTCCCGGAAACCACTGTAAACGACCATTTTTATGATTAATTGCTAAATTACATTTAATACTGCTATCAATCGATTCAGTATCATATGTTCTCCATTCAATAACTGTTCTCATTTTTATATATATATATATATATTTTTTTTTGTATTATATGCGTTCGTTATATTTTTATATTTTTTCACTTTATTTATTTTTATATTTTTATTTATTTTTTCTAAATAATTTAAATATGTATTTTACTTTCAATATAGAATCAAATTAGAAAAAAATTTGGTTTTTTTTTCAAACTTTTAAACTTTTAACCGATTTTTATAATAAAACAAACAAACAAATTGAACAAAATAAAAATCAAAAAATAAATAAAATAATACTAAAAAATATTATTAATTATTATTTGATTATTAAAATCATAATATGTACTACTATATATATGTAGGTTTATATGAATGAAACTTCTATATAAAACTAAAAAAAAATTCTTATTATTTTTCACAATTGGTTAGACTCTATATACTAATAAAATAAGTTAGCATAAATTTCAACTTGTTAAATCAATTTAATTTAATAATTTTCATCTTCATTCATTATGTACATATGTATAGTGTAGTACATATATTGTATATTCTGTACATATATACGCCGAGAACAGAAAAAAAAATAAAAATAATAAAAATAAATAAATTTAAAAAATAAAAAAAACTTTCTCCTTGATTTTACACATTTATTATACATTGTATGTTCAGATAGATATACGCACATACATATATACGTGTTTATATGATACATTAATTTATTATTGCTATATAGCATTAATTTTATAGTAGCATATCTCTTTCTCTAGTAGTAGAACAACGACGATTGATAGCAGTTATAACGTTAATAAAAATTTATCAGAACATCTATAAAAGAATGAATATATCAAATAATAGATGCTTTCGATTTGGCAATTTCAAGTACTTTTGCGATTAGAAAAGGTAAATGTCTGTGCTAAACCATCTACTCGCAGCTAGTACTTATGAAAAAATTTTCAAGTAGCTGCTAGTCTGCTAGTAGATGCAAGTAGTTACATACGAATAATATTTTTGTGTCGTTCGGTTTTAACAATTTATCCTAGACACATTTTAGTACTCGCAAGTACTTGAAATTGCCAAATCTAAAGTGCCTATAATGTAAAATGTTATGTATGTACAAATGTATATATTATACTATGTAATTTAAATATTTATGTATATGTATGTATACTCGTGTATATAGTAAATATCATTTTTTTTTTTTTTTTTTTTTTTTTTTTTTGTTATATATAACTTACATAAATAAATTCCTGAATATGATCATACTATTATTATTACCACTTACATATATATTCTATACGAGAATCAACAGCAGAATGATGTTGATGATGATGATGAGTATTTACATATATACACACAACTTATCATTGATAAAATTATTATATTAATAAAGAAAAAATAAATAAATATATAATGTATATTTTTATTTTTATTTTTATTCTGTGATTGTACAATAGTATATTAATATGTAAAGAAGCAACTTTTGAAAATGAAAAATGAATGTTATTACTGAAGATAAAACAAAAATATTATAGAATGACAATAAACGAAAAATGCAATATTACATATATAGTATAATAGCCATACTTAACGCATACATTGTAATATCATTTAATTTAAAATCATTTCATGGCCTATCATAAGCAAAATAAAATTGTTTTATTCACGAGTATTTATGTATAGTGTGTACTGTGTATAGTGTCTGTGTATCTGTACCAATGTGTGAAAAACATAATTATACATATATAAGTCACATATTCAAAGTATAAGATAACTCTAGACTCTAGAAGATTTTATAATCAAACTAATACAACATTTAAACACAAAATTTATGCAATTTTTGTGTATGCAATTGCATTTTTTTTTTCTTTAATTTTCTTTAATTTTCTATAATTAAGTACTATGTGTTCTTTTACTACTATAATCTTTTTTAAGAAATATTGATGAATTACATGCTAAACATATTTCACCAGCATCAGTCCAACATTCTTTACAATAAATATAAAAACAATTTACATTTTGACATGATATAAAATTATGTGATGGTTTTTCTTTCATATCTGTAATAATGAATATACAAACAAAATTTTAATTAAATTGACAAAAAATAAAAAAACAACAAAAACTGTTTACAAAATAGTAAAAAAAAAAATAGGTACATATATACATACCTTTTGGTTCTAATTCTCGACAAATTAAACAACTTCGACGAAAAATTCTAAAATTTCTTAACCATCCAAATAAAAATGGTGCTTTAATTTCAATTTTCTGTAAAAAATAAAAAAAAAATTATTCATTTTTTGCATGAACTCATAAACAAACAAACAAATCAATATTATGTATAAAAAAAGAGAGAAAAAAAAATCTTTTAAATTAATTTAAATTTTAAATAAATAAAAAATAAAATAGAAAAAAAAACTTACCGTTATAAAATTAATTTTCATTTGTAATTTACGTTTATGTAATAATTGTTTCTGTATCTCTTGTATTATAGCCATAAATAATGTTCGTCTTTTTCTTAATAATTGATTATAAAGATGAACAATTCGACGTTTTTCTCTTAACGGATAAAAATAACTACAAATTGTTCTTTTCATTCGTGATATAAATGATTCATTAAAAATTAACAAAATTATTGTTAAAAATAATAAAAAAAATTTTAAATAAAACCTTTAAATAATATAAAAATATAGGAAAAAAAATATTATTATTTATGATCTCTTTATAATTATTTATTCATTTTACCATTCAGATAATTTTACAGGATTTGGTAAACAAGGTTCATTTGTAACAACTGTACTTATTGTAGCATTCACATTAAAACTGCTCAATGTTCTTCTAATTAAATTTGCAATTATTCCTGTACCATACACCTATAAATGATGTTTATTTTACAAGTTTAAATTTTATTTAGTATATATTAAGTGCACACGGATACTCAGTCCATTATTGCACCGCCGATCAGTAATTTCTGTCAGATATATCATCCAGTTTATCATCAGTAATCAGTTACTGGTGTACATTGCTGATGGGAAAAATTATTGATCGACTTGGGCAAGAGTAGTGCGCTGGCTGGGGTTCGAACCGTGATCTCAAGATCACAAGACCGACACCCAACCATCGAGCTATTCAAGCCCCTAAATTTGAATTTATATCCTCTTGTATACATTATACTCGTATATGTATGTAATGGTAAAGGTATATACTCACATCTATGATAAAAATATGTTCACCTTCTTGAATATAATCAATTTTTGCATTTGTTCTAACTGTTTCTAATAGTACATATATGATATGATCGATTAAAAGGAATATACATGCTGTACACAATTCTAAAGCAAGTTTTAATACATGCAAAAATACAACATTCTTTTCAGATTTACTTCGTTTTGATCCAGTCGGATCGATTATATTTATACTTTCCACCTATGTATATAGGTACATTAAAAATTAAATTTTTTGATTTAAATTCGAAAATTTTTTATCATTAATGATTTATAAGTAATTATACAAAATTCAAAATTCAAAAATTTACAAACTTTTTTCAATGGCAATAAAGAATGATGTTTTTGTTCCTTTCGTCTTTTATCAATTTTCTTAAAATATGATGTTATGTAAATGTTATCAGAATTAATATCTTTCAAATATTTATTATGATATTTTACAGCACCTATACAAATACAAACACAAACAGAAAATATTATAATGTAATGAATTGAATATTTTTTAGAGTAGGTATACATATATTTTAAATTTGAATTTTATTTGATATTTTACCAATTATTGTTTTTATAAAAATGAATGCAAATATCTTGTTTGCTATATACAAGCATTTATCAAATGTACGTTTTCCACTTTTGAATTTTGTAACAAATTCATCAGTAGTTTCTTCAACATTTCTAAAATTAAATACATACATAAATTTAAATTTTACAAACAATTTTTTTTTTTTTGTTTTGCCACTTACGCTATCATCTTTTTCGGACCAGAAATATCATAGGTAACATTAACTGATGTTATATTTGCCATAAAATCATTTTTAACTTCTTGTAAACTATAATAATTCTCACCAAAATTTGGATCTAAAAATTCAGATGGATCACATATACCGCCACCACCACCTTTACTACTTTTACTACCGAATCCAAATATTTCAATATTACAAATCATTGTAATTTTCATTGGCCAACATAATATAGTATCCAGTATAGCTGGTAATTTTTCATAACATTTCTTATATGCTTCCAAGAATGCAGCAATACAACGTTTTTTACCTTTTTTAAATTGCATTTTACAACGTTCTTCTAATTTTTTCTTGTAATTATTTTGATATATTTCAGATTGATTTATATCATCGTTTAAATTTACATTATTTTTTGTCATTGATATATCTCTTCTAATGGTTTTTATTGTACTATTATTTTCGATATTTTCATTTGATGTTGTATCATTCATTTCAATCTCTTGAACTACTAGATTTGTAACATTATCTAAATTTTGAAATGTTGCCTTTATTGCGTTCGTATTATTTTCATTTTTCATTGCGAATAATGCATTTTGTAATGGTTTCGTCATTAAATCAAATCTAGTTTGTGTTAAATTGAATGTAAATAATGCAGCACAAGCAAATACTTTTACTATTTCTTTGCTATTTAATGATAAATTGTAGATTGGACCATCCAATATGAAAGTAAATATTAGTGTACGTAAAAAACTTCTTCCTGCTTTACCCAAAAATGCTATAAATATTAAACTTAAAATGCAACGAAATTTTCTTGAGTAAGTACAACCTAATCCTATAAAAATGATTGAAAATATTATTTTGGATTTTTGAATTTTTATACCAAGGAAAATTATATTTACCAAATACTGTTGTAAAAATTAAAAGTAATGGATATGAAATATTTTCATTTAAATTCAAACCTAGAATAATAAATTTCCAAAATACAATTGTAAATAAAACTCCAAATAAATATGAAAATAATGATCGTGCTATAATCCATTTATGTTTATTTTCATTCAGTATGCAATAAAATTGTTTGTAAGTTGTGTTAAACATCTTTAAAAAAAAAAATAATTAAATTCTCATTTAAAAATAAAAATTAAATTATAGAGTTATAAAATTTTAATTTCGAAAAATGTCAAAGTATTTTTTTTTAATAATAAATTCGTATAAATTTTTATTAAGTTTGCTTTAATTTCATTCATGGAATTTCAAAATGGAATTTTTCAAATGTGTTTCATGAAATTTTACAAAAATTAACACGAAAATGAACCAATTTGTGGATAAATTTCAATTGTGGTTTATAAAAAAAAATGAAGAAATTAAGTATTTTTATCATTGACAATGGCAAAAAAAAAAAAATAAAATTCACAAGAAATCACGAAATTTTTCAAATTTTTATTGAGTTTCACAAAAAAAAACGGTTATAAATAAGGTCAAACCAGATTTCTACGATTCTTACTGGATTTTGCTACTTGATTTTTGTGCATTTTTCAAATCGGATTGAAATAAGAATCAGTTTAAATTTTAGTATTTAATTTTGAATTTGACATTTTTAAGGCTATTGGCTAAATGGCTAGTGTTTTAATTTTCATTTAATTTCTATTGCAATTCCCTTCCCAATGCTAATCAATGCTTTTGCTTTCATTCTTTTCTCATTCATTCTATTGTTGAACAGTTGAACATGTGAAATGTGATCAATGTGACATATTTTCAAATTAAAATTTGACATGTCCTAAAGTATTAGCATTCAGCAAAAATTCAGAAATAAAAATTAAATTTGAGTTGAGCAGAGATAGAAAGAGAAATCTAGAAAATTCTCCAGAATATTTTGGTTTTTTTTTTACATTCACAAATAATCAGTGCGTGTGTGCGTGCAATCCAGACAACAGGATAGAACGAGAACGAGAATTTATAATTATTGAATTGAATAGAACATACAAGAAAAAAAATAAGAAACTATTGAACAAATTAGAAGAAAGGAGAAAGACAGAAGAACACAGTTGAATGAAATTTGAAAATTGAAATAAAATTAAGTTGATTGAAAAAATCAAGCAAGATTCAAAAAACCAAAATTCAATTCAAGATTCAAGAAACAAGAAGATTAGAAGAATAAAGTGAACAGTGAAGTGAACTATTGAACAGAAAACAGAAGTAAGCGGAGCAATTTTATATTTTGAAGTTAAAAAGTAAGTGTGGTGGTATTTGAAAAAAGTAATTTTTCAAAATTATTTTTTTTAAAAACGTACAAAAAAACAACTAAATAAATTAAATAAAACTATAAAATAATTAGAAATTTTTAGTTTCAATTTATAAGAGGAATACAACGTGAACGTGTGAATATATAAAAGAAGTGACGACAGATTAAAAGAAAAAATATTAAAAAATTAAATAAAAATGTCTGTGATTGGAATCGATTTTGGTAACGAATCTTGTTATGTGGCCGCTGCAAAAGCTGGTGGTATTGAAACATTAGCAAATGATTACAGTTTAAGAGCTACACCGTAAGTATTATTATTATTATTATTATTATTTTTTTTAATTTTCATTATTTATAGAAACACATTTTTTATTTTTCCATTTTCTTTTAGTAGTAATTCCAACAAAAATTTCATTAAAAAATATATGAAATGAGAGCACACAATATTTTATAATAAAAATCAATAAAAGTGTTCTCGAAAGAAAATTGAATTTCATACATATTACTGTCATCATAAAATATGTCAGTCATCATTACTGCAACTCTGATTAATTACATATTATTCCTCTCTTACAAAATTAATGATCATAAATTTCGAATTTTATTCATTATTTTAAATATAATTATTAATCAAGTTTAACTTAAAATGGAAGTAAATTTCATAAATAGTTTCTCATCATCTATAATTCTATAGGTGTACATTTTATATGTACCTAATCGCAATCGTAACGAATGAATGATTATTATTTTTATTACAAAACAATCATTCATCTCACTTTGTTACTATTTTTTATTTATATTTTCTTTGCTCAATAAAATGAAGTTAATTTTAATCGTTTTATTTTATAATAAATTATGGTCAACAGAAATTTTATAATAAATAATTCTAATTACAAAAATATATATTCCCTCATCGTATCGCATCGCATCGCATCTACCTATAAGAAAAAAAAAGACTTCATAACCTCAAAATTACAATTAATTAAATATACAAGTCCAAATCCACAGCAGCCACACCGTGTACCTATATAGCCATACATTTATGTAATTTGTGTGTGTATAGTGTAAAATTTTTTACAACAAAAAATATACATATATTTTCAAATTACACATGTTTATACGTAACGTACGTATATATAGATTTTTCACGTAAAACTTTTCATTTAATTCATCATTGATATTATAATAAAATCACACAACAAAACAAACCGTATGTGATATGTATGGATAAAACATATCATATCGTATCGTATATGTATGTATGTATACTTATTTACATACAAAAACAAATATTTAACCATATATTTAACTACATATAATATATAAATGTATGTAATAAAGTCGAAGTCGATTATTTTCCAACTCATGGTCATTTCAAATTCAGAGGTTAGGTATGCTGTATGCAATTTACCTTTACAATTACAATACTGAAAAAAATTAAAAACCACATTTTTTTTTCTCATTTTATCAGTTGTAAAATCTATAAAAGAAATGTAGTAATTTTAAAATTTTCATTTTATTATTAAATTATTCTGCATTAAATTCAAGCAAATAATGTAAAGTATTAATTACTACATGCATGAGCGTATGTGAATATGTACTTTATGTATATATATATATATATATATACATAGTCATAGATACACATACACATCAATACAATACTTCTACTGGAAATTTCCTTTAATTTTTTTTTCCCCATACACAATTATTTTTTTCTTTTTTGTTTCCGTGTGCTTGTTTTAAATTGTACAAACATACACCTCTCTAACTCAACCTAATAAGAAAATGTAATATTCTAATTCTAATTATTTTGATGATTGAAATATTTTTTTTTTTTTATTATTTTTAAAAAATACTAGGTATACAATATTTTAAAATCAATAAAGTATGAAAAGAAAATAATATCAACATCAGGCATATATAAATATGTATTTATGTTATAATATGTACATACATATAATGTAGTACATATGTATTATGTGCTAAAATAACATTATAAAAACGAAATGATTCATAATCATACATTATAATTTCTTCATATAGTATCTAATCTTTAATATATTTACCCTAGATTATATAATTTTTTTTTTTCGAAATATTTTAATTTTCAAATACTAACATAAGTTATAGAAAAAAGAAAAATTAAATTCACGCTTATTTTGTATACCCATAATACCCTCTATACGTTGCTGTTGCTGCTAGATCGATGATTTTCAATGTTAATATGTAATTTAAAAAAAAAAAAAAAAAAAAAAATCAACCCCCTATATAATATTGTCTATTTACTAGCAATAAATAATTTTTAATTCTAATTTTACTTTTTCTTTACATTATTTATGTTTGAATGAAAGTACCTACATAGTAAAAAAAAAGCGAATTTATAAAAACGGAATAATTTTTAGTTAAACGCATGATTAATTTTTGTCGGTTTTTGTTATTATGTATTATATTGATTTCATTTTATATTTACGAGTATTATATGCATATCTTGAGTAAAATATTTAAATAAAATAAATGGGTATTGCAATAGGTAAATAGGTAATAGAGGTAGTACAGTACTTTGAAAATCCTTCAATCAATCTAATATCATTCATTATAATCATGTTTCAAGTATAGTTTTACAGTTTTAATTTCAGAAATTTTAAGCAATGCAGTTTCAGGATGATAATCATAATCAAATCTCTACTTATCTCCATCAGGAAATTTCTCACAGAATTTATGTGCGTACCTACAAATGAAATGATTTCGAGAAAACTTATCGGCTTATATATATGTACATTATTTCATTTTCTTTTATAAATTCAAAACAAACATTTATTTACATGCCAAAAAATGTTTACTCGTACTTGAAAACAGAATACATACATAGTAATGTTAAATGAATATGCATCATTCACTATTCACTACAATAATATTTTTTTTTTTAATTTCCAACAGATGATAATTACGTTGGATTTTGGGTTGTGGTATATATTTTTATCTAATTTTTGTGAGATTACATACATATTTGTTTTTATTTAAATTTTCTTGAATTTATTTTACGGTTCTCGATTGAGAAAGAGAATAAATGATTATTTTAAGATTTTTCGGAGAAAAAAAAAAGTAAAACGAATATTATTGAATTCCCACTCCCAGCGTATAAATAAAACAACTGACTCTGCTAATATAAAAATAAAATTAATTTATATGTAATTATAACATTTTGCATTGTATAATAATAGGTTAGGAAAAAAGTATTGGACCTTATCCTCATTAGATACCTTTAAAAACACGATAATTTATAATTAAAATGATTCAAATAAATTCTCCAAATATTTATGTGCATTTAAAAGGTTGTACGTCAGTTTTTTAGGAATTGACAGGATTGAAATAAGTGATTGAGAAGAAAAAGAGGACGAAATTTATTAAAAGAGAGAACATTGATTTTCATTATGATTTATGACAATGCTATGTCCAAATATGTACCTACTACGTACATCTTTGATTGATTCAGTAAAATTTGAGAAATTTTGACTGATAAATTTTAATTTATCCATTGTATCAGTTCTGTTCTGAGCATGATTTTGCTTGCGCCCGGCTGATTATCATTTGCTTCAATCATTACAAAACTTTCTCAAGTAATGGAAATTTTCAATTTTTAATAGAGGTTTGTGAAAATCACTAGTCAGAGTCACCATTTTTCATACAGTAATCCTATAAGTTCCCAAAATGGTAAAAGGTCATAGATCTAAATTGAGAAGAATATTTAATTAAAATGAAATTGCTTAAATATGTATTATAAAAATAATTCATATAGGTACCTCTGTCTGTTAAAGGCTTGATATTTTTCCCAAAACCAAATATATACATATGTGAATATTTATGTACATATCATTATGTGAATAATTTTTTTTTTTACACGTATACGTACATATAAATACATTATTCCGTATATGTTTAATTGTTGACATCATCATAATAATTCTCTTTTGTATGATATTTTATTAAACTAGATACACAATCAGAAAGATAATTATTTTACGTGCAAAAAAAAAAAAAAAATTTCATATTCGTAATATTAATACAATATAGAGATAGCACAAAAATATACATAATGTGGTATTGCGGTATGGTAGTAAATGCACAGTCGAAGGCGAAAAATAATGTATATACACGTCATATTGTGTGTAAATAATTAAATTTCAGTTATTATTTTTAGTTATTTGAAAGTGATATCTAAAAATAATGGAGATTAAGGTACGATCACACATCGCTACTTTTGCTGCGCTATTTTCAAGGTTGCAGCTGCAAAAATAGCGTTTTCACTCACACATAGTACTACTACTTTGGCTGCATGCAACCTTACAGTTGCAACTTTTAAGGAAAGTATCAACTTTCATGCTGCGTTGTTTTTGCTGCGCAACTTCTTAAAATGTCAAAATTATAATTTTAAAAAAGTTTATTTTGACGATGTTTCTAGCCGCAAGTTGTTTAGTTATTTTATTAAACAAAAAAACACAAAAAAAGCGAAGAAAATGTTGGGTGAAACCATGGATTAAAAATAGATAGCATAGTGGAGCTACATATAAATAATTTGGTACGTAAATTACGATTAGGTGATGAAAGTGTGTACAAAAATTTTCTAAGAGTATCTCATCAAGACTTTGATGAACTTCTACGTTTGGTTACTCCACGCATAAAAAAAAACAAAATATTGTATAGCCACCTAACGATGGCGAAAACTCGCGCAGATGGGAGATATTTTCAAAATTTCCTTTAATTTCCCCTTCAATACGAAAAATCGCAAAAAGAAACAAAGATTAAGTCTTCCACTCAGTGGGTATAGTGACTGTCGGTTATCAACACGGTTGCCAGAAGTGGCGCTTTTACGCCAAATTGGCGCTTTTCAAATATTTTTGGCGCTTTCAATTTTGTAAAAGCGCCCAGGGCGCATTTAAAAACAAAAAAGCGCCCGGCGTATTTGGGCGCATTTTGTAAATTCATATTCTTCTGGAAAATAAAAAACATTTAAAATATAAGATTTTTTTGTAATATCAACTATTTATAATAAACACGATACCACTGGTGTCGTCTGTGACTTTGAGTGTTGTTTTGTTGATGGTGATTGAGTTGCGATTGGCGAATGAATAAGAAAATGAATGAAGAATGACAGTTATTTTTGTTTGTGTTTTTTACTTTGTCAATTTGTTATCGATATCAATTATTGTTCCATTTCATTTTATCGAATTTTTCATTCTTGTTCTTTCTTTTTTGTTCATTTTTTTGCTTCCAAAAAAATGATAGAAATATATTCATTAAAAATATTTATGAAAAGGATGATCAGATCGATGACATTGACTTATCATTGATAGACCAATATGAAGCTGAAGTAATACCAAACGAAGATGAAAATAATTAATTTGAAATTTATTATAAAACTTTTTATTTAACGTTAAAAAGTTTTTTGTTTAATTTTCTACTTATATTCTTCTGTTTTTCATTACATTTATTTGATTTTTTACTTATATTTTGTTACATTCGACTGATTATTTAGTACTTTTGTTTATGTTATGTTTACTTTGTTTTTTGTTTAAAAAGCTATGTTAATTTGAAATAAAAAGTATTTCGATATGAATATTAATAGTTTTATTTATACTTGGAATTTTTCACGGCGGCGGGTTTTGGCGCATTATTTTAAAGTGAAAATGTTGGCGCTTTCTGGCGCTGGTTTTTTATGTTCGTGGCGCTTTCACTTCCCACATTTCTGGCAACTCTGGTTATCAATCGCACATCAAAGCAAATCCTCTTTTTTGCTTAAAAAATTAACAACATTCCAATATAATCATGTTCACTGTACGACGATTGCCATACAACTGAAGAAACATTTGAATAAAAGTAAAATAGGATAAAGAAAAAATCAAAGGAAATAAGAATTAAATTATCCACTCAGTGAACACAGCGACTGCCGATTACCGACCGTACACACAATGCATATCCTCTTTTTTAGCTTAAAAAATAGCAACACATTTCTAATCATGGTGATTATATGACGAATGCCATGCTACTAAAGAAAAATTTGGAATTTAGATAAAGCAAAATGAATAAAATACAGAATAACAATAACAATATGTGCGAACGAACAGTGATGTTAATTGTTAACTGCAACTGCAATTTTAAAATTTACAAAAATATTTCCTTATCGAATTTTTATATTAAATATATGTGTTTATTGATTTGATTATTACTGCTACTTTTTGTTTGAATAGTATACTCACTAACTTATTTGATTGAAACATTTATATTTATGTAACATTAATTGATTTGCTATTTGCATGAATGAATTGAATCTATTTCTATTAGTAATTCAAATATTAATATTGATGTTGTAAGCTAAATTATCTCTTTAGCAACTTTTTCATTGATAATTATTGGAAGTGTAATGTACCGCAGTAATCGTTTGATTCTGCCTCCTTTGTTTTTTTATAGCCGATGAGTAAAGTTCGGAAAATTAAAATATTGAAATTGTTGTTATTAATTTTTACTTTTTTAAATTTTATTGTTTTTTTTTTATTTCTTAATTTTAATTAATGTTTTTAAAATAAATACACTGTAAAAGTGTATTTATTTAAAAAATACACTGTGAAGTAGTGTAAATAATAATTTCCCACTTGAATTGAGAATTTCCCTTTTAAGAAGAATTTTTGAAAAATGGTATGTTAACAACTCACATCACTGTTTCAAATTTCAGTGGAAAGGGTAAGTAGGTTCTACTGCGCATGCTTCTCCTTCGCCACTGTTCAGTGGCTCTACTGTACATGGATGAGAAAAGCTATAACACCAACTGAACAAAGACAGTTGCAGGTGCTACCACTACAAAAGTTTCAGCTGAAAATATATTTTTTTTTTTGCAGCGGTTGCAACTTGTTAAACAGCTGTTCAAACATCGCAGTTTTTAAGGTTGCAAGTAGCGCTAGCAACCAAGCTGCAAGTGCAGTTTTTCATACTTCAAAGCAATTCACACATTGCTATACTCTTGACCTTCGCAGTTTTTTTGGTTCCACTACAAAAAAAGTAGCGATGTGTGATCGTACTTATGATTTATTATAATTTTGTAAGGTCTAATGTACCTACCTATTTAGATCTGAAACAATATTACCATATTACTGTATAAAAAAATCAATGAATTTAATTTGCTAGGAGAAAAAATATTGAATTGTACATTCAATTATAACTGATGGTAGATAACTAGATGATCATCTGCTATGATTATTAGATAAAATTTAAACATAAAAACACCCTAAACGTTTATTTTTATTCCTATTTGATGACTACACATGGTGGTAGAGGTTAATTGTGTTACATTCACTTTTTTAAATGCGATAAAAATTTTAACTTAAATTAATTTTTTTTTTTTGTACATTACATACATTTGCATGTCTACATAAATTTATGTACGGAATATTTCACTTGCACGTTACATTAAACGTGAACACAATTTCTATTTATTTATTTATTTATTTATTTTTTTTTTTTTTGGAGTCAAATTTTAGCTTTTCTTGGAATGGCCATGTTATAACATGTGATAAAAAAAAATTGTATTTTGTAATACTTTTTATTATAAAATGTTATCTAATATACGTAGTAGGTACATATACATATATATATATTTTTTAAATATTTTAAATGATTACTCTAGAATCTAGAATTAATAGGCCAAGCATGGAATTTATTTTCGATATTTACTGTAGTCCAATCTATATATTGGTAAATAATAATAATAGTATAATAATAGGAAATATTTAAATATTTGATAGATGACAAATTATGAATTATAAATTTGACGAAAAAAAAAAAAAAAATTCTAAGATTATTCAACTTTTAAAAAATTAAAAATTTCATTTAAAAAAGAAATTATTTACTACATACCAAAAAATTTAAAATATGTATGTCTAAGAAACACTTTAAATTACTTCTTGGATTCATGAGTGTTGGTAATTATGATTATCTTTTATTTTACTGAAAATGAAGATGAGAAATTTTTTGCTGCTTTCAGCAACATTATATTTATATGTACATACATAGACGTACATCGGTTATTGATTCAAGAAAGTTTACCATTGTACAAAGTTTTATAATTTATTTAGAATTGTTTGTTTGTGCACATACAAACAAATGTATGTATTTATTTTGTGGATGAGAAATAATCTAAATATTAATTTGTAGGTATTTGAATTATGTACAAAACACAATAAAAAAAAAAAAATGATAAAAATGTAGGTGGACATCGGAAAAAAAAAAATTATGAATAAATATTATTACTGCATGTATCAAATGTATGTATATATGTTCTTTAATATAATACATTCATATATTTACAGGGTGATTGTGTATCTGTTTGTATATTTTAAAAAAAAACAAAAAAAAAATTACTAGTTACAACTCACAACACAATTCATACATGCATTTATGTTTGTTATTGGTTTCCCTCTAGTCTTAATAAAAATAAATCAACAATCAAATTGAATTGATCAACCAACATCATGCGATCATAAATCCATTAGAATGTTTTTTTTTTTTTTTTGTTTGTTTTGATGAACCACTAATAATTGTTGACCTAAAAGCCAACATTCGTATTCGTATAATTGGTGATCAAAGAGCAGATGTATTTGACAAAAATTGGTGTTTCAGAATCGAATGTTTTAACGATCATTTACATGAAATCATTTTTAAATAAAATATAAATTTCATTCATTCATTTTATACAATTTTGTTGGTATTTTAGAATTAAAAATACGTG
The DNA here is from genome assembly GCA_951394055.1 of Villa cingulata. Lineage (NCBI taxonomy): Eukaryota > Metazoa > Arthropoda > Insecta > Diptera > Bombyliidae > Villa > Villa cingulata. The sequence continues at coordinate 12,996,759 of OX596020.1, read as the reverse complement.
CTTTAAATCTTTAATTTGATCACCCTTTACATATATAAATATGTCTGAAAATACACTTTGTTTTTTTTTGTTTTTTTTATCAATAAATCATTCTCTTTATTTAATATAAAAATTAATTTTAAAAGAAAAAAAAAAAAATAACCAACAATTTTTTTTTCCTCACATGAATCACCATCATCATATCATACGCACATATCCTCGTGTAATACAATAAAGAGATTATTTATTATTAGAAATATATACTCCGATTGATTTTAACGACACAAATAATATTAGAGAATGAAATAGAAAATCAAAATCAAAAAAAAAAAATGGAATGATTATAAGGTTAAACGTTTTTTGGATTTATTTTTTGTTTGTAAATCGAATAAAAATTAAAGTAAATGTATTCACATATCAACTTTTAGAATAGAATATCTACAAAAATATTATTAATTTATTTCACATTTAAATTGCAAACATATTTTTCATTATTTATATGTACACAAAATGTACACATTTATTTGTTATGTATACCCATATACCCATGGGAAATATAGATATTTATTATATAAAAATCGAGAAAAGAAAATTAGTATAATAAGAATACATTTACAGTACTGGTCATAATTATAAAACTTCAAATGAAAAGCTAAATTTCTACGTATAATGAATGTTCATTTTGGTATAAGTTATTCTCCAATGTTGATTTGTCAAACAATACTGAGTACCATAAAATGTCAATTTTGAAGGAAATCTGACAGAAGAAGAAAATTATGGTAGCGTCATTGATGTTTAAATAATATACAGTACTAATTTGATCACCCCTTAATACGTATGTATGTACATTTGTTTAGATGCATGTTCTTTTCTATGAAGGTTTAAATATTTTCATGTAATTGTATGAGTATGCGTTAGAAGAATTTATTAAAAAACCGCAATAATTATAATAAGCAAAAAATTATTGATTTTTCATAATTAAAATATGTAATTTATTTATTATTAATTTTATGATATTATTTTTTTATAGATCATGTGTTGCATTTGCTGGAAAAAAGCGTGTTCTTGGTGTTGCAGCCAAGAATCAAATGGTTACAAATATGAAAAATACAATAAGTGGTTTTAAACGTTTAATAGGCCGTAAATATAATGATCCACAAGTTCAACATGAACTCAATACCATTCCATATAAAATTGAACAAAGATCAGATGGTGGTATTGGTATTAAAGTTAATTATTTAGATGAGGAACATGTATTTTCACCGGAACAGATAACAGCAATGTTATTTACAAAACTCAAAGAGACATCCTCGAATGCATTACAAGCACAGGTACGTAAATATGAAAATTTATTTATTTTTTATTTTTAAAAATTTTTTATATTTCTATCTTAATGAAATTTAGAAAAATAAAAATTTCATATTTGATTTTTTTTTATGAATTTTTGTTTTTAGGTTAATGACTGTGTCATTACTTGTCCAGTTTATTTTACAAATGCCGAACGTAAAGCATTATTAGATGCAGCCTGTATTGCCGGTTTAAATGTTCTACGTCTTATGAATGAAACAACTGCAACAGCATTATCATATGGATTTTATAAACAGGATTTACCCGAAGATAAACCACGTAATGTGATTTTTGTTGATTGCGGACATGCATCATTGCAGGTCAGTGCGTGTGCATTCACAAAGGGCAAATTAAAAATGATCGCTAGTTCATGGGATCAAATCGGTGGAAGGGATTTTGATTATGTTTTGGCTGATTATTTCTCGAAAGAATTCCAGGAAAGATATAAAATAAATCCAAAATCGAATGCAAGGTAAAATAATGAGCAAAACAAAAAAAAAAAAAAAAAAAGAATGAAAATTGAAAATTTTTTTATAGAGCATATTTAAGACTTTTGGCTGAAGTTGAAAAGCTTAAAAAACAAATGTCAGCGAATAGTACAAAATTGCCATTAAATATCGAATGTTTTATGGAAGAGATTGATGTACACTCAAGTATGCAACGTGTCACTATGGAAGAATTATGCAGTAATTTGTTACAGAGAGTCGATCAAACATTAAGAAGATGCCTAAAAGATTCAAATCTATCATTAGATGAAATTCATTCGGTAGAAATTGTTGGTGGATCAACACGTATTCCAGCGATCAAAGCGCTTATCGAACAGGTAAATTTCGAATTACCACTTTTCATTTATGTACTTCAAAAATTGAATATTTTCGTCAATTTTTTTTATCATTTTTTTTTTTCTCAGACATTTGGTAAGCCGGCTAGTACAACATTAAATCAAGATGAATCTGTATCACGTGGTGGAGCATTAATGTGCGCAATAATGTCACCAGCTGTACGAGTCAGAGAATTCTCTGTAACAGATATACAAAATTATGCAGTTAAAGTTAGCTGGGATGGTGAAGCTGGTGGTGGACACGGTGAAATGGAAGTATTTCCTGCATTTCATGCAGCACCATTTAGCCGTTTATTAACATTACATCGTCGTGAACCATTCAATATACAAGTATCTTATGCTCAACCGATTCCATATCCAGATCCATTAATTGGTAAATGGCTAATAAAAGATGTTAAACCAAACGATAAGGGTGAAGCACAGGAAGTTAAAGTTAAAGTACGTATCAATCATCATGGTATTGTATTAATTTCAAGTGCATCGCTTATGGAGAAAAAAGATACCATAGATAATGAACAACAGGATCAACAGCAACAAAATAATGCCGGTGATCAACAGCAGCAGCAACAACAACCGCCTCAACAATCTGGTGGTGGTCAGGAACCAATGGATGTTGTACAAGAGGTATGATTTTGTTTTAAGCTAAATATAACTGTTCAATTACATAATTTCGATTTGTACTTGATTCTGATACTGTGGTAGGTATTTGTTGGTTTTGTTTTTTTTTTTTTTTTTTTTTTTTTTTCATTTCTTTTTAAATTCATGTTATCAAAAATATGAACGATGGGAATTTCATTTCTCTCTGATGAATATCAATAAAACTCGTAATAAAAGAGAAAAATTAAAAAAATAAATGAATTACGGTTGATTAATTTAAGTCCATCCACACCGTTCATGTTATTGATGATTGTTAATTTGTTTTGAACTATTTAAAATGTTAACTGTTTTTAGATTTTAATAAATTTTTTAAATTTCGATCTCTCATGTACATAATAGTTGTATATATACATATACATATATGTATTGATATTCATTATTTGAAGAATATGGGTGCTTTCACAAATTCCAAGCTTGCATATTTTCAGCAAATACATTATTTTCAACTACATACTTGTACTTGTACATCATAAATTTTTAAGAAAGGCAGGCGGAAATGTATTGCCATCGCCATTTTAGTAAAATTCATGTTTCATTTACACAAACGGTAACACTTGATAATTTTGTAAAATTTAAAACAAAATTACGTATGTAGATGTTGAGCTTCATGAATGCAAGTTATCTTGACATTGATTTGTTTTTGAATTTATGAAAGTGACCCATTTATAAGTGGATTTCATTTTCATATTCGAAAAATTGTAAAATAATTGATTTTCTTAGATTTATCAAAAGAATAACAATTAAAAATGAAATAAATTGATAAAAAAATTTTAAATTAAAAAAAAAAATATTAAAATCGCGCGCTAATTGTATCTCATTTTTGTTTTTTTATGTGTGTTTCTTACTTAATTGTTATGAATCGAAAATTTTGTGTAAAAAAAAAAAAATGCAAAGCCAACAAAATATCCTTTTTTATAATAGTACAACAACCCAAATAAATATAATTTAGAAATAGGAAACACAATTTAAAAATATATACATATACAATATACACACTCTTGTTCTTTTTTATGTTGTACAATTTAACAAAAAACCCAAAAACCAAAAAAAAAAAAAAAAACTAAAAATAAAATAAAATACAACATAAAAACACATTTAAAAAAATAAACAAAAAAAAAAACAAACAAAAAAAAACTATAATATAACCTTTAGGGTTATAATGATTATGATGGTGATGGTTTAAATAGTCCAAGTCCAGTTAATTCGCCAACAGCCTCATCACCAGGAGGACAAGGGTGGGCTCAACGGGTCAAGGGATGGTTTACTTCGGTACGTGTCATTAAAACTATTGAAAAACAAAAAAAAAAATAAAATAAAATCAAATCAATAAAAGAAATAGACAAACATTTGTAAATAACTTTAAAAAAAAAAGTCTATAAAAAATATAAATTTTATCCCTCTATTTTTTTTTTTTATTATGTATTATCATTTTTGTTAGTTTTATCTTCATATTATTTTCTTTTATTATTATTTTTGTTTCTTTTTTGTTATAAAATTATTTTATTGATCGCGACATTTTTTTTTTTTTTTAAAAACTTACACAAAAAAAATATACTTACTTTAGAGTTTTATATGAAATATTTTATTATAGAGACATAGAAAAATATGTACATGAATGTGACACACTCTTATCATTTATTTCATTAAAACAAAAAAAAAAAAAGAAAGAAAAGAAGAGTGTGAAAAGTAAAAATAAAAAGTAGACCGGTTGTGTTGTGCCTACCCTGTGTGCTCCACAAAAATGCCAAAAATAAAAAATAAATTAACAAAGTTAACGAAAAAATTGAGAGAGAGAGAGAGACAAAAACACAAATATGTATAAAAATTTTATGTTTTTGTATAGAATATATGAGGAGCATCGTTTCAAAATGCAAGTTCTCCATAATGTTTTATTTTCCAAAAAACAAACTTTATTAATTCCTTTTTTTTTTTTGGGAAATTGATTAATACAAAAAAGCTTTGAAATAATCATTGTTATGGAGAAAAATAATCAATAAATAACGAAATCAATTTTTACATTTTGAACCAAGAGCCGTTTTTATAATGTAAATATCATAGAGAATATTGCATATTGAAACGAAGCCGTATTAAAATACAAAAGCCTGCTTCTTTATCAACTGAAGTACGCATCAAAAAGAAAATTTTCGTTTAATGGAGTATTTGCATTTTGAAACGATGCTCCTCATATATTGTGGATTGTGCAATTAAAGTGTTAATGAGAAGAAGGAAGAAAAAGAATGTTTGTGTTTTGAAATTTTTTTTTTTTTGTCTTTTAGTGATTATTTTGTTGTTTTGTTCTTTTTTTTTTTTGTTAAGACACCACAATACTGTTATGATTTTATTCATCAATATTATTGTCATGATCATGTCATGAATATCATATATAGATAGCCAAGCTACATACAAATAATGTAGTTAAGTTTTTGTAATATTTGATGTTAATTATTATTTTATTTATTTATTTATTTATTTATTTATTTATTTTTTTTTTTTTATTTTGAATTTGTTTTAATTTAATTCGTTTTTATTAGAAAAAATAAAATTACGAGCAATTTATATAATGGATGCTTTTCTAAATCCACAATTTTTGTATGCGCGCAAATTGATTTTGTCACGATCATGTCAACTAATCTATACGGGGCTGCTGATCAAATTTTAATTATATGTTGTAAATGTGCATGCAAAAATGATACCGAGTTAAACAAAAAAAATTTACAATTTTTCACATTAATTTTCTCGTTATAAAAAAATAAATAAATAAATAAAGAACAGAGCAATTACTTCGTTATCAATTATTTATGCTGCTGCTGCTGTTGTTGCATTAACACGATCCAAGTCCAACTTTTATTACACAGCCCGATTTTTGTTGGACTTAACATTGTACTGTGTGCAGACAGCAGCAGCATTTTAAATGCGAAGTAGTTGCTTTCGTTTTGCTCTACTTTGCTTACAAATGCAAATTTTTTGTTTATGAAAACATTCAATTTATGTATCTTCCTTATTATATTTTAGGCATTTTTGTATAAAAAAAATATGTATATTTATTTTGTTTTTTTTTTTTTTTTGTTTTTTAATGTAATTGCTGTTATTCTGATATTTTTAATGTCTTATCATCTTTAGTCTATGTTATAAAAAATAAAACAGAAAGAAAAAATGTATTTTCGTTTAAAAAGGTGATGTGGGCTGGATTGGCATTTTTTTCAAGTGGATTCATACGGGGTGGGATTTTATTGCTAAATTATGCTTGTTTGTTCAGTATAAAAGTTTTATTTATTTAATATTTTTGACAAAAAAAAAATTATTTTTCGCTTAATTTTAATTGTTCTTTTTCAAAGTTGCAAGCCTGCTTCATTTCATTTAAATAAATCTTGCAAATCATCAAAAATGTTCATTGATTAAAAATTTACAGTCAACTTATTACATTAGTAAAGCATTGCAAGGATCGATAATGATCGCGTGGCGTGATCTTTCTCTCGTCTTGGATGGTAAACCAAATTTAATTTACTGATTTAAAATTGACGAAATAGTAAATGTTTGCAACTTTGAAAACATCATAATTTTTATAAAATTCGTTGAGCAAAATTCTTAATCTTAATGCCATCATATCATATTCATTAAATTATTTTATTTTCTTTTTAGTTTATATAACAATCATCATGATCTCTTTCACACTAGTACTTTGTTTTTTTTTTCATTCATTTTTCTTATCTTTGTTTGCTTTGTTGGCTTTTCTCTGCACATCATACATACATTTATATTATTTATTTTCCCCTCATCATATGTTTTCTTTTTAGAAATTTATTTGCAAAAATAAAAATATATTCAAAGAGTGAACAATTGAAAAATTGTTTTTTTTTTACGATTTTTACAATGCAAAATGTATTATTTATTTTTATGATTTGTCCAAAATCGATTCAGTTTCTGTTCATAATTACAGGATAATCAATCAAATGCAACAACAACAACAACAATAAAGGATAAAAAAAAGAAAACATCATCGAAATTAATTGAATTACCAATAGAGGCTAGAACTCATGGTTATTCACAGAATGAATTACATAAATATTACGAAGAAGAGGCAAAAATGATTGCAAATGATGAACAGGAAAAGGCTCGTGTCGATGCTAGAAATGCATTAGAAGAATATGTTTATGATATGAGAGAAAAATTACAAGTAAGTAGTTATCACAATAATTGTAAAATTATTTAAATGGTGATGCATATTCCTCTATTCCTGTTACTATAATTATATGTAGCGCAGCAGATATTTTAAATAAATATTTTTGATTATTTTCTTTCTGTTTTTTTTTTTTAAATAAAGGAGGATGGTCCACTATCAGCATATGTAAATAGTGGTGATCGTGAAAATATTTGTAATCAATTAAACGATCTAGAAAATTGGTTATATGAAGAGGGTGAAGATTGCGATAAAGAAATATATAAAAATAAATTATCTGGCTTACATACACAAACTGATCCAATTAAAATTCGTTGTCAAGAATATGAACAGCAACCGAATGGTTTTGATGAATTAGGACATGCAATACAGATGGCACGTAAAGCAATCGATGAATATCGTAATGGTTCACCAAAATATGATCATTTAACTGAAACCGAAATAATAAATATAACTGAGGCAGCTGATAAAGCTCAAAAATGGCTTGATGAATCACGTAATAAATTTATGCGTTCATCAAAAACAAATGATCCACCAATTAAAATGAATGATATACGTCATGAATATCAAACATTAACGGTATGTGTTAATTCAGTATTGAATCGACCAAAACCAAAACCACCAACACCACCAGCTACTAATTCTGGAACAACTGGATCTGGTAATCAAAAACAACAAAATACTACTGATCAACAATCGGGACAAAATGGTGAAGTTAATAGTAGTAATAGTCCACAGTCTGGAAAAGGAGGGCAACAACAACAAAATTATGCTGGCGGCGAAAAACCAACTTCAAATCATTATCCTGCCGAAGAAACGATGGATGTAGAATAAATTTATTTAAAAAAAAAAAAATATTTTTTTTCCAGGGTTTTTTTTTTTTTTAAATTTTAAAATTAAAATTTTATTATTTTGTTTAATATATTTTTTTTTTTTAATGTACAAAATATAATTTTCTTCTATTTTTCCAGGAGACATTTTACTACTAGCAAGATTTAATATAATATAAAATAAAATGGCATAATAATAGAATTTTAATTAACGAGCAATATATATATTACTTTTTTTTTAAATATAAAAAAAAAAACAGACTATACATACTCGTATGTATATGTACGAGGTATAGTATATGCTTAGAAGTATACGAACAATCAATCTAATAACATCCAAGCCCATTTGATGTAATCTTTTTTTTTTTTAATTTAATTTAAATTCAAGAATATAATAAAAATATGTGTAACAGACTTTTTCTTTCTTTTTTTCTTTTCTCTTTAATCAAAATAATTGATAAGAATAAAATGAGATAGAGCTCTTTTTGTTTTTAAATAAAATTATATTTATTATTTAACACGAAATGGTGTATTATATACACAAATCCGCCTCAAACAGCAGGATACTATCTTCAAGAATTCATAATTTTGCTTTTGTGACTCAATATTGTGCTGTGCGGCATCATCATCATGACACAGACACTTTACTTTTACTACGCAAAAGACATAATGGAATTCAGATTTTTGGCATTTTTGAGTAATTTTTCAGTATTTGAAAGAGGGACTATTTCAAAAAATGTATTTTCATTATTCACTTTTTTTCCATACCTATTTTTCAAAAATTCAATCAGATTGTCAAATGACAGAAATCAAATACACAGAGTAGTAGTAAAGAGATAATAAAAATAGAAAAATTCAAAACAAATAAATCGTCAATTCCATCATTTCCTATCTATTTGTATAGTTTTCTATTCTGTTTCATGAATCCTATTAGAAAATTCTCTGTTCTCTCTTTACTCAGTAAAAATGTTTGAAAATGCTTAAAGATCGTATACGACAATACGACCCTAAAAAAACAAACGTGCATCAGCGCATGCGCATGTGATTTGTGTATTTTCAACTAATGATATACGATGGGGGCGCGTTCAGTTCCACGCAGCGATGTAAAATTTTCCATCGCTGCAATAATTTCTCTTACTGAACGGCTTCGCTGCATAATCGCTACTTTGCAGCGATGTAAATATTTTGCAGCTGAAAAAAAGTTCGCTTTAAAAGTCATCGTAAACAAATTTTGATATATTTTAATTGAACAACAGACAAAGCCAACTATCAACTGTTTGCAGCGGGTTTTTCCGCTGTAAACAGTTCAGTAAATTGTATACAGCGATTATCTAAACATCGCTGCATTTTCATCGCTGACTTGCATCGCTGCATTGAAATGAACGCACCCGATGATTGTATTTGACTACATTTCGGAGAAAAGTCCTCTATTTTGATTTTTTTTTTATTTTGAAAAATAACTACTATCTGCTTACAAAATGCATTTCTGAAATATTTATGCATTTTTGTGTTGTGATATGATGCCTGCAACGCTAACAAAAGCAATGATACATTTTTCAAAATACTCATTACAACATTGATTAACATTTTTGCTTCGACGATGAGTTAAGAAAGTATTAGTTATTTTTTTATTTTATTATTTATTTTTTTTTTTTTTTGCAATACTTATAATAGTAGTAAAAATTAAAACGAAAATTTATATGTAGTATGTATATTTATGCGAGATAATAAAAATTAAATTCCCAAAAAATATATAAGATTTATGGTGTTATAATGTTTAGTAAAAATGATTTTAAGTAGTTCCTTTTTGTATTTTGTATATAATATATATTTTTTTTTTCTAACTAAAAAACTAGGAATTTTGAATTTGAAGAAAAATTTGGTGGTTTCAATAAAAGAAAGTAAAAAAAAAAAATGGGCAAAGAATATTCGAATTTTTTATATAAAACAAAAAAAAAATGTTTGATTATTTAATTTTAAATTATATTTATATATAAATGAATATTAATTTTATAATTAATATATTGTAGCTAACTGCTATAAGATAATAAATATCACGTTACACACTAAATTGGCCTTTTTCAAAAATGCAATGAGATCATCAAGTGACGGAAATCAAATGTTCGAAAATGCATACTCATGCAAAAAATGTCAGAAGTTCAAAAATGCATGAAGATTGCATACGATCGCAAAAAGTGCGTGCATCAATCAGGGCATGTCATGTAGTATGTACTGTACTACGTGCAATTCTAGTACAATCAACTAATGGCATACGATGACTATGTATAATACAAGAATGATTGTCACATTTGACTGCATTTTCGAAAAAGGCCACACTTATACATACCTAAATATATGCTTAAAAAATAAAATAAGAACCTGTAGTATTATTGTGCAACGTATATAATACTATTCAATAATTATTTTTTGCTTTTGCATTTTTATTTGTTTTTTAAAGAAATTTAGAAAACAAATAAAATAAATGAAAATAATGATGGATCATTAAAATGAAATTAAATTTATATTGAATTTATGTATAATTGTGGACATTTTTTTTAATAATTTATTAGTTTCTATAATTTGAAATACATATTTAAAAACAAAAAATAAAATAATTAAAATTTATACAAATACGAATATTTATGTAATTATATGCATTTCATTAAAAGAAGGAAAAAAAAAAGGAAAGAAAACATTATCCTATTAAACGTAACAAATGAATAACAAAAATATACATATAGACAAAATGATTTAAAAAAGAGAAAAAAAATTAGAAATTGTACATTTAATTAAAATTTTAGTAAATTCTACTGGTGTTAGTACGGTAGCAATATGCAATTGAAAAAAAAAAAATCAAATATGTTGTATAATTATTTATGTAAAAATGAAGAATAAATTAAAGCTATATATGGTCAGACATTGTAACTTTTCTTAGTGCGTTACGAAAGAAAAAAAAAATGTCGAAAAGATCGAGAATAAGTATAAAACACCAAATGGTTGCCAGCGCTACTTGCAATTAAAAAAAAATTGCGATGTGTGTGCGACGATATGAATCACTTCTGGAGGAGTTATGATCGCTGTAAATTTTTCAATATCAACAAAATAATGTTTTTTTTTTTTTGGAAATTTAAAACTATTTGTTGCTACACACTTGAGAATATTTGACATTTTAAATAGTTGCGAAGAGTGTGAGTGTAAAAGTATCTTAAGTGGGAACCATAATCGACATATGTGACATATGTCTTAGCCGAACACATGAGCTAAACATTCGACAATCCCGACATTCGTTAAAAGAAAGTTGCGTGCAGTAGAAGTGGCAATACATGTTGCAATTTGTAACTAATTAGTTATCCGTGAATCGAAATGCAATTCTTTTACAATTGTACAATAATTCTATGTCGTAAATACAATGAATTTGAGGGCGAGGTAGACGAAAGCGATTATCAAAAATTTTATTTGCGACAATGTGTAATTTATTGAATTCTTCGATCACATTCAAAGGCGAATTTTTCGCCTTCGTCTAAATAAATCTATTTTATAAATGCTTGTCATCCATTTGATTGGATTCAAAAATTCAACACTGCGTTAGTGTTGCAAAAGAAGCTTTCGTCAACAGTTCAAAAAGTAATCATGACTAAAATCATGTGTTCATTTTTTGCATTTTATTCGTAACACAAACTTATCACAAAGTCAACATTTGCATCATGATTTTTGTTGTTGCAATGAATAAATAACCTCAAATTCGTGACGTTTAGTTGATTTTAAATTATTATCAATACTATCATGGATCAAGAAAACAATGAACAGTGAATTAAATTTCAATATTTAAAATTTGATTTATTTATTTAATTTATTTTTGATTTTTGTAAATTTTTACCGATTTATAAAATTTTAAAAGACAACAAAACTTCAAAACTGTCGTAAAATTAATCAGCATCATCAAAGCATCGCAATATAATTAATAATCAGTGTTGCGCTAACACTGCGGCAACACTGCAAAATCATGATTAATTTTTGAACCCAGCCTTTTTCTTTCTTTGATCATTTTAAATGATTTTTCGTAAAAAGTTACAATGTCTGAACTTACCTTTATCAATTTATGATTTTATTTATTTATCATAACATAATTATTTATATAATATATGTTTAATATAAAACAAAACACACAATTACATAGATATTATAATTATGGTGAATAACCGAAATTTCAAAAAAAAAAAAAAAAAAAAAAAATAAATAAAATTATTTCAAATAATCAATACGAGATTTATAAATAAAATTATTATTATTTTAAGTGAAATATTCAATCAATCGATAATAATTTTTCTTAAAGAAAATTGACTGGAGTTCGGAAAATTATATGTCTCAAAAAATACATCTCTGTACGATCCTCTATATTCTACAAAAAGAACTATGTATCTTCAAAAAGTCCTAGCAGAAGGATAAATAAAGAATATTTTGTGATTTTTGATTATTTTTATATTTTTCGACATTTTTTTCAAAAACGAGTCAAGATATCTGAACGAAATTTTTTGAATATGAAAAAGGACTTTGTACGCAAGTTTTTTCAATCAAAACATTGATCCCAGTTTTCCTCAGAAAATTTCTTCCAAAAAAGACGAGGAAAGTCGAAAGTCATGCTTTAGGCCAAAAGGGCATTCTGTGGACAAAATTTCAAGAGGATCGCAGGTGATACCTTTTCGGAATTTCAGCTAGAAAATTTTAGTATTTAAGAAGGTAAAATCTATTAAATAAAAATTCCTTCTGCATATACTGTGTATAAATAAAAATGTTATTAGCAATAATTAAAACAAAACAATTCATTATTTTATTTTACCTTTTTTTGATTATCATTTATTATTATTATTATTATTATTAATATTTAGGCTTTCTAGTTAGATATGAAATTAAAAATTTTATAGAAATCAATTAAAACAATAATAATATTAAAATTTTATCTTCTTTTTATTTTGTTATTTATATAAACTAAAATATTTAAAATAAAAATTCATATTATTATATTAATTTTCTTTATTCTTAGAATATGAATTTGAATTGTATATTTTATCTAGAAAATAATAATTAATCAAATAAAAATTAAAAATTAAAAAAAAATTCAATTTAAGCTTCTGGAAAGTTAAATTAATTTTTTTTTTTTTCATTTTTGTAATTTTTCTTTTAAAAATAAAAATAATTAAAAAAAGAAAATGTGAAAGAAAAAAAATGCTGCCGTGTATTTTTTTAATAAAAAAAAAAGCCAGAAAACAAAAAATTTAAAATGAATTTATTCAAAATGTTAAAAGAAATTAAAGAAAATAATAAAAGAAAAAAGAAATAAGTAAAAAAAAAGTAATAAAAAATTAAAATAAAAAGTTGATAATTCAATTACAATAATATTTATAACATACACACACATACAAAATACTATATTTAAATCGATTTATTAATAATATTGTATTATCTATTAAAATTATAATATAAAAGAATATAATAATGAAATGTATTTTATTTTTTTTTCTCCTCCAGAATATTGCAAAATGATAAATAAATAATAATAAAAAAAAAAAAAAAATAAAATTTAACTGACACACGAAGTTTATTTGTAGTTTTTATTTTATTTTATAGTGTGAGAACCTTTGCCATATTTACGGACAATGGAGTAGCTATCAGCCATTTTTATTTCTATTTTTTATCTCTTCTTTCCACCATGCTATCATTTCGGTAAACGTCTCCGCCATATTTCTTACTATCCTGTGTCTGTAAGCCTGTTTAGCCATGCGTTCGGTAAAGTCGAAAATATTGTCAATTGATGGATTGAATGATTGATTTGACTAATGTCAAAAGACACTTGGTTTTTATGTGATCAAACATGCAGTCTGCGCAGTTGACATTAAAAAACGGATTGAAAAAATAAATATGTATAAATTAGAGTGATTTTTAAATTAAAGTGAAATAATGGAGAAAGTGAATTTATATAAATTTATATAAATTATGATTAATGCAAAATGTGAGATGATAACGAGCAAAAGTATTTAACAGAACAAAACAAAACAAAATCTTTGTTTTCAATTAGTTTTTTTACTTTCTACATAACCTAGACACGTTGATGTTTGCAGATTGCAGCATATAATTATCACCTGCGTTATCTGCATGGTTTTTATCAAAAATTTGATTCTATCGATTTTACCGAACGTATGATCTTTGCAATCTGCATTACCGAACTTTCGACATTTGTCATCTGCTATGCAGTTGACAATACCGAACGCATGGTAGTTTAGACGAATTAATTCGCTTACGCTTCTGCATTTTCAACAAAAAAGTGATGAAAATGGAAATGAGACGAATCGAACCATGTAGAAAATGGAACTAAATAACAAAATGATAATTTTTATCAAATTTTCATTCACTTGTTTACAATTACAATACGACAGGCATTTACAGGTCTAACAAGCGAAAATTAAAAAGATGCTAATAGAAATAGAAAAACAAAAGTGATCATGTGAACACATAAAGCATGAAGGTAATTACGAGGAAATGAGAAGCGAATCAATTTTGTCAAACATCTATCTTTTCTTTTGGCATCATTTTTATTCTGTATTCATCGCCATTGTTTCTGAGGTTTTTTAATTAAACGTAAAACTATATTTCTTTTAAATAAATTCATGACAAAATGTTAAATGTTTTTTATTTTATTTTTTATTTTTGAATTTCTTCAAATATGTATTTAATTTATATGACTTATGTAAAATTTTATTTTTTAATTTTTTCCTTCAAATTTAACATACATACATACTAGATACTAGTCTAGTATTTGTATTTGATTTTTAATACCGCAATCACAAAGAAAAGAAACCAACTTTTATTGATGATCTTTTCATTTGTTTTTTTCATGTTTTTTTTTTTTTTTTTTCGTTTTTATTTTTAAGAAGCATGTTGTAATTTAAGTGTCTGAATACATTTTTTAATTTGCAATGATGTATTTAATCTTGATGTGATACCTAAATCGAAAACAGTATTCAAAATTTCTGTTGCATATTCTTGTAAACATACAACAATATCGACTAAATTGTTTAAAGCTGATGTAGCAACATTTGTATTTGAATCATATAAACATTGTAAATATGCATTTAATGTACTTTTATTTTTATCATGATTACCAGGATTATGTTTTAAATATCTAATAAATAATGAATATGCTCTCGAACGTATCTGTACACTTGGTGAAGATATTAATTCTAATAAACGATCATAGATTTCGTCAACAACTTGATAACCAGATCGTTTATATATTAAATTTTCAATTTCAATTAATGGCTGTAATATTTCATCTTCAGAACTATGATGTCGTATAATATTTATGAATGCATAAAATTGCGGAGAGATATATTGTTGGGATCGTTTCGAATGTGAAGGACCACCCAATGCAAATGATGCAACACTACGATAATTTTCAATATCTAATTTTTTTTGCGGTATACTGACGGTTAATGATGTTGATGACGATGATGATTCATCAATATCCATAATGAATGATAATGATGATGATGATGATGATGATTGCTGCTGCTGCTGCTGCTGCTGCTGCTGTTGTTGTTGCTGTTGCTGATGTCGTCGTTGCTCATTTAAATCAAATTCTTGTTTTATATCAATTTCTGGTAATTCTGATGATGGTGATTTAAATGATTTATGTTTCAGTTGCGATAATCCTTGTACAAGTTGATGTAATGGTACAGAATTACGATATTTTCTTGTTAATTCTCGAAGTAGATCAATATATTGTTCCATAAATATTAATGCACTTGATGGATTTGTTTCAATATACGCCTGAACAAATTCAATAAATCGAAACATAACTGTATACACTTCTTTGGCACGTAAATGATTTTTAAATAATGTAAAATAACAATTAATTGCCGTTTGTACACCATCTTTATAAACATCATCAAATACTAATGGCTGTAATATTTCCAATATTCGTAATACAATAAAAAATCTTGATAAATAATTTTCTGAACGTAATGCATTCAATGACATATGAGTTTTACCCTGTATCAATGATGATAGAACAGATAATTGACGTAAAAATAATGCTGGATGTGATGCAGCAAATTTACGTAACAATAATTCAGCATCCATAACTAATGTTTGATCTTTTTGTTGTTGTGATGCATGTGGAGTTACAGCTATTGTTGTTATCAAATAATTTAAGATTTTATCAGATCGGCAACTTTTTAATGCCAACGCATTCGATTGATACACATCACTTAAATCACTATCCTCATCTAAAAATTTTATTGTTGGCTCCATTAGATATAATTGTTGAAGAAATTTCAATTTTACATTTTTATTACAACGATAATTTCGAACGAAATTAATCAATTGCCTTAAATCGAATGTACGCGGATTAACAATTTTAAATAGTAAATTGATACGTGAATTTAACATTTCACCAGTTGATTGATACCCAATTCTTGTTCTGTAATTGTTATTGTTTGTGCTATTACTACCCTTAATGGTAATATTATTGAATTTTTCGGCAGTTGTATTCATTTCATAATTTTCATTTTCAGCAAATATATATTCTGTAAAGGTATTAATTTGTTTTTGATTCAATCTTAAAATGTATTCAAATTGTTGATGTTTCGGTATGGATTTATCACGTCCTTGCCATAATTTTGGATTTTGTATTAATGCTTCAATAAAATTTAATACAGCTGTTGGATCATAATGTGATTTAAATTCATCCAATAGAATATTAACGGTTTCATATAATTTTGACCAATTCGCTTGATGGCATAATAACGATATCATATAGAAACGAAATTCATTACGATAATTACCTCTTGCATTGAATAACAAATCAATTTGTTGTTCCTTATTGATTGCAATCAATTCAGAATCAACTTCTGATAACCA
The DNA here is from genome assembly GCA_951394055.1 of Villa cingulata. Lineage (NCBI taxonomy): Eukaryota > Metazoa > Arthropoda > Insecta > Diptera > Bombyliidae > Villa > Villa cingulata. Next base: position 12,980,012 of record OX596020.1, on the reverse strand, counting down.
ATCAATCAATATACCCTGTTTATCGTAATTTATGAAATTATCATTTAAATTTTGTTCTTGTTTAATTTGTGGTGTATTCAAAACTTTTATTATACAATCGATTACGTTATCAGTTTTACGATCATTTATCATATCATTTAAGAATTTTTGTCCTTTCTTTTCTAATTCTGTTAATTTTGCAGTCATAAGAATTTGACGAAAATCTTCTGTATTCGTTTTCACTAAATCTTTACTTGTATTATGATGATTTTGTTTAGCAAGAAGAATTTTACGTTCATTTATAAGAATTTGTAAAACTGGTGTATTATCTGAATTTGAATGTTTACTCATTATTTGAATGATTTTGTCAATTACTTGCATCATTAAATTATAATTTTCGGCTTTTTCTGGTACATGTGAGAATAATGCACGAAATAACGTACAAACATTTGATTTTTGAAAAATATTTTGAAAGTAATATTGACCATGTGATGTTTTTATGATTTTCATTAAATGCATGAGAACTTTATTTGTTACAAAAGATTGAATTGAAACTGGTGGAACAGAATCCTGAATCTGAATTTGCTGTTGTTGTTGATGATGTTTTAATGATGATAATGATGATGTAGTTGCTGCTGTTGTTGATGATAATGATGACGATGACGACAACAAAATTGATGATGATTTATCGCGACCAAATAATTGTTGTATTAAACGACGGAATCTGTTGGTGTTAACTTTATTCAAATTGGGAGTTCTTAATAATAGATCAACAATTTCTTCGATTTCTTTTGAATTTTTTGATAATGTTGATGAAATTGGTTTTTCAGTTGTTGTTAAAATTGTTTGAAATTGATCTAAATTCACAGATTCTAAAATTGTTATCTCGTCTTGATTTGGTGAACTTGAAGCTGATTGTGATTGTGATGAAGAATGCATATTTAATTCTAATGCTTGCATTGTGATATGACCATTTTTGGCACCTCTTCCTTGTTGTACTTCAATTAGTTCAGCCAGATATTCTTTATTCATAATTGCTTTTTGAACAACGTCAAATTGTTCCATAACAGCATGATCAAGTAATGCTAATAATTTCGATACTGAATTTACTGGCGTACCAAAATTTTGAATAAACAGAACAATTTGAGGCGGTGTTAAACCGTACGTAGCAGCCTCGACTAAACGATCAACTGGACTTCTAATCATTTTTAATTTTAACCAATCCGGTAACAATTGTATTGGCTCATTGGTACCAATGGTGAATGCACGCGGTATTTGATGGCCTGATGGAAACCAATAATCTAAAATTGGAATTGAATTTGGTAATGAACTTGAAGAATGCGTTAGCAATATGATAAAAGCATGAATAATATTCATATGAATTGGTAATTGTGAGCCATCTTCAAAATGTACCATTAGCAAATCAGGATAATCAGTCCATTCATATGGTGATTTATGCTCACGTAATTTTATCAAATAATTATTAAACATTACAAAGAGGCAATTTAGGGTTTGTAAACGATTTTCTTTATTTGCTGGTGATGGTTGCATTGTCGTTAATGTATTTGGTGGTATAGGAATGATATATTGAAAAAATGTATTTCGTTCAACAATTAATTGTGCCATATCCATTACATGCTCTAGCATATCTGGTACTGGATCATGTAAAGTATGGGCAGCGATGAATTGAATGTAAATCATAACCAATTCTGGATTAATTTCAATTTGACAAGCCGCACGAAGTTGAACAATAATTAATGGTCGAGCATGAATAAAATGTGGAATTTGTGGTAAATATAATAGAAGCCAATTAGACGATGATTGATCGTCTGCTACTTGATTGTTACGTTCTTCTTCAGTTGAAAAAATTTGTAAAAGTAATTTTAAACTATTTATAGCTAGATTGCGTGATTGTTTTGTTATGGATGATAGTCTTCTTAAAAAGTATTCCAATACTTCGCAAACAGTTTGCTGATCACAATATGGATCTTGTAAAAGTGTTCGCAAATATTGTAAAAGTTCTGCATCACGAGTATTTTCAGTGTTTATGTTACCAGAATTTGATAATAGAAATTCACATAAACACTGTACCGGTAAATGATTAAAATCTCCTTCACTATTTTGCACTAAATCCGCAAGCCATGGCATCGATTGTGTAGTTCCATGTCGCTGGATTATATCTAACAATAAATCTGGTTTTCTGCTGCGACATAACAAATGGCCAAGTTTATGACTTGTATTTAATTGTTGCAGTTGTTCAAGAACAAGATTTGGTGGTCGTCTAGCGACTCCCATCGGATCCATTAACATCAGCTGAGACAACAGTAATGAATTTTGTTCTGTGATAACAACTTTTGATGTTGCTGCTGCCAAATGTGCCTCAAATTCTAGAATTTGATTTTTTTCGAGTGCTGCTACCTGAATTTCTTCGTCAGCCATTTTCATATCATGAAATTGATTTGTTATACACATTTCCATTAATGTTTTCAACATTGGATATTGCTCCCAGCAAAATGAACCGAAAACACTTGGATTATGTGCGGACAGTATCAGCAGGATATTCCATACCTTCCAATAGAGTACTGATATTGCTAATTTCGGAGGCTCATAACCAATTGGTAATGCAATATTTTCTGGATGATGATACTCTGCCATGCTAAACAAAAAATCGATGATTTCCAATTTGGTCGCTTGAACAGCCGGATAATCAGTTTTTGAACTTGATGCTCGTTTTACAGTTTGTTCGACCACTTCAATTGTATCTGGTACGCTAAATGGTATCTCTTTTGTTACACCAATTAATATTATACGTAATATTGTATCTTGATGTACCGGAGTTTCTGATATTAAACGTAATAATAAAGCTCGTTCTGGCTCTGGTGGCCATTGATCACATTTTGAATATTGATCTGGTGCATCTAACAGTAAAATTTTATGTAATGCCTGTCCATATTCAGAAGCTTGTGGTCGAAATAAAATTGGTACAACTTCATGCATCCATGTCAATGCATCTAAATGAATTTGTGCCATTTGATTGTAAAAACTCAATAGTACCGAATTATTTTTGGTATCACGACCAGCACGAAATGAAACATTTGCTTCACGAACTTGTGGTGAAACCGTTAAAAACATACATAAACACGTTAAATCGACCATTTGTTGAAAAACACGATCTTTAAATTCGAACTGTTGTATTTGTGGTACAAGTTCCGAACGAGAATTTGATAAAAATGATTTACAAAATTCGATCAAATTAAATTCATAACGTAACATTTTGATTAATTCACGTAAAAATACACGTAATGTTCGAAGACAATCTTCACGCTGTAACAAAAATTCCTGATAAATTTCAGCCAAATGTTTTGCCGATTGATCGGGTTTTGTTTGAAACATGGTCGCTAACATTCCCATATTATTTGGATTTCTAGCGTTCGATAATTCATTTTGAACAACGTATTTTAATGCAATATACAAAATATTTGGTTGTAAATTGATCATTTCTTTTAAACATGACATGTAAATGTTGATTAATGGTTTCGATTTTAATCTCATCTTGACTAAACTGGCTAAAACTTCATTGTCCTTTGCTGTTTTACCATTTACATTATAACAAATGTATGTTAATAGTTCTTGAGCTGGTTTCATTAATTTCTGATTATGAATCCATAGTTCTAGACGTGAAACCGATAATGCTCGAATTTCTGCTATACCAGTTGTTGATGATAAAAATTTAAGAAAATTTCTTGTTGAGCAATCTTGCTGTTGTCTTCGATTAAACTGTTCTTTAACAGTGTCAATAACATATTTTTCAACAATATTCGTACTTTTTGTGTAACGTTCTTGTACGGTACAATCAAATATTAATTCACTGCGAAACGTTTCGCTGCTATGCAATGAATTATCATTTGAATCGTCATCAATTGATATATTCATTGCTGTCGAACTTGTTCCTGATCCTGATTCACTACCACGTCCAGGTTGTGATGTTGATGATGTTAGCGAATTTAATTCTGGTTGTAACATTGATTTTGGCGGTATACGTGTACCAAATGCTGTGCAAATATTTTCAACGAATGGTGCACAATCAACATTATCAACCCAAACACGTTCACCAGATGCATCATCAATATAAAGTCGAACAAATATTTCTGGCCAATTTTTTTTATTATAATAAGCTCGTGCTAACAAATTTGTTGCAATTACATGTGCTGTTGGATTATTTCTACCTTTGAAGGCATGTAGTCCATCCCGTTTTAAAATTGATGTCAAAGCTGATGTTACAAATTCGTTACAAAATACTGATGGTAATTCTCTGCATAAATACAGTAAAGACACAATTAACGTATTATCAATTTTACTTCTGGATGAAGATAATAGTTTTATAACTCCACATATTAGGCCTGTTACAGTTTCAGTATCTTGTTGATCGTATGCAGCTCTAACTGAACTTAATAGATCCACTGTATCATTACATTCAATTGCAATTTGTTCCCATGGTTCAATATTGGCGGAACTAATGCCACTATTGCTACCACTAGCACCACTACCAGCTTCTCCTGAAACACGTGGTACATGTCCAATACTACTACTTGAAATTTTTGATTTTTTCGGTACTGGTCCTAATGCTGTTGTATCTCTTTTGCGATCTGATACACCCTTCACTGAAGATATAACTTTATTTTTATCGTCACGGCTTGAGGAACTTTTTGTACCGAGTGCATATAATTCGCTTCCATGATGTGGAGCACCAATTTTTGTTTTCGATGATCTTGAACTACCAATAGACTTCGAACGATCCATCTTCCATTTGATAATTCAAAACTTTTAAAAATAGTTGTACAGTTGTTCCAAGCAATAACAATAGGAAAATACCCTAGTTAAAATTAAAATTGAATTTGTATATTAAATGCGTAAAATAAAAATCAAATAATTAAAAATAACTTTAAATACCTATATCAGTGTGTTGTGTGATACAAAGAGAATAAATTAAAAATTATAATTAATGGACTTGGATTATTGCTAATACTACTAAATGCTGATGATAATGCAAAACAAAACAAAAACAAAAATTATGTAAAATGATGGTTGTGTAAAACCTAACTAACAAATTGAAGAATATGATAATATGATATGTACATTTTATTCAACTCAACCCTGTTCAATAATAATAATTGACAGCTAGGAGGTATGAGCCCATGTATGAGCCGATTAATAATGGTACAGTCTTAACCAAAATTTAGGATCTAAAAAGTGAAGTAAAGTAAATAAACATAAATGGTTGTGATGCTAGCTAAATAAATGTATCCAGAAATAGTTGGGTTCCTTTTGTCCAAGTAAAGTACTCGCAAGTACTTGTAGTCGTGATCATCTACACCACCTCTTGTATTCGAGTAATTTACTTGACAGTTGCATGGTTAGTTACGCCAAAATTCGCCGTCAGAGGTTTTTGTGTTTTAATCGTTAGAGATTAAAGAAATAGATTTAAGTCTATAATATTTTTATTATAATTGTTATTCAATAGGTGGTTTTTTATTGTTTAAGGTTATGGAGAATCTAAAATCAACAACAAAACAAATTTGAAATACATGACAGCTGAAATTTGAGCACGGCCAACTGTCACTCCAATATTTACATCGCTTTAGAAATGTGTATGCCTTGAAATTTGAGGTTACTTTTTACTTCCAAGTAAAAAAATTGCGTTCCATTTACAATCTACTCCCGATTACTTGGGAGTACTTTACCTGGTCAAAAAGAAACGCAGCGAATGCCGTAAGTAAGTAATGTAAATAAAATTGAGTTCGTTACATTAGCCCTGTTCCAATTGATACAGAATTTTACAGAAAGTTAAGAAAATTACAGCTGTAGCGTTCCAATACAATTTGTTCTGTAAAATTCTTACATTTCCCCTCTTTAAGAAAATTACAGAATTTTACAGCCAGATTTATCTTACTTATTATGTCTTCTTTTTTTTTGTTTAAAATTTTTGAATTTACAATCTTCTTCTTTTTTATTTGAATTTTTGAATTTAAATTGTAGAGAGTCTTTTTCAATTTTTTTACTATCAAATAACTAGGAATAATAATAGTAATAAAATAATTAATAATAATAATAATAAATAAAAGTTTTTTTTTTTAATTAAAAATGATGTCAAAAAAATATATTAATCAAAAAAGTAAAATTTATTAATGTGAAATACATATAATATTATTTCTCATAAATAAATTCATTTATTTGATATTATTTACATTTTGCATTTTGAAATCTTCTACGACCGTGTGGTGTAATCTGGTATTAACTTTGCCTTTTCTATCTTCTTCCATTGTTTAATAATTTGATTTCGTTTAATGATTTTAATATGTACAAAAAAAAGGGGTGCGTTCACGTAAGGTGATTGCTGATAGGTGATAGGTGATAGTTAAAAAGTGATCACCGAAAAGTAATTGTTCGTGTAAGGTGATCACCAAAAAAGTGATGGAAATTGAATCACGGCGAATTCCACAGTATATTTATAGTTGTCACACGTCAATCAAAACATAAAAATTTAAATTGTGAATAAGAATAAAAGAAAATTCAATAACGTTTTCTTCTATAGCATTTTTTATTTCAGATTCTGAAAATGAATCTCAAATAAAAATAATTAGGAGAAAAATGCGAGATAGCAATAATCCCTTGCAATTACCGGATGTTCAGTAAATTGCAATTATTCATGGAGAATTCCATTGTAAAAATAACACAATATACATATTTTAAATTACAAAATTATTTAAATAAATTATATACCATCAGCAGCAAACACCAATTGATTGTATGTGATTATGAGTATTTTTTGGTTAGGTAGAAGAAGAATAATAGTAAAAATTAGAAAAGTGACACCTCAAATGCTATCACCTCAAAGTGATAACATTTAGTGATAGTTTTTGGTGATTGTCACCATACGTGAACCGAAATTTGTAGTGAGTATCACCAATCACCTTACGCGAACCTACCCCAGTTTATTTTATATATTATTTATCACTTCTTACTGCTAAAAATTTAAAAAACTACCAAATTGATACATGTGTTAAACAATATAGTTCGTTAACAATATATTTAAATTAACTACCAAAAGTGTCAAATTTGAGTCTTCTTCTTGAATTTCAGAAAATTACAGCTCTCGCGTTCCAGTGATTTTAAAAATAATTATCCCCATCCCCACTCTAATAATCAACTTACAGAAAGTTACAGCAGGCTGTACGAATTGGAACGAACCTCAAGTTACTTTACTTCTTTTATTTACTATTTATTGTTTATAGCCATTAGCCGTAGTCCTTAAACGCCGCGTGCAGTGGTGCAGCTGATAGCAACAATACATAAATTTGGATTGAAAAATATGTGGTGTAAACTCATACAACATTTTAGTAAATTAAAAAAAAAAGTATAGCTTTCTTTTTCACATGCATATCAAAAATGATTCTTCTGCTGATTCTGTTCTGATATTCTGAATATTCTGCCTCTGCGTGTATGTGAAGTGTGAAATGTAAATGGGACTGAATTTTGTGTACTATGACTATACTATCTGTTCTGTTTTCTATATCCAAAATCCAAATCTGTATCTGACTATCTGAGTAGGATAGGCATAGATACACTATATAAAGTAGAAAAATGAGGGTAATTTCAAAGGAATATTTGAATATTTTAAAAAAAAATCCCGCTTTTTTATGCAAAATATACTAAAAAAGCAGCTGTTCAGTTATGCGTGGTTCTGGTTATGCTTTTATTTTATTATCCGTTGCTATGGCCTATGGCTATTGTATTGTATTGAATATTTCTTTTTTCTTCTAATTCCCGTACCAGAACAAAATCTGAACTGAATCTAAAATTTAATTGTTAAGTTACAGTTACAGCGAAGCGAAGCTGATATAAATATAACATGATAGGATAGTTAATAGCTTATCATAATTTCATTTCATCTTCATCATCATCATAATTCATAGTAGAGTAGTGTAGGAAGCAATTAACTTTGTTAAATATTTTAATAAAATTTTATATTTGAATCATTCAAACTGGATACCAACGGAGGTATTTTATTTATTTTAAAATTCAACCGTACATAATTATTACGAACATTTTTTTACTCTTTCTCCGTAGAAGCTGTCGAACCAACTTTAAAGAAAATGCGTGTTGAACAATGTATTTTACGTTTTGCAAAATTAACAGAAAATGCTTTTGCACCGGTTAAAGGTTCTGCAAAAGCAGCTGGATTCGATTTAAGAAGCGCATACGATTGTAAAGTACCAGCCAGAGGTAAGGAAGTAATAAAAACCGATTTACAAATTCAAGTTCCTGAAGGATCATATGGTCGGGTAGCACCAAGATCTGGTTTAGCTGTAAAAAATTTCATTGATGTTGGAGCCGGTGTAGTAGATGAAGATTATAGAGGAAATTTGGGCGTTGTTCTATTCAATCATTCTGACACAGATTTTGAAGTTAAAAAAGGTGATCGTATTGCACAATTAATATGCGAAAGAATTTATTATCCAGAATTAGTTGAAGAGAAATCATTAAATGAAACTGAACGTGGTTCTGGTGGATTTGGATCAACTGGTGTAAAAGGTGATTGTGAAAAGCCTGTTGAAGCTGAAGCTGTAGCTGAAACAAAAACAACTACTGAAAATTGTAAAACCGAAACAGCTTGAAGAATTGTGTATGAAAAATTTTAATTTAAATAATGCATTTGAATATTTTTCTTAATTTTTTTTAAAAAATAAACTACATAAAAAATATTGTGAACTGTTTTATGCTTTATTTTGTTTTACATAACCTTAAATACAATTATACAAATAGTAATGCTAATGGTTCTGCGAATCGGCATTTTTTTGGTTAGTATTTCGTACATATTTCTATTTCGTTTTGTTTTATCTTTTATGTTTCATTCTCTCTTATGAAAGGAAAACGGAGTCAACTGGATCAACATATCATATACCTTTGTCTTTTTTTAGTTATCACGATTACTTTGTTTTGGAATTCTATAATTTCTATTCTGTTTCTTCCTCTTCTATTATCTGTCACAGTCACACTCACATTTATCAATTCATTCATAAATGAAATGAAATGAATATTTCGAATTTCGTTGCGACAATTTTAATTCGTCGAATATCATTCACTATTTCATTTCATTTCATAAAAATTTTAAAAATTTCATAGCCATAGCACAGCAGGCAAATTGGTTATGGTTGGACATGGACAATGGACAGCAGGATACATACAGGATATACATAGCGCTGAATCTTTACTCTAAATAGTATAATTTTTCTAATAGTGATAATTCCGTTGATCAAGTACAAGTAGAAATACCAAAATACACAATTAAATTGGAGCAAAATCATAACAAAATATAACAACAATTTTAACTAATGAAATGAAAAAAAACTGACATAATTTAAAAGAATACATACGATAACAATTATTGTATAATAATTATAATAAGGAATATAAGTGTCAAGGATAAAATAGTGAAATTATTATAATTTTTCTTTTATTCATCTATATTTCTTCTGCTGTTCATATAATATAGTATATAAATAAATATACACTATCCATTTTAGTGTTTAGTATTTAATACCATAAATAATATTTAAATTATATATAATAATATACATAAATTTATATTGATATCATCAAATGCGCAAATGAAATGAGGCGTCTTGGTTTAAATTCATCAAATAATAACAGTAACAGTAGTAGTAGTAATACAAATGCAGAAACAAAAGCAATTCAAACACTTCCAATTAATCAGGATGACACTTTTACAAGTATAAATGAAAGGCCAGTAGATGATATTTCATTAGATTTTTTTTATAAATCTCATACAATAACTTTATTAGCTGTATCAATAGCGGCTGTAATGTATTTTGCTTTTGTCAGGTAAGTCCTTTGAAAACAAAAAAAAAAAAAAGTAATGAAATATTTAAATGGACTTTTTTTTTACTCGTAAAAATCGTAATGAAAAATAAATTTTCAAATATTCATACATATAGCTAACATACAATAAAATATGAAAATGAAGAATGTAATTTTATATTGTATTATTATTATTATTATTATTTTTTGTATATTATGTAAGCATAAGCAATGCAATAGCCTAATTTATTTTGAATGTCAATAAATAAATATGTGCATAACATAACTATGAGCACAGCACATTATATATTGAAAATAAAATACATATAAAAATGTGCGTGCATAATATGTACATACATATTATATTGTACAATAAAGTTTATAGGTTATCATAAAATTCTAACAAGAATTTTTTTTTTGTTCCAAATTACATCACCCCAAAAATAATCAAAAAAAAAAAAAAAAATTCTTTAATATGAAATATGATGGCGATATGTATGTATAATAATGCATTTTAGAAAAAGCAAAAATCATAAAATTTATTATAAAATGCATTTCACGAATTCTTTCGAATAATTGAAAATTTGTAGATTATATACTCTCAAAACTAAAATCAATAATTTCTTCGGAAATGATAGAGAAATTTTTGATGAGATTTCTTTAATTTCAAATTTGGCAAACGAGTGCTATCTATCTATGTATATGCTCATTCATAAAAATTTATTTGAATTTTATTTTTAATTAAATTTTTTGTTAAATTAAATTTGATATTAATGCAGAAATAAAAAACTTATTTTCTTTAATTTTTTTTATTTTTTTATTTTTTAGAGATGAAGCAAATATACAAGATAATATCTGGGCTGGAATACTTTGTGTTATATTTTTCTTTTTAATAATATCAGTTTTAGCATTCCCGAATGGTCCATTTACAAGACCACATCCAGCTATATGGAGAATAATATTTGGATGTTCAGTTTTATATTTATTAGCATTACAGTTCCTTATGTTTCAAAATTATAAAACAATAATGACATTATTATATTGGTTAGATCCAAATTTAAAAGACTTTCATATTAATATGGATAAGGTAATGAATGAAATGATATTATTTATGATATTCGATAAGATGATGATTTCATTTAAATTATGTTTTAATTTAATTGATTTTTTTTTTTAGGAATACGGTGTTAATTGTTCTGATATAACATTAGAACGAATATGGTCACATGTTGATGTATTTGCATGGGGTCATTTTTTTGGATGGATGTTTAAAGCAATATTAATACGACATATGGGTATATTATGGGCAATTTCGATTATGTGGGAAATAACTGAAGTTGCATTCGCTCATTTATTGCCAAATTTTATTGAATGCTGGTGGGATGCACTTATTTTAGATGTATTAATATGTAATGGTTTAGGTATTTGGTGTGGATTAAAAATATGTAAAATACTTGAAATGAGAGAATATAAATGGGCTAGTATTAGGTACATACATATAATAAAAATAAAAAAAATATAAAAATAAAAATTGTATTTTTTAATTTTATTTTACAAAATTTTTACAGGGATATATCTTCGACAACTGGTAAAATAAAAAGAGCCATGCTACAATTTACTCCAGAAAGTTGGACGCATGTTAGATGGTTAGATCCGAAATCAACGTATATGCGTTTTGTAGCTGTTTGTCAGTTAGTAATATTTTGGCAAGTAAGTTTTTATTTTTTTTTTTTTTTTTTTTTTTTTTTTTGCATTTTGTAACTTTTTAATTTTGAAATGAAAAAATTTTTTTTTGTTTTTTTTTCTCTTTAAAAGGTTACCGAATTGAATACGTTCTTCTTGAAACATATTTTTGAAATGCCACCGGATCATCCGATTGTTATTGTACGATTAATTTTCGTTGGATTATTTGTAGCACCATCAGTAAGGTAAAATAATAAAAAATTTAAATTTAAATTTAAATTAATTACACAACGACCAGTAGTGATATTTTGATTTTAATTTATTTCTTTTTGATTTTTATTTAAAATGCAATCATTATTATAGACAGTACTATATTTATGTGACTGATACAAGATGTAAACGTGTTGGTACACAATGTTGGGTATATGGTGCAATAATGGTATCTGAAGCAATATTATGCATTAAAAATGGTAAAGAATTATTTGAAAGGACTCAGGCAGTTAATATAATTGTTTGGTTAACAATACAAGTAATATTATCAATTTTATTCATTTATGGCTGTGTTTTATGGCATAAGTATATACAGGTATGTAATATGTATATGTACATATATATAAATAATTTGAAAATTAGATATCAAAAGAATAAAATAAAATAATACAAATACGAATACATTTTTTTTTTTTTTTAGAATCCCAAAGATGGATATTATGATACATTAGAATTATTAAAAAAGAAATCGATTAATTCCAAAGATACGATTGTACGTGAAAATTCGAAGGGTATGACTGCATCATTATAAATAAATAAATTAAATAAATATAATTTAAAAATATATAATTACATATTTTTATTTTTAATTTATTTTATTTGATTTTTAATTGCATTATGATTTACATTTATTATGTATCGGATGAAATGTTCAAAAATTTCAAATATTTAGATAAATTTTTAATTTAGTTTTTCTTGTTTTTTTTTTTTGTTTCAAATTATTAACTAAATAACTTTTATTTTGTTATTAAATGTACATTATTTATTTGTTTGTGTAACAAATCAAATAGAAAACTAAAAAAAAAAAAAACAAGAAAACTAAAGAAACAAACGAAAAAATGAACTTCATAATTTTTTTTTTTTTCTATAAAATTTTATGAATTTTCTTTTTGATACCCACTCTCAAAATTTTCACTTTTTTTTTTTGTCAAAATAAAATAAAATCTTATCGATATTGGCATAATGTAATGTAGATAAAATTTTGCGTAGGTATTATGTATTTTTTTTTTCCATAAAATTTTAAAAATTTTTCTAAATTCTTTTAAATTTGAAAAAATTATTTTTTTTTTTTTTTAATCAATCAATCTTTACTTGTAATTATAATCAAAAAAAAAAAAAAATTGCCCTCTATGATCTCTAAAAAATATATATGTATGTATTTGTTTTAAAAGAATATTCTGAATATAATATACATACATATAATATTTTTCGTCATAATTTACATCTACAAATTCATACATTTTATAATTATTATTATTGTTATTGCATTTTCATATTTTATCATTCTTGTTTACATTATATGATTATATGGACTCATTTAGAATTTTAGAAACATACTGCTCACTCGTAAATGTTTATTAAAATTTTATTTATTTCAGTCTTTCAGCTTAATTTGTATACGCATACACACACATTTACTTAAATATGTATTCTCGTAATTTGTTATTTATTTTTTTTTTTGTTTAAGAATTACAATTTACAATTTATTGTCTTTTTACATTCATTCATTTTTGATTTATTATTAATTTTTCTATGTAAAAAACAAAAACAAAATAAAAATGTTCCTTTATTAAGTGTAGTTATTTAAATTTGTACGAAAGAAAAATAAAAGAAAATAATTTATTTATGTAGTTATTGTTTAGAAATTTTTATTTTAATTCAAATTAGAAGTTAAAAAAAAAAAAAATTAAGATGTAATTTTGAACTGGTATCTACTTCTAGCTTCTAAAGTATTCAGATAAGTAGATTTTAAATGACTATTTTATTATTTATCAATTAAATTTTTTAAATTTATTTTGTAATTTTCTCTTATCACAAATAATATCAATTACAAGTTCAATAACTTTTTTCTTTCAAAAACAAAAAAAAAAGGAATCAATTATTTTTTACAATTTATAAATTTCATTTCAGATTTGTGATCACAAAAACACGAGAAAAATATTAGTAGAGCAATTGATGCCTCAATTAATAAAAATAATTATAATTCTGGCTTCAATCTAAATAATTGTAACATTTGGTGGCGTCGTATATGGTATAATAAAAAAAATGAAAAATGGATGTAGTCAAGTGCTTAAAGTATAAATAAAAAATAATGGTTTCGTTTGACCAAAAAAAAAAAAAAAAAAAAAAAAATGAATGAAAACTATTTGAACAGAAGAAAATATTAAAAATGGTGTATACAACATACACTCGTACATAATAGCTAAACATAATAATATTTATTATTTTATGCAATCGCGTGCCGTACTTATAATTTATTTATTCATTCATTTTATGACAAATCAAATTTTCAGGCTAATCTTTTTGCGCGCGCATGCACATTTATGCTGATGCTGGATTTATGTGGAAAATGAAATCAAATGATCTCGAAAACAAAACCAAAAATTTATTTTTATCGAAAAATGACGAGAATATAAAGGATTCAATTGCTCAATACTGCAAAGATTTTTCGAATTTTCATTTCGTTTTTATTTATTTTATTTTATTTTTCAGTATATATAGACTGTAATACTTTTAAATAATAAATAAAAAAAAAAATTAAATTAAATTAAAATTTTTAATGTAACTGTACATTTTGCCATAAAATAATAAATAAATTTCCTAAAAAAAAAATAATAATGAACTTCAAATAAAAATCAATTTATTTTCCATGAAACGCAGTAAACTATTTTTTTTTTTTTTAATTTTAAAAATAATTTGCGTAATTTATTTTTGTCATTATTGTTCCAGTGGGAATAAGCTTAAATTTAAACCTTAAACATTTTTCTTTAAAACAAAAAAAAAAAAAAGGGAACAAATCAAATATAAAATGGATGAAGATGACGATTGCAATTTAGAATATGCTTTAATCATCATAAAACCAGATGCAATGATATGTAGAGAAGAAATTCTACGAATTTTGATTAGAGAAGGATTTCATATATTAGTTAGAAAAAAATTTCATTTATCACCAGAACAAGCAGCTGAATTTCTAAAAGATTGGGAAGAATTAAAAGTTTTTATGATAATGGTCTATAATTTATCGAATGGTCCACTCGAAGTAATGATTGTAGCCAGAGAATACTGCTATAAATGTTTAATACAATTATTAGGTCCATGGAAGTATGAAAAAATTGTATATTTTTAATTTTATTAAAATTCTGGATAAATGATCAATTCAATTATTTTAGACCAATACAAGATAGATTTTATTGTCCTCCCAAAGAAACAACAGAAATTGATACTAATAATCTTCAAAATGTAATATACGGAAGTAGAACTTATAGAGAAGCTGTTCGTGATATTCATTTCTTTTTTCCGAATTGTAAGAATATAAAAACAAAGTGCATAATTTAATTATTGATTAAATAAAGTTTCAATTATTTTCAGTCATTATCGATGAATGTAGTAATGATGAAGACCATGGTGATCGCAGAGAAACTGAAAATTTTTGTTGTAATCCAAATTTTATGAAAATTTTGATGGAAGCACTCAAAAAAATTTCTGTAGACAAATCAACAGATCCAATTCTTGATCTATCTAATTGGTTATTAGAAAATTGTCCAGGACGTCCAATAATTAGTAATGAATTACATGATATTACTATTACTACTAAAGAAGATAAAATTACTAATACGGATTTACCGAAAATTAATAAAAAAACTTTAGATAGAAAAATTTCAAAAAATACATCATCATTAATATCATCATTATCAGATGATGAAGTTATAATTTCTGAATCTACAGATGATATGTATCCGACCCCGACGAATAGTTTTTCAAAATCACATGAACAAGTTTTATCATCAACATCAACAGCAAATGATAGTTCTTCAACTTCCACTTTCATTTCATATAGTTTCTGAAATATGTATGGAAAAAAAAATGTATAGTTCGAGAAATTTATTCAAAATATAAAATTTTAGATCTAAAAATAATTTTATTTTAATTCTTTTTTTCGTTAAATCTTAAATTTTGTAATTAACAACATTTTAAATTAAAATGAATTCTTTAACCGTTTTTCAAACGAAAATATAAATTTGAAAATGAAGCATTTGAATTGGAATTTGATTGGAATACTCAATACTCCCAGATTTTTTTGGGATTTGACAATTTTATTTCCAATTTTGTCGCTGCTGTCGGTAAATAGAAATTAAGAGAATTTTTTCTATTTGTAGATAATAAAATAGATTAAATTTCGGACACGATAAATAATATCCTACGAAATTTTGACATTATGACATCATACCGTCATGTTCGCATGTTCGTTAATTTAATTTAAACCAACAAAATAAAATATCTCAAGGTTGCAAGTACATCACACACAACAGCACTGTGTACAAAATCAAAACATAGTACATCAATATCAAATACCAAATAGTAAAGTAACCTTAAAATTTTTTTATAAAATCAATCAATCAATCAAAATCAACCCAGACCCAGCTAGCAGTCCGAATTTCCGAATTTATTCTACTGCATACACACAAACACACCTCACACCAATTACCTACATCTACATTATTTACTACTGTCAGATGATTTGATTTAACATTTTACCATACTATTTCGCATTTCCTTTGGCATTTTTCAGTCCTTGTGTTATGCATAATCTTTATTTTTTTTCCATAAAAAAAGTTTTGATTTTTTAATAATTGAAAATTTGAGTGATTTAATTCAATCAATTTATTTATCTTTTTGTTTTTGATAAATTTTTGAAATAATTTTCTTAGAAAAAAAAATAAAAAAATCACAAAAATTATTAGTCGAAAATTAAAATTTTAAATTTTCGACTATTTAAAGAAAAAAGAGGAAAAGAACGAAAATGGAAATCAATAAAACTGCTCTAGGAATTGCGGCTGGTGTTGCTGGAACATTATTTTTAGGATATTGTATATATTTTGATAAAAAACGTCGCAGTGATCCTGATTACAAAAGAAAAGTTCGTGAAAGTAAGCTATAATAAAAATGAGTGTAAAGAATTTACATCGGATTTATGACTAATTATAATCCAATTATAATTGAAAAATAAAAATTTTGTAAATTTTTTTAGGGAGAAGAAGACAGAAAAAAGGTGGTAATGGCGGTTCAAAAAGTGAAATGCCAAATTTAAATGATCATGAGGCAATGGAAAGGTAAATTTACAATATATTTTTTTAATATTTGTATTTGAGTACATATTAAGTATTTGGTATCAATTTTTGGAACATTACAGATATTTCCTACAAGAAATTCAATTAGGTGAATCCTTAATTGCAACTGGAGATTTTGAAAGTGGTGTAGAACATTTAGCAAATGCAATGGTTGTTTGTGGTCAACCCACAAGATTATTACAAATATTACAAACATCACTACCATCTCAGGTATTTGCATTATTAATACAAAAAATGCAAGAATATGGTAATCGAGCAGCAGCTAAAAGTGCATCAGATAGTCAAAAGCCTAGAATTGTAGCAGCAACTGTTGGCGGACCATCAATTGGTAGTTTAGGAGCTGATGATAATATTGATGATCTCGAATAGTAATTATGAACAAAAAAATATAATACAAAAAGAATGATGAAAAAAGAGCAGAAAAATTTGAAATCATTTACTTAAGTTGAAGTGCTGTTATAAACGTTTTCGACTTTCAAAAATGTTTTCTTTTGTTAATTATTTCGTTTAAAGAACACATTCAAAGTAATGTAAAACAAAAAAAAAAAAAAATTCATTCAAAATAAAGAAGTCATAATTTAGTGTTGATTAAATTGTTAAATGTATAGATACATATTCCTATAATTGCTTTCAAGATTAGTATGTTAAAGATTTTAACTAAATTTAAAAATCTTTGAGTTATTAATTATTTTATTTTTTTTTTTAAAAAAAATTTTTTCAATTCTTTTATAATATTCTTAGTACAAAAAATTTAAAATTTAAAATTCGGCAAGAAAACTCGATTATAATACTGCTTTAAAAGCGTTTGATGATTTTCTTAAAACATTTATTTTTAGATGGAATTTAGTATCTTTCGTATTTCATTTTAACACTAGATGGATTCGATGATGCTGCCAATGTATAAACTTCATAATCGCTAATCATGAAATTATAATCACCGAATAAACTCATGTAATTTGCATTTGGACCATCATATGAATGTGGTAGATTTGAATAAGAATCCATATTTGTATTACAACCACTGGATATTAATAAATCAGCACCAGCACCAAAAATTGGACCACACCTTAAATATCGAAATGAACGAAAAAAAAAAAAATTGAAAATTAGATCCTTTGATTTTACAAGAGAATATTACGACATACTCTGGATGATAGCATATGGCATACGGTTTTTTAACAATATCAAATTTACATGGTGGTTCATTATTTGAATTTAACACAAATAAAAATGCTCTTTCCGAATGTATATATCCTCCTTTACGATTTGTTTTTGCCCATGCCACATCTGTGAATCCTCCACTAATTTCGCCTCGAGTACCCTTCACACATAAAAACAAAAACAAAACATGTATTTATTAATATTTTTTCGTTTGATTTCTGGATTTAATTTTTATCACCATTGCGATAACAAAAATCGGTGCAATACCATCACAATGTCTATGAAATGATGTAGCATTAAAACCGTGTGTTGATGCACGAAAAATTAATCTCCAAGCTTGTTTTGTAATTCCATACCTAAATTATAACAGAGTACATTAAAATTTTGTACACTTAAAATATCTGGATTTCGATGTCGTATTATGATTTACCATCCATTTAAAACTCCCTGTAAATGTAATTTATCGTTTTTCAAAATTACTGATCCCGGAAACATGTTCAACATAAGACGTGGTTGTAATCTTTTATCATTTTCTGATAATGGACCACCTGGTAATGGTACAGTTGGTCCATTATTACCACCACCAATTTTATTTGAATGTAGAGCTGCATATCTGTAACGTTCTAATGATAATTCCATTGGTACAGCTCCTGTAGGTTCAACTTCTTCAGCAAATACTTGACTATCAATTAATAATAAACGTACATGTCCCATAACACCAGATAAATGCTGACAGACACGTAAACGTTCTTCTTCAGTCCAATGTGCTGTTGGTTGTGTAACACCAGCTTGATGTTTGGCCCAAGCTAAAACACAACGCCAAACATCTTCCTCTTCTAAACAGAACTAAATAACATAAAATAATTCAATCAAAATTATCAGTGAACGATATAAAAGACGTGATTGAGATGCTGGGATGCTAGCTTCTTACATAGTCTGAGGAAATTAATTTTATGAGACCATCTTTTGTTAAATTTAGAAAAGCATTTGTTTTAATGCATTCTGTTGCATTTTCTCCAATAAAAATTATACATCTTTCCATAAATGATGCAGCACATTTTGCGCCTAAAAGAAAATATTAATAAAAATGAAATTTTCTTATTTAATGAAATGAAAATGAAGTAATCATGTATGTAATTAAAATTCAAAACACTAAAACTGAGCTTTGAAATGGGCAAAAAATTATAGCTATCAATTGAAATGATTTCTTACAATTAAAAATATCTACAATCTTCGATGAAAAATACCAGAAGATCAATTCCAATTATAAGAAAAATGAAAAACTAAATTCTAGAGCAAAATTCAGCCGATTAGATCTAAAAAATTGAAGACAAATAGACATGGTGCAGACAATGAATGCAGTTGGGTACATCAAAAAATGACACAAACACATTTTTCAATTTTCAAATTTCAGTTATTATTCTATATTAAATATTACTTAGTTATTTTATAAAATGTAATTTAAAAAAAATGCTTGCTTATTCTATTTACAGTTTTTTTTTTCAGATTTGTTTTAGAGAAAAATGGGACATGCATAAATTTCGAATTTTATTTATTTTTCTATCTTATTACACAATTCTAATTTTTTATTCAAAAAAGATTTCGAAAATTGTTTTTTACTTCAACGGCAACCTGTAAGTGTAAGCTGCATCACATCACATCCATTTTTCACACTCCTTATAAATTAATTTTTTTGTTGTTTTATTGTGTATAGCATTTCCAATCTTAACCTCAATCTTTTGATGGATTTACATTCTGTATCAGTGTTATGTTATCGCCTTTTAACATAATTCTACCCAAATTTCGTCTTGATCTTGATTTCATATTTATTTCTTCAGAATCATCC
Source organism: Villa cingulata (assembly GCA_951394055.1). Taxonomy (NCBI): domain Eukaryota; kingdom Metazoa; phylum Arthropoda; class Insecta; order Diptera; family Bombyliidae; genus Villa; species Villa cingulata. Next base: position 12,960,065 of record OX596020.1, on the reverse strand, counting down.
AGCACCAGATTCATATATTCATCGAAACCAACAATATGCCCTTCAATTCTAAGTGATACATTCTCGTATAACCACACTTGTACTCTTGAACGATTTTGCAGGTAACGAAATATTAAATTGATGGGCTGTACCATCACTTTTTGGACTTTAGGGTTTCCTTTGTACGACATTTTTTATTTTTCGATTTTAACTAATTGATGAGATAAATAAGTGAATAATTCTACTTTTAAATAATTATTGAAAATTGTAATTTGTAAACGTTTAGTTTAGTATTTAGTTAGCGTTTCGTTTATTCTTTCTTTATTTGACAACTAGAAGCCGCGGTTTGGTCTTTCTGCTTTCTCTATCTATATATTCTTCTTATTAATTGCTCTTGCTAAAGATAATTGAAATGTTTCGTGTTTCTTTCTACCCACCCATTATCCAAAAACAAAAACTAACCAACAAAAACCAAAAATTGAAGCAAATTGTCAAAAAAAAACAACAATTACAACGTGATGCAAATGAACAAGAAGAACGGGGAATAATTACGGAGAAGTCTTTCTTTTTCTAATTTTATTTGTCCGATTCCGACTAATCGACCATTGCCTGTGTGTGTGAGTGTGACCAAACCAAAACGCCAAAACCAAAATAGATGTCAAGTCAATGAAATATGAAATATGAAATGGAAGTTGTATTGTTGAGTCCATATTTATTTCATTTATTTGCACTTAAAACTGTCCACACTGTCCACAAAAATTTCAAATTTTTCTACTACAATCTTTGGGTTGTGTTATCGGGCGAAAGAAAATATACAAATAAAGTGAATGCCATTTGCACCGCGGGATGGCGTATCGTTTAAATTTTCTGTTTGAAAGTCGTTACAAACAACATCGATTTTTTTTTGTAACGAACTTTTTACAAAATTAATGTGAATGTGAACATCTACAAGGATTTACTACACAAATATTTATAAAATGTATTAATTGAATAAAGAATAATATTGGTAATATAATGTACGCATGATACGCATTATAATTTTGCTTTTTCATTTCAATTACCTGAAGCTTTTTCTTGTATTTCCATGACGGCCGTTAAAAATGTACATGCATTTGCAACAGATAATGTCGAAATTACATGATCTTCACAAGCAGAACGAAGTTCTTCAACACCCATATCCTGTGCCAATGTCATCATTTCGAATACACGTGAATCTTGTAGCATCACCTAAGAAAAAATTCACATCGGAAAACTTATTGTAAATTCACGAAAAACAAAATTCTCAAGTTTACTTTCAATTTTCCTTTTTTTTTGTTTTTTGAATACATACTTTTCCTGTGTACACATACAGTATAAATTGACGAAATACATCAGGATTAACGTGTGGTAAACGTACAGGAGTCGGTGTACCCGGTGCTGATGGTGAAACAGAACTACCTGGTATACGACAAATTTCACCACGTTTAGCTGTTTTAAAACTTTTACATCTTAAACGAAAAACAATATAATAGAATAATAAAATAAAAAAAAAAATTAAGTAAATTTGAAACAGAAAGAATCACACATACACGCATAAATAAATAAATGATAAATTATCTTTTATTTTTGATTTTCATTTTTCAATTTTATTTTTTATCGTTTGTATTGAACATCAAGAGTATAGACGCATCATTTCATATAAGTATTTGTCAATTGAATTAAATTCTGATGTGAGTTTTATTTATTTCAATTTCAAAGTAAAAAGACAAGGAACAAAAAAACAAAAAAACATATAAAGGGAAAAAAAAAACAAATTTAAATAAAAATTGATAAATTGAAGGAAATGAAAATCTCGCGAGATAATTTTGAGAAAAATAAAAGATTTCCTTTTTCCTTTTGATACATATAATGTATTGCTTCTAGCTATTATATATATTGCACTGTTGTAGTTGTTACAATGCGATGATACTCAAACGATATATAGTATATTTGCATTCTAAATTCTGTGAAGTTCTTAATGTTTTTTTTTTCTTTTATATGCATGAGAATAACTACACATTCATTACAGTCTTTGAGACATAGGTTCTCTTGAAAGTAAAAAAAAAAATATATCAATTGTGATAAGAAAATAAATAAGTGATAATAAAAGAAAAAAATTTCTCCTAATAATATCCTTTATATCTGTGTTTGTTCTGTACTATATTTTTTAGTAACACAATACACCATACTCATCACTCACAATAAAATACGATAAAATTACGGACAAAATAAATAAAAAAAAAAACAATTCATTTTCGTTTACGATTTCGATTAGGTACTCGTAGATATTGGAATAAAATTTGAATTGATTGATTCAAAAAATAAAATAAAAAGAAAAGCGAAAAAGTAAATAAAACAGATATGTATATGTATATATGATGTACGAAGTACGATATTGACGATACATATACGTATCCCAGTAAATTTATTAAATGCACGAGTACGAGTAGGTATATGTTATATGTGATTATACAAATGAAAGTTACATATGTACAGCAGCAAAATTGATGTTTTATATGTAATTTAAAGAACACTTGCAAAGAGGAAATTATTTTATTTTTTTTCTGAAAATAATATTGACAAAAAATAAATCAAAAAAAAAAAAAAAGAAGTATAAATTTAAGATTGAATTTTTTCCTTTTTTTTTGCAAAATAATGAAAAAATAAATATAAATAAAATTCCTTACAGTAAAAAAGAATTTTATTTGATATTAGATAATTTGTTTTATTTTTTGTTGTTATTTTCATTCTTAAATGTGAAATGGGTCATCGTGATTGCTATATCGTATATCGTATTTATCATGTGAAAGATTATCGTAAGCATTTTTGATTTAAATTTGAAACTGATAAAATTATATGATAAATATCCTGCATTCTTCTTCGTATATATACATGGCTACTAGAGTGCAGCACATAATTTAAACAAGAAAATAAAAAGAGATTCTACTATTGGATTATATTTCTACTTTTCTTTCTACTTACTTCCCCTCCTACATCTCAAATATTCAAGAGTTCAATGACCATGTTTTGTTTTACTAATGAAAATATAGGTCAACAATTTACGCTTTTTCTTGTTTAAACGGATCTTTGTTTCAATTTTAAATTCTTCGTCGTACACGCTCACAACAGTGTAGAACATAGTTTAAACAAGAAAATAAGAAGAGAAACCAGTATTCGTGATTATCTTTCTACATTATTTCTTTCCACTTCTCCTTCTTTATATCAAATTCTCAAGAGTTACAAAAACCAGATTTGTTTACAAACAAAAATATACTTACTTAGGTCAACAATTTATCGGTTTTTCTTGTTTACACGGATCTTGTTTCAATCTTTAATTCTTCTTGATACACGGCTAATACAGTATAGTAATTTTTCTTCTCCTTTTCTTTTCATTGAACTCTTGTGTATTTGATATGTAGAAAGAGTAATGAAAATAAAAGTAGAAAGATACGCGAATAGTATAGTTTATCTTCTTATTTTCTTCTGTAAATTATGTACGGCACTGTAGTAGCCGTGTACGGAGAAGGGGTATGTCTGCACTATAGAGTGCGCATCATAATTTTTCCTTTACGTCGTCGCGTCTTTATCAAAAGAAACATTTTCGCTGATATTTGATAGTTAAACTGAAGGTAAGAATTAATTTGAGCAATAAACTTAACTTTAACTTATACAATGTATATGTATATGTATATTAAGTGCACACGAATACTAAGTCCATTATATCACCGCCGATCAATAATTCTATCAGATATATCAATCCAGTTCATCATCAGTAATCAGTTACTGTTGTACGTGTACATTGCTGATTGAATTAATGATCGACTTGGACGAGAATAGCGCGCTAGCTGAGGTTTGATCTCGGGACCTCAAGCATACCAGTCCAACACCACAACCATCGAGCTATTCAAGCCCCGAATGAGCAATAAATTGTATTGGAATCAAAAATAAAATGTAAATATACATGAATGAAAAAATATTTAAGGATATGCTTCTTACTCCTTACTTATTTCTAATTTCTAATTTCTTTCTTCTTCAGGTTACTTTCTTTTAAGAATAAATTCCAAATCAATAACTGATACAAACATACGTTTACATATATCCATAACCATAATATATTTTTCGGTAAACGACAGGATTTTAATTAATTTTCAATTTATGAAATTTTATTTTATTATTTTTTTTTCTGTTATTTTTTTAGGAGGAAAAAATTTCAATTTTAATTTATACACGTCACGCTCACGCATCCATTTGCTACGAATAAATCTTTTATTATTTACAAAAAAAAAAAAAGAAATTAAAATTTTACAAAATTTTACTTGATCCTTAATATTTATTTTTATATACTGTTTGCATTGTTCTTTTCATTTTATTATATGATGCAGACAGTATTTTACCATTTGCATAATTCATATTACATAGAAAATATTAGACAAAAAAAATGAAGAGAAGGAAGAAGGGAAATCTTGAAAATTCATTATAGAAAATCTACACTTCTTCTGCACTCTTTTTCCTTCGCACTCATCGCAGTCATCGTACGTATTTTTATGTCTAATGGTTTTATACGCAGAGTAACTAAAATATGAATGTACAACAATTCAACGAAATGATTATTTCATTAAAATCCTTATTTAAATCGCAAAAACAAAAAAACAAAAAAAAAACAAAAAGAACCAAAGAAAGTGGATAATTCTCAAGAGTGTATATTTACATTGTCTAATGGAATGGATTTAAGATTTTCCTTCTTTACACAAACAAGTAAATTACACATTGTTGAGCTGCTCGATGGATGGATAGACCAAATATTAAGCACTACATATAGTTGTATAGTAAAATATCGTTTTACAAACAAAACAATATATAGCATTATGTCCTTATACAAAAACAAATCATGGTAAATAATAATGAAAATAATTTACTTATGATATAGAAGTATAGAAAAAAAAAAGGAATAAAAATATATTTTCATTTTTAATGATACGAACAAAAAAAATATTTGTTATCCTTATGAAAGTGTGAATAAATTTTTGTGATTTTTCTAAGTAGCTCCTTTTTATTATATTATACATTTTTAAACAAAAATACATATACATATATTATTTTTGAGTTTACTTTTCAATTCTGTTTCGGTTGTTATTTGTTTTATGTCCTTGTTATTTTCCATATTGTCCTTCATATTATTCTATATACAGTTTTTTTCTTATCCTTTTTACAGAAAATTATATTTATATAATATATGTATATATTTTTCCAATTCATATTTTCAGTATATGAAATCATCATCAGTTTTAATATAGGACATTCTGTTAAGGACATTATAATACGCATAAGTATTATGGTAGTATAGTGCTGGTAATTTACCATCATATTTTGGGTTTTATACTTACTTTTGTTTTTATTATACTCATATGCATGAAGCTGTTGTTAGCTGTTAATGCGTTTTTCTGTGTACACAGAATTTTCTATAATTTTTCCTTTTACTTTTTTTTTTTTTAATATTTTCAACTAATGGATATCAAAAAAAAAAAAAAACGAATAAATTCAAATAAAATGATAAAGTGTTCTTTACATACACATACATACAGGAATTTTTCTATCCTTTTTTTGATGTCACAGAAATTTCGATTAATGTATTAATGTACGTGTGTATATGTGTGTACGCAATTTGTGTGGTTAGGTACACGGTTTATTGAATGGTTTTGACAGGAATATTTAACAATTTTTTTTTTTTTGCTTTGTTTTATTTTGTTTTTCGTTTTATTTTTCATAATTCACATACTTAACCACACACGTATATTATAACACTGATATCCTTTTTAATTTTTATTTTCTTTATTGAAATTATATTGTGATCTTTGGAATAATGAAAGAGGATAAATAATATGTCAAAAACTATAAAATTTTATATAAAAAATATTAATGTCTGATAAAAAGTATAGAAAAAAAAAAGGTCCAAACAAAAATGTTAGGAAAAGGATGAACAATTTTTTTAAAGGATCATGATCAAATTTATGTAATCTATATCACATTTTAAAATGTGGTAGGTGTGGTAGAACCTAAAGAAAGAAGAGAATATTCTGATTCTGAATTATTTGTCTAGTTTGTTTGCTTTTATAATGAACATTTTCCAAAAGGATAATTTATTATTAAGGATAATAATTTTTAAAGATTTGAATGATAAATTTCGATATAGAGATAATTCTATTATGCGAAATCGTATGTTTAAATGGTTATAAAATATTTCAAATTTGTCAATTTTTGTCATAGTTACCAAAATGAAGTTTAAATGAAATTTCATTTTGAACATTTTTCAACCACACATCCTTCTCATCTGTACTGTAACTGTATACCAGAAAAAAAAAGTGCATGAAAATTTAAGTATATTATATTTTATCGAAGAAAGTTTTGTTACCAGGACTACAAATATGTATCTATATGTATATGTATGTACAGTGATGTGATATGATATGATATGATTACGCATTCAATAAAAGTTTATTGAAGTGGAAGAATATTATATGCAAGGGTAATATGTATGTATATACATACTACATATATGAAATAAATATATGCATAAATGTGTACGTACATCTACACCGCTTGTATTTATGTAATGTACGTTTGTTAAATGTATAAAGAAGAAGTAAAATGATGATTCTTTTGAAAATTTTTCTTTTCCTTAATACACATATACTACATTTATTTATCTGAAGAAAAACCTCAAGAGAATTTAATTCCTTTTTCCTTTACGATTTTTCTTTTCTTATATTAAATGCAAACACGCACGTATACGAGGATATTTAATATGTTTCAGGATATTGTATGTTTATTTGATGTGTTTATACATTTGCATTTGTGTGTTTGAGTGTTGTATATGCATGCAATTTCTCTATATCCATGGCCAGGATACATAAATATGCATTCATACTACTATAAGCTACTATATATGTAGGTAAGGTGCAGGTATAGGTAATATACTAAATTTTCTACCCTTACATAAATGTAAATAAAAATGGTAAAATAAAATATCTACACATTATAAAGAATGAATATACAGAAGGAAAAATGTTGAAAAGAAAGAAAGAAAGAAAAATAAAATGCAGAAAAATAAAAAAGAAAAAAAAAAATTAATCTAATTTCTTATTATGTACAATTTTTCTTTTTGTATACAATTTTACAGTAAGTGCTATATAGATGCAGTTATAATAGGTATAGCAGCTATATTCGAATATCCTTTGGAGAAAATTTACTATTTTTTTTTTCTAACTTTACATTCAATGTGTATATAAATCGAATACAATTTCAAAGTAATGCCATGCACACAATACAAAAGTAACATCAGGATACTATTAGAAAATATGTATGTAGTATAGCTTTAGTCATCATTCAATATATGTATTACAAACATACACATATATAGGAAACATGATTTATTTATTTATTTATTTTCCATTCTAAATTGTGTGGTGCACACTAAAGTACACTTAAAAAAAGCAAAAGTACATATATCTAGATCTACTTGTACATACCTTAGTACTTTAGTACCGTCTACTACAAATTCGTCAGATGGCATAAATAAGAAAATATTGGTAAGTGTGTGTACATATATAGAGAAAGGAAGGAAAGTGTTTAGGAAGGAAAAAGTTAAATTATTATTTACTTTGTTATGCTTTATTGCTGTATAGTTTTATTATTGTCGTCTTTATTTTAAGGATTTAATATTATTTATATTTTCTAAGTTGGAAATGAAGAGCATTACTAAAACAAAAATAAAAAAAAAGAAGAAAATGAAATGAATATAGAAGAGAAATAATATAGAGGATGAAAGATTTGCAATTGATTGAATACACTTACACGTAAATATTTTTTAAATATGCATTATAACTATTGTGTCGATAATTTCTAAAAGTCCCTTTACATTTTAGTATCAAAAAATACAAAAATCTTGACATTATTGTTGCAAATTTTATTTCGTGCTTTTACACAATATTTATTGGTTTGATAAAGTTTTGAAATGAAATTCAATAAAATGATGGATTCAATAAAGATGGTATGAAGTGTGTTGGACATGATAAAATGCGGAAGATTGAGATGGATTGCACATATGTATGTACTCAAACTCTATACGAAAATAATCCTGATGTAAAAAATCTTCTCTTCTACAGAATAAATGATAAAAGAAGAAAAAGTAAACATATGGGAAAAGACATGAAAAAATCGGAATTCAAGAATTGAGGAGATCCTGACTCAGAAACGACTGTAGTGTCGATAATGATGGATTCAAAGCCTATACGTTAAAAGAATTCGAATAACGTTAAACATTAAAATTATAAAGTTTTGGAAAACCAAAAACGGAAATCATTCTGTTCGCTATACACTTTATCATTTTGATGATAGCGTAAAGGTATTTTAAGAAAAATTTTGTAATTTTTTATTATTTATACCTGTTGTTATCTGTTCTCTCTTTCCCAAAAATAAGAAGATATTTATTTATTTATTAATTTATTTTTTTTTTTTTGTTTTATACCTGGCCATTAACATAATTCGATGTGCATAAACACGTTCTTCTTCTCGACCAAGTAAAAATACAACATCAGCACTATCTTGATCCTCGGATAAACGATGTAAATCATCCAATAATTGTGGTAGACCAGCCATTGCTTTATCACATAATGGTGTTGGTGGTACACGTGTTCCCATTATGTAATATATTTTTAATTATTTATTTATTTTTTTTCTTCGGAATTATGAATTTTCTTTAATTTTTTGTTTTTTAAAAAATTTAGATTTTTTAAATGTAAATTTGTTGTTGCTGTAATTCAATTTAAAAATGTGTATATGTCTAAAATGTCCACAAATGCACGATTAAAATTCAAGAGTAACAAATTTTTGTAAACAAAACACTACCAAAAAGCACCAAAATAAAACAGAAACAAACATAAAAAATTTGATATTCACATATACAACCGTACAATAATGTTCAATAGGTTACAATGATATGATTATTTCTTGTACAAATAATATGATGATAACTATACAAAAACTGTACAAAATTCTGCTTAAAATTAACTTAATTCACTCTTTTTTTTTTTAAATAATTTTAAAATTTAATTAAAACTCATTTATTGTAATTATTATTACTTCATTTAAAAATTTCACTACAACCAAAAAATAAAAATATTTATGTTTTACATAAAAAAATAAATTTTGCTTTGAAAAAAATTCTTTGTGCATTGAAATTCTGGATCAAAAACTCAAGCAAGACGTTAACATTTTACCAATTTTAATACACGAATAATAATAAATATCTTGATGTTTCTCTCTTTCAAATACTGGTTTCTTAATTTTCGAGTTTTTTTTTTGTATTTTTATTTTATTTTTGTTTTTAAATTCTACTCCATCCATATAAAGAAAAGATATCCAAAGCCAGAGATCCATTGCCGTATGTATGTACGTACTACAGTACATTGTGTATGTACATAAACTCGTATATAAAGGTGATACTGACCGATGGATGAATTATGAAAGAATAGATTGGAGGAGAAGAGGTTAGCTTAAGACTGATATTTTTTTGCTGCTTTCTACCTTTCCACTACTACTACTTAATTTCAAAGATTGTTAACTTTGTTAGCAACAACATGGTGCAAAACAACAGGTAAATTTTCTTATAAAAAATAAATAAACAAAACTCTTTTGAATAGAAGTAAGAGAATCTGTGGAAGAAGGAAGGAGCCTCAATCTCTCAATCACCTGAGTCTGAGTATATGGTATGGTGGATATCATCGTTGTAATGTGTTACCAATTACCATTTACCACTTATTGATTGCTTTACTCGTACTTTTGATAGCAGGTAATTTATTTAATTGTGCAAAAATAATATTCACGTTTCAACGTTTATAACGAAAATTATATTTTTCGGATTTGTCTGTTAGTGATTTTTCAAATTTTTTTTATTGTGTTTTTGTATGAATTTTGCAAAAATATGTGGTAGGTAATAGGTATAATAACAAAATGGTCAAATGAGTTTTGAATTATTTAATCAATTGAATTGGAAATTCGCTTAAAAATTACTTTTTTATTTTGATTAAAATCATTTGAAATTCATGCAAAAATTTTATTTGTCCAAAAGTTTTCAATAAAATTGTTTACAATGAAAAAAATATACTTACTGTTCCAAACATAATTCCACATATTTCTGTGTACAATGGTATGGGTGTGATATTTTAAATAAATTAAAAAGCTGTCAGCAAATATATGACTGCTTAAAAACAATAAAATATTTTACGAGTTTTCATTTTATTTCAATATATAAAAATTCGAAACCAATTATACGCCAATATTGTACTGAAACACAAAATTAATGTGTGCAAATGAAAAAGTTTGACATCACAAAAAAAAAAAAAAAAAAAAAAAAATAAAACACATTTGTTTTGAAAAGGAACCATATTGAAAATGAATAAAAGTTTTTAAATAAAAATAATTTTTATACATAACTAATATTCAGACGAGTGTATGCGTTTGCACTTACTATACGTACAATTTTGAGAATAAAATTCTATTGAAACTAAAGAAAAATACATAATGATTGTTATCCTTTATAGTAGATTTTTTAAAACCAATGCAATAATGACGAGTAGTATTTAATCACACATCATGTGTATTCGTATTTCCATTCTTGAGAAAAAGTTAATTTCTCTTTTAGTAGAATACAAATATTGTACATGAGAAACACGACAAAAAAAATAAAAACATGTCAAAACAACATTTAGCACTTGCTTCTCTTCCTCTACTCTATACTGTACTATATACGCACACCAAAACCGATTTTGTCAGCCGATGGCGGACAGAACTACCCGGACGAGTAACTCGGACGTGTATGTGCTTACACTGCAACAATCGTTTAGGTAGATAACAACAAAATTTAACTATAAATACACTCAATTTGCACTGTAGACGCCGGCAGACTGGCCGTTTTCGGGCATCATTGGACTATGACGATCGTGTTTGTGTACGCGCTCTCTTTCTATTACAAGCAAACTTCGGCCGATGACGGATTAGGTTTAGGCGCTTAGGTGTACGCGAGCCGTAACAGCAGCTGTAGTATACGATATGCTAGTCTGAGTACTATTCTACACATCATGTGTACTCGTATTTTCCTTCTTCAGAATAATTTAATTTTCTCTCTCAGTGTAGAATGCGAATATTGTAAACAAAACAAATACAGAAAATCAGCTAACAACATTTTCTACTTGCTCCTTCTCCTACCTATAGTATACGCGCTACGATAGTACCAGTAGTATTCTACACTAGTGTTCGTATTTTTCTTATTTATAAAAAGTTGATTTTCTCTTCGCCTTATTAGAATGCGAATATTGTAAATAAAACAAACATGGATAATCAACTAACAACAATTTTTACTTGATTCTTCCTCTATCTCTAGTATACACTACCATAGTACGAGTATAGTATTTCACACATCATTTGTTTTTGAATTTTCATTTTGAAACCTCGTAATTGCATTATTCATGTAATGAACACCTTACTTTACAAAATTATCCATAATAAAATATTAAAATCTTCATATTACACAATGAAAGTAAATTTTATTTAACAAACTATAAAATCGAAAAGGAATATTATTTTTAATTCTTAGTATAGAAGAACGATAATTAAATTTTTTTTGTTATTTTTTCAATAGAACGAGAATCAATTTAGAAATACAAAAAACTCATGTGATATTAAAAATTTCTCTGTATCTTTTTCTTGTGTTGGCATTTCTGTATAATGAATCCTATTATTATTCAATTACAAATTAATGATATTCCTCGACTAATTTTTACAGGAGAATGAATTGAATGAAAGATATACTTATACTTACAGTGCATTTAATCTATGTAAACTCATTCCATTCATTTATACATATGTATACTCATATTGACATGATTGACTTGATATAGAAGGTATTTCATTCTTCATAAGAGTGTAAGAATATGTGTACAATACAAGCATAAGTTTTGTACTCTGGCTCTTGTATATATAAAAAAAAAAACTGGAAAAATATTATTCCTTAATTATTAATATAATCAAAATCGATAGATTTAATTCAAAGATTGACAATATTCAAAACTACTGTAGTGTAAGTATTTTCTCTATAGCATGCGATATAATTTATTTTCTCATACATACATACATATCTCACATCATACATAAATATGTATGCATGTGTGCATTTATCCTGGATAATTTTAATTTAAATTGTACCTATTATTATTTCTACTTGCACCTTAAATTGACTTTTGTTTGCTTATAAATATACAGTCGATCACATGAAATATTCAGACAGATTACTTTTAGAGATTTTTATGCATAAAATAATATAATTATTTTGAATTTTCGTATCTTGACAGCCCTGGCCCCCTGTCAAAAACGTCAAATTTTATGTTCTGCAGAAGTAGCCCGTTCAAAAACAATTATTTTTATTATTTGTTTGCATGCTGCTACTGCACTAATGCTCATGCGATCAAAATTTTGATGTTTTTGACGTTTTTGATCAAGCCCTGATATGCGTTAATTAATTAATCTCTGAATTGGATTACTTAATTCTTTCTTTTGAAAATATGTATGTATCTACATTTTTGAAAAAAAATTTTATTTTGCAATCCAAATATTTTACAGTATTCACTGTACTTTTTGTATTCTTTGAAAATAATTTTACTGATTCGTTTGTTGTTTATTTTTCATATTAAAACCAAAAACTTACATATAACAATTTACAGTACTACTGTATATACATACATACTCGTATTATCCTTCCGTAAATTATTTTATTTCTATACATACTTCTTGATTGACTGCTCACCTCACACAAACATATATTTGCGTTCAATATTATACGCTTATATCAACATTTTATTTTCTACAATTATTTACTTTTACATGCTTTTACTACCTTGTGTACTTTGTAACGTGTATTTAGCTTTTTTTTTTCCTACAATAAAAACAACAACTAAAATAATAAATAAATGTTTTAGGTTAAGAACCTTTTGTTATTTAGTTAGTTAAAAGAAAGAGTATAGTATAGTGTTGAATAAATAAAAATGTAAAGAAATTAATGAAAAAATAAATTATATACTACTTACTTATATGCGTACACTACTGTACATGCATTTATTTACTGCATGCTTTGTAATTTAGATTTTGAATTTGAACACACGGTAATTATTCCTGTATAGTATAGTAGGTATACTTGTGAAACACAAAATGAAATTGATGGATGTCTTATACATTGAATTCCCATTAGAATTTGTATTAAGGAATATAATATAAATTTATTAAATGTACAGAATACACATTATACATATATATGGATATTATTGATATTTTTCTAATTGATATATGCACGTACATATGTACATATGTATAAGTATATGTATATTTTCTTTAGCAAGTCCTTTTTTCTTTTGATTGTTTCTTTTGAAAAGATATAATTTAATATTATCCTTGATGAAATTTTCATTAAATCCAATATAATCTATATTTTCAATTTCATTAAGAAAAAAAAAAAAAAATCAATTGCAAAATTTATTTTCAATTACACACGACAACCGACAACAATAATATAGAAAATGTTCAAGGGAAACCATAACGTATCTCGTATTATATAACATAAATACGTGATCGAAGGTGAGTATATATATATATATGCATTTGATTTGTAGAATGTAGAATAAAAATGAATGAATCAAGATAATAAATGAGAATGATAAATGAAAAAAAAAAAACTTTCAATTTAATATTATTCTCTACAAGTGTTTTCTCTATGTTTCTTTCTTTTTATTATATACAATTATTCTCTAACAGATGATGGACAATAATGATTTTCAATCAATTTATAATATCCTGATGCATACTGAATATTTCATTACCTATAATATACCTATACAGAACAACTTAAATTAAATACACGTTATATATTATATGCGGATTATCCGTTTTGTATAGAAAATTAAAAATCAAAATCAAATCTCAAAATTGAATATGACATGACGTATATGTATCTGATATGAAATTTTCTACTTTTTATTTTTATTATTATTTAAAAATCATTTATTTTTGAATTGAAGTGCAGAAAAAAAAAAGGGATAGACATTTCCGGGTTGTTTTTCCATATAACTATAGATACGCCACAAGAACTGATAACAAATATACAATTTTTATCGAAAAAAAAAAAATAAAAATAAAATGTTCCTTTGTCACAAGTTAACATCACACTAGCTATTACATACTTTTCAAATCATATCCTTATCATTTTATTATTATACAATTCATTATATGTGTGTGTGGGTATATAATGTATACACGTAATATAAATATCCCTATCCCTATAGGAAAAAATGTGATTTGATTGTGAATACGCTTGTGTGAATCTATTTTGCACGATTTTAAAATATAATTTTATATATAAATTAACTGACAACAGGATATAAAGCTATTTCAAATGCATAATACAATACAATTGTATTAATACTTTGGATGAATATTGAAAAATAAAAATCCTTAGTGGTCGTACATGATTTTGTATAAATTCAATTTTAATTTCCTGCTTTCGTGAATGAATATCCTTATGGTTGTATTGTTGTACGATTTATACACATTTAAAAAAAAATTTCAAATAGTAAACAACATTTTTTTTGTACAGTATTTCGAGGAGGTAAAAAAGAAATTAAAGTACAAAAGTCAAGAAGTCGTCGTAGAATTCGCTTCATTTCTTTTTTTTTTATTCAAATTCAAATTATACGTTATACCATACAGTATAGAGTATAGCTACATTACTGATACTTGTGAGTTTGAAAACAATCAAAAATCTAAAAAACTTTTAATCGCGCGCACCTGTAACTTACATCATTAAATATTGTACCTAATATCCTTAATAAATATTAAATTCCGAAATGATTGGTCGGGGGAACAAATTATTAAATAATTTAATTTGAAATGATGAAAAGAAGTTTTTTCCACACAATTCATTAATTCTTTGCAATAATAATAATTGCTACACAGTAAAAATTAAAAAAAAAAAAAATTAGATTTACATCAGATCAGAAGCAAAAATAAATTTTATTCAAAAAAGGAAAATATTCAAAGATTAAAAATCTAATAAAAATTCCTCTTTAACAGGCATTACGATCACATTATGAAATTATTGTGTAAAATCATTCTTATTCAAATGTTATGTTGTAACATGTGTGTTATTCGTCTATACATTTTGTTTATTTCGAAATTCTTACTTCTTATTTCCTTTTTTTTGTTATGCTACGTTACGTTGATTTTTGGTTAGTTGTTTTTGTTTCGAATTTTCCAAAACTAAATTCAAATTCGAACAAAAAAAAAACTTTTGCATTTCTTTCGTTTATTTCATATATTTTTAATTTGTTTTTTTCGTTTATTTTTTCATAATTTTTTTTTTATATTTAGTTTCTAAAAAGGATAAAAAAACTTGTATTTAAGAGAAAATATACCATATCAAAATTCAAGATGAGGGTGATTTTTAACACTTACCCTTTTTAAAATTCGTTATACATCTCTTCACAAACATTTCATGCAATTTCATTTTTTCATTTCTTTTTTTTTTTACTTTTTTTGATTATAAAGGAATAACTAAAAAATGTTATTTTTTTTTCATGTATCGTATTTAGTTTATCATTTATTTTTTGTGCAAATAATATAAAGATATTTAGGAAAAATAGTCCAACATATTTTTATAAATTATGCACATATCATATACATACATACATACGGGCAAATACATACACATATATATGTAGCCATAAGTTATATAAATTTTTGCACCCTTATCCATCATCCACTTGAGATTCATTTTACTTATATGTATACGAAATATTTATTTATGCATTTGTATTGTATTTTTTTTTGTATAATTTTTGTTTTGTTTTTTATATTTTATTCTTTTTTTTGTTTTTCATTTTATTTCTCTTTATATTTTTGACTATAAAAATAACATCAGTCATCCATTTATTGGTGAATAACTGATTAGAAATTCCAATTTTATCTATCTAACAACGTAAAAGTGGCAAAAAAAATAAATAAAAGGAAAAACCTTAATATACACACACCGACATCATATTGAATAAGATACAATTTAACTTGTTAGATATATTTTTTTTTTGTGTTTTCCAATAAACGTGTGGTACAACGTATACAACCCTCTGTTGAAAACTTCTTCCATTCTTCTATTAATACCTACAACACTACACATATACCTAAAACATACTTATATGAGCACTTTTTTTCAGTAGATATCCTCTTTAGTACATAATTCATATACGGGTGGTCGTAATGTTTTGCTTTTGCTTTAAGATTACATTTTGAATTACAATTACAAAATGAAAATGGACCGCACTTCAATATATACGCATCGACACATTACATATGTACATAATGTACGAGTATTATGAAACAGGGTTTTGATTTTGCCAAAATTAAAAAAAAAAATTTTTTTTTTTTTATAGAGATACGTTGAAGTGTCAATCAAAATGAAGATGAAATTATACCTAACAAAACTAATATATACGTGCTGTATATACATATATGCGTGTGTGTGTGAAAATGAATATAGTAATAAAAGAAGGGTGAATATGTAATCGATTTTCATTTTGATAAAATCGAAACAAAAAAAAAAAAATATACATTCTAACTATATTTTTGAATTTGAATGTATCATATAAAAGTAGATTGATGATTTAAACAGTGTTTATGCGACTAAATTATACACAAACGCATGCGCAAATTATCACAATTTTTATTGTACATAAGTACTATATTTTTATTCTTTCGATAAATAATTTCGGTCAATATTTTCGTTCATTTTTTTTTCAAATAAAAATTATTGAAAATTTCTTATAAGAAGACTGCTATTTCTGACTAAAGACGACACGACGTCAATTAAATAAAAATTTACATCAATTACATGCAAGTTGTACGAATATAATGCCGCTTCTACATTCTATATTCTATGCAGTGAAGGTAGAACTATAATTGACATGGGTAACATGGGAAACATGAGAAAAAATAACGAATGTTAAAACGTCATATTTGGTTAACTATAATAACATTTCTTTCCGGTTAGAAACGTTCAAAAGTAGAATGCCAAAATTCATTAAAAAATTCACCACTGAAGCTAAGAGATCAGCTGATCACATCTCTTATCTAAATTAATTTAACTCCTAAAAGTATGTAATTTGCACTAAAAACGATAAGAGGAATAAGAGAAAGAAGAGATCTCTTATCCAGAATCGCACCGATAGATAACATACTAAACATTAGCAATACGAATTTCACAAAATGAGGTTATGGCTTATGTTACTTATGTTATGTACGCTTTCGATCGTACTGCTTATGTCGAGCTTATGTTAAACGCATTTTTAACGAATGTCGGAAATGTCAATTATAAGCTTAGCTCATTGATTTGGCTGTGTTCGGCTACGACATATGTCATAGCCTATGTCACTTATGTTGATTATAGTTCCCACTTGACTTCAACTTGGACTTCTACTTTCGAGTAGTAAATAGAAAAGTAGCTATCAAATCTACTGTATTGAATATTGAATGTAGAAGTTCTACTACATAGTCCATATTAAATCAAAGTCGAAGTTGAAGTCACTGCATTGAATGTATAGCAGTGGCATAACGAGTATAAAAACTAAGGAAAAATCAACAGAAACTCTTCTTGTATGATGGTTGTAAGATTAAATTTCAATAAACTACTGTATCATGTTGTATACGAGTATGTAAATGTATATTGATGGAAATAAAAATTAAATTTTCCTTTTAAATAAACGAAAACTTTTTAAACCATAAAATAATGAATTTTTCAGTTTTCACTTTTCAATTATTTTTTTTTTCTCTATTGCTCTTTTTTTCTTGTTTATACTATTGTTCTTAATCTTTAGCATTTCTGTATTTGTATATGTATATATCGTAAAATAAAATTTTAATTTGATTTCAAAAAGTTTTGTGAAAAACTTTTTAAAGTTATACTGTGTTATACGTATACACTTTTATATGAATTAAGGAACCTATAACTTTGATATGGTAGATAAAATTGAATTGTATCTTTTATTAAAATGAAATACTTGTACATACATACATAGATACAAATTTACATAAATATAACAGAAAAATCAAATTGCTCCTTTTAATGGAAAAATAAAATAAATAAAATTTCTTTGAAAACTTTCATTCTATATTTTGCGTACACATATACATACGTGTGTACTGTGTAGAACCGAATCAACCATAAAAAAATCAAATTAATTTCATTTCATTCACCAATAATGATGTATATATGGATGGCATGTGCGCTTGTATTGTACATGTAATAAACTTGACTTGAACTTCCAAATGACATTTTAATAACGTGTATTCGTATGAAGGTGTTTGAATATGTTTAAACTTTTAAGTATAAGCATAAAGTTGTAAGGGTTGTAAGTATGATAAAATATAAATTTAAGGTATTCACGATTAGGTGTATTTGGACTCTCTTCAAAGGAGCTATAGCTCAAATCGGACCACGACCACTTTCACTTTAGCCCTGAACTCTGGTATCATTGCTCTGTCCCTAATTTCCAGTACTGCGGATCCTTAGTATTTTTACGATAATTTTATTCGTTTATTTAGAGCTTCTTTTTATCTGGCATTTTCTGCACATATTCTGCCCATTAAAGACTCCGTAACTTTATATTAAGCTTTAAAGTCGACTTTACAATAATGAAGAGATACAAGATCCAAATAAGTAAATCTTAACGTGAATACCCTCATATTAGTACACTTTATATTTTTATACATATTCACTTTTAGATACATTCCTGATACATGCATATATAGACTAATGTAGATTTTAACACTCATTCATATATGTACAATATACTTTGTAGTTATCTGTGGTATTCAAAATTTATATAAGTTGATTACATATCAGTTATTACATCATGCATGATTTCAAGAATTCATTTATCATCATCATCTCTTAAAGTATACCTTTATGTTTATAAATACACATATTCTTGTAAATATTATTATTTACATTTAAATAACATAAAGATATGTATTTACATACATGATATTACGTACATTATGAGTATGTATATTACATACATACATACCTTGTCAATGTTATTTTATATCATCCTTATAAATTGAAGAATAAATTTGCATTTTAATGATTTTATTTCATCAATATCAAATGATAAATTTTTTTCTTTTCTTTTGAAATTTTAAAATTTTATATGTGAGAGCAATAAATGTATTATACTATATGTAATGTTCATACAGGAATACAAATACATAGTGGTATATACGTGTATTTAATTTAACCCTTAAATATGTTGTCATATATTTTAATCATCAAATAAGTATAAATTTATTGTTCATCATACAATTACGATTACGTACATGTACATGTATAATACGTTCTTTATTGTATCTTTTCTATAATATTTCCTAGTTGTGTGTGTTCTTTTTTCGCTTTAATGTATTCATTCAAATGTAATTTTATTTACTAAAAAAATTAATTTATTTTTAAGGAATTTTTCCTTTACTATACACAAAAAGGACTAATATCATTCCATAAAATTTGTAAAAGTTTTAAATTTTCTTGAATCTGTTAGTTGTACATACATCATAAAAATTGAATTTTGAATGAAATCAATAATACACAATTCACAATACTTTCATAAAGTACTTATAAGTACATTCTGTATAAATTACACACATGTATATTCGAGAATGTATGTGTATATGTAAATATATACACATAAAATGTATAGGAATTATGATTATATTATGTACGATTATAAAATTCTGAAAATGTGCGGTTTGTAAATTATTCATTTCAACTATCAAAAAAAGGATTTTAATAGCTCACGTATCAAATGTATGTACATACATATGTATGTTTATATAATAATGTATATTTTGTATATATGTATAATGCATCAAGTATGTACGTAAATTGAAGTTATTATTTTTGAATAAAACGAAAATTACAGTTCAACACGCAATAACTTCATTTACTGATTTTCTTTCTTATAATATTCGTAATACATAATTAAGTATATTTTATCGAAAAATAAAATATACAACACATAACACACTTTTAATATTCCTATTGGATTTTGTATTATAATAAAGACATCTTATGTGTACATAAACGTAGATAATCATGTATACTACATAGTATAGGAGCAAGTATTAAATGTTTTTAGTTGATTTTCCGTGTTTGTTTTGTTTACAATATTCGCATTTTACTAAGGAGAGAATATCAACATTTTATAAACAAGAAAAATACGAGAACACATTGTGTTCTCCTCGTACTCTCGTTCTCGTAGCGTATACTTTATAATAAGAGGAGGAGAAAGTAAAAAATGTTGTTAGTTGATTTTCTGATTTTGTCACTTACACTATTCGCATACTACACTGAGAGATAAAATTAAATTTTTCTGAAGAAGGAAAATACAATTACACGTGATGTGGAGAATAATATTCGTACTAGCACAACGTTTACTACACTACAAGTACTGTATAGTCAATAACCTCCACTGCTACAGAGTATACATTGAGTGGGAGGAGCAAGTATTAAATGTTGTTAGTTGATTTTTCGTGTTTTATCATGTAACAATATTCGCATTCTATACTCACAGAGAAAATCAACATTTTCTCAAGAACGAAAAATACGAGTACTATCGTAGGCGTAGCGTATATTATAGGTAGGGGTAGGAGCAAAACCAGCAAAATATTTTTCTAAAAGTCATTGAATTTAGACGAACATTTTTTTACATTTTCTTATAAAAAGTAATGTCAATATATCGCTCCTCAAAATTTGCCGAGCTAATCAGTCGTCTATATGTTGCTCATGCATAACTCCAGCCATGGTTATATGAAAATTGTACACATAACATATCTGTCGTTCTATGAATGTTTATAATTTTTTTTTTTTTTTATTTTTTTTTGTAATTTTCATCTATAGTAAATTTATTTTTCATTTAATATGATTTTTATAGTTTCATAAATATGAGTATGTCGATGTTTATTTAGAATTAGAATCAAAGTAAATTTGATTTTTCTTATAATAGAATCGAATAGAATAGAAAAATAAATTAAGAAAATAATGTACAATGTGAAATTGTACATCAGTGGAATTTCAAATGAAAATGAGGTAAGAAAAAATATTGTATGTACATAATATAATAACCAAAAAATGTTAACACAAAAATAAAAAAAAAATTGTTCGAAAAAAAGTAAAGAAATATAAAATACAAAAGATTACTATACTGTTTGAAAAATTATTATATATTTATTCTTCAAGTCCTTTTTTCTTGTTCATTAGAGATTCTTATACTTAATTTTATTTATTTTTTTTTTTTTTTTTTTTATTTTGGTAGAATTCTCTGATGAATTTATATGAATACACATGAATGTAATTAAATGGAAATTTGATTTATTTTCAGTCTCTATGGATAATTTGAAGTATTCAAATAAAATGTATAAAAAAAAGGATAAAAATATTCATCAGATTAAAAGAAAATTCAAAAAGGACATTTCAAATTGTAATTGAAAATTTTTGAATCTTACGATTTTTTTTTTGCAATTAATTTTAACAATATAGACAAAGATATGTATGTACGTACTTACAGTCAAAATAAAATGAAGAATCTTTAAAAGAATTTCAAAAGAAATTAAATGTAATTTGATTTAGAAGAGTTCTTAATGGATAGAAATTTTCTCTTTCATAAATATATTTATAATTACAATTCAAAAAAAATAAATAAAAAGTGGTTATTTTTCTTTGGATGATTAATCAAGAATGAATTCTTTTAAAAACAAATTATAATTTACTAGGATTTTCAGGTATTTAAGAATGTATCGTTCATCATTATTGTTAAAAAGAAGCTTCCATAATATAAAATTAATGTTGTATGCAGTTTATACTAAATCCACTATTTAATTTCTTTCCTTAATTCAGCAATTTAAATTATTAAAACGTAACATTATTAAATGTAGTTTTTGTTTTCGATTAGAAACTTTCCAAATATTTCTCTTTAAACATTTCGATTATGAAATTATGATTATTGGTATCTGGTAATGCTGTGAAAAACTTTACAAATAAAGAGCCCTAAACACTGTAGTGTTAGACTGAAACTAAATTGCTAGCCAAATACTCTCGATCCGACTGGGTACTTTACTCTGTGCAATTTGGTGCAATGTATCAACAGCTTACCTATAATAATCAGCAGAACTGACACAACGCAACGCATTCAAAACTTGTTCATATTATAAGCTTAAGTTTATAAATTTCAAATGAACAAATTTTTAAAAAAAATGTCAAAACAATTTTTTTTAATTTTTTAATTTCAATTGAAATTATTTCATTTTTATTTTGATTTTTTATTTATTTTCATTTTTTCACAAATTCCTTTTTTCATCCCTTCAAATTTTTTATATTTTAAACAAAATTTGATAATGGATTTATTATTGCTAATAGGAATTTTGAATAATTTTTTGAAATTGATTAAATGCCAAACAGAAGAAATCATATTTGGTGGATCTGAAGCAATAGCTGGAGATTTTCCTGGACAAGTATAAATACATGAAAAATAAATTATTTTATACTTTTGAATAAATATTTTATTTTTAAAAAAATATACATATGTATTTTTCTAAAAAAAGGTTTCTCTTCAAGATGTTGGCCATTACTGTGGCGGAACTTTAATTCGAAACGATCTTGTAATAACTGCTGCTCATTGTTTAGCTGGTCATGGAGCTGCTCTTTTTCAACATGTATGAATGAAAGTTTATTATTTTTTATTTCTTTTTAAGTATTTAACATTCTAATTATCTTTATTATATTCTTTATTTTTTTTTTAGATAGAAGTAGTAGCTTGTGATATATACAGTAGGCACCGTCATTCATCCAAAGTACGTCAAACAACAAAACCTGATAGAATGTGCATCCATAAGGAATATGTAAAAGATAATGCAATGAATGATATTGCAATTTTACGCGTATGTTAGAATTAATTGAATTTAAATAAATGAAATGCACATAATATGTTTATGTTAATTTTTATTTAGCTTCGAACACCAATCAATTTTACTGAAGATTGTCATGCAGTGGAGCTAGCTAAATTGAGTTCTAAAGTTGGTACAAAATGTCAAATAGCTGGTTGGGGATCAACAGAAGTAAATTAAAAATTTGTTTTATATTTTGTTTTTTTTTTTTTGCATACAATTTTATCTAGATTTTTATTTTATTAAAATGGTTTTTTTTTCTTATATAAATAATTTTGGGAATTACGCAGAAAGATAACATACCCTCTATTCTTCAAATGGCACAAGTCAAAATTAAAATACCACTCATTTGCAGAAGTAATATTTTTGGTTATGGAAAAACTTTCAAAAGAAAAATGATGATATGTGCCGGTGATAAGGGTAAAGATACTTGTGTAGTAAGTCCACATAAGAAATTTGATTTTGAATATCTGTCGTATATAATGATAAGAGAAAAAAAATGTTAATTTTTCTTTAAATATTTATATTTAATTCTTTTGAAATTCATTTGTAGATCCTTTATTAATCGATAATATTTTAATTAAATTTCATTTTTTTTATATATAATTTTGATTATATTTTACTATAGGGTGATTCTGGTGGGCCTTTAATATGCAATGAAAAATTAGAAGGAATCACATCTTTTGGAAATAAAAAATGTGGAAAATCAAATGGTGTTTACACAAGAATACCATATTATTATGATTGGATAAAAAAATACATGGAAACAGGAGAATGTTCTAAGTATTTTTGATCAGTATTTTTGAAAATATAAAATAAAATTTTATTTTTTCAAAAAAAAAAAAAAATGTTTTTTTCAGAGGTACAAATATGAAACATGAATACAATTTCGGACTTTTTCTGTGTATTTTTTTATATTTATTGTGGTCATAATTTCTAATATGTGATTGTTGTATTTTATATTTTATTAAGAAGGAAATAAAGAAAATCAAATATAACATTTTGTTTCTCAAAATAATGTACTATGTGAATAAAATAAAAGGAATCCAGATTTATAATATTGAATTTTTTCTTTTTTATTACACAAACTTACGAACTATATAACAAAAATTTTATTTGATTGGACACAAAAATGAAACTCCAGAGTATCCATAAGAATGACGATAAGATCCTAGCAGGTTTCGATTGACTATATAATGTACATTCATTAATTTTTGTCAAAATTAAAATAAATAAACATTTTTTTTATTTTTTAGAAAAAATTGAAATTAAATTTGTTTTTTATCACCTTTTACATTCTCCAGTTTGTAGAACATTATCAATCCATTTTGACATTGCTGTTACTCTGGTATATCCGTTGAAATATTCTTTTTTTCCACATACTTTACTAAACGAAATAATTCCTTCGATTGAATTATTACAAATTAATGGACCACCAAAATCCCCCTATACAAATATGAAAATTATTATTAAAATTAAAAATTTATATAAGTACCTTACAGTTAAAAATAAAATTTTGTGAAAAATTATATAAATGTATTAAAAATAATTACAAAACAATTATCATGATCACTAGATTCGCTACCAGCACATATCATGATGCTCTTTTTGAAATAGTATCCATAACCTTTTTTATTCCATTTCTTACATAATTTTGGATCATAAATTTTAATTCCTGTATATTTTAAAGTAGTCGTTTCATTTGTGTTTTCTGTCGATTGCTATACAAAAAATGTATAAAGATAATAACAGAAATTTTTATTTTCATATTTAAATTTTGATCTTACATTCCCTCCAATTTGTCCCCATCCAGTAATATTACAAGAAGTACCAACAGTTGAATTACTTTTTGTAATATTCATGGCATGACAAGTACTTGTAAATTTTAAAGGACGATTTAACTATAAGAAGAGAAACAAAAAAATTTATATTTTTTTTTCTCAGTCATTCATAGATTTTAGTTTCAAATACAATGAAACCATCAAACTTACATTTAGCAATGCGATATCATAATTGAAAATTTTATTTTTATGATATCTTGAATGTGTACAAACTCGAATAACATTTCGGATTTGTTTTTCTGAATTCGAATTGTTATTTCGATCTCTGTTTATATCGCAAGCAATAATTTCTAACTGAAGAAAAGCAAAAAAATTAAAAATTAGAATTTGATGTTTTTGTTTTTTCAAAATTTAAAAAAAAAAAATAAAAATAAAAAATGTCTTACCTTAGAATTATTCTTGAATAATTCTCGTTTATCGAAACAGTGTGCAGCTGTTAGCACTAAATCTTCACGTATTATGCTACCACCACAAATATGAATAGAATCCAATTGAATTGATACCTTTTCAATAAT
The DNA here is from genome assembly GCA_951394055.1 of Villa cingulata. Lineage (NCBI taxonomy): Eukaryota > Metazoa > Arthropoda > Insecta > Diptera > Bombyliidae > Villa > Villa cingulata. Next base: position 12,934,633 of record OX596020.1, on the reverse strand, counting down.
GAAATAAAAACAAAAAAAAAAAAGGAATAAAATAATATGTTGGAAATGAACAATGGTAGTTGATGTTATTTACTTGTGCTGGAAAATCACCAATTTTAGTATCATTTACTACATTGATTATTTGACTATGATTTTTTACATTTGCTAAAGTTAAATCGAACATTAAATAAATAAAAATTAAATAAAATTCAATTAAATATAGTACATTAATTAATTTTGACATTATTATTTAATTTAAAATATAAATTTAATTAACAGAAAAATAATTTTAAAATATTACATTATGTAATTTTTCATCCAAACATACTTATTTTTATTTTTTGTTGTCAAATATTAGGTATGTTCTATGTTGATTGTGTTTTGTAGATTTGTTCGAAATTCGTAAATAAAATATTGAATGAAACACAAAAAAAAGGAGAACGAGAAATGTAAAATACGATAGGAGATGGTAGTAGACTGAGAGAATGATAGTGGTATAATGTAGCCAAAGATTTATGCAAGTTACATATATCTCTGTACATTAATTTGTATAGCAAAGCTTTAAAACACAAAAATATTGGAAAAAAACTTATGATGCAAACACATTCATTCATTCATACAGGAGGATACAAAAATCCTTTGAAATTCTAAAAACAACTAACCCAGATCTACATTTAAAAAAAAGAGAATTTTTATTTAAACAGCGGAAAATTCATTTTATATACGTTAAGTAGTTTTTTTCGATTATAGGAGGGTGAAATAGTATACATAATATTCTTTTGATTTTCATTTGAATTTTTAATTTTTGTTTCTATTTTTTTTTTGTTATTTTCATTTCAAGGAATTTAATATTTATCAATTTATATATCTTAGAAAATGTTTGAAATATTCTTAGAAATGTAAATTATGCCAATAAATATGATGGGTACACAAAGCACATGCATCTACATTCGTACTCGTATCTTGAAGAAGAAATCAAAACATCTTATAAACAAAATTAAAAAGAAAATAAATTTTTGAAAAAAAAAAAACAAAATGATACAGTAAATTAAACATTTTTCCATATATCCAAGTATATCATAAGAAATTGGGTTATCATGATTCATTTCAAATGTGTACCATAGTACCGTACCATTATACATAAAGTGCATATACGATTACAGGATAGACAAGATCATAAAAAGAATCGCTAATAATAAGAATATTTTTCATGAATTTTTTACAAAGAGAATATTTTAAAAGATAAAAAATATGAAAAATAATTTGGGAATTAATTCATTTTAATTGTTTTATTTTTATTTATGATTTTTCATTTTATGTAGTTTTTATTTTTATTTTGTAATTAAACCAATGAAAGTGAGTTATTCAAATGGATTTAAATATTACGCGGAATAGACCATCTAAAAATCAATTATAATTGGTTGTGGTGAGTACATTTTTCATTCATATTGGTAGCTATAACTATAATACGGTATACGAATACGCAGTGCCGTTCCTAGGACTTTTGGCGCCCGGTGTAAACCAAATTTTGTCACCCCCACCCTTTTCCACACCTCTCATATTAGGTACGATAGATAAGCGCGTTTTTTAAAGAGTATCCCCCCTTAAGCCTGCACCTCTCTGCTATTAACACATTGAAAGTATATAATAGATCGGAATATAAGGTGAATTTTCATCATGGGAACATACATTTGAAAAGGTCAACATTTTTAACTCATGGTATAAATATAAATCATCACCATTAATATCGGATAGTTCATCCTTTTGTTAAAATTTTATCTAATTTTTGACAATTTTTTAAAAGGGAATTTGAATCTAAGGAGTTGAAATTTTAAAGAAAAAGAAAATTGGTGACGTTATCATTTAACTGATTAAAACTTTCACTTATAGAAGTAATTATTTGTTCTAAAATCTTGAGATAAAACTCAACTTTGAATTGACAAATTGACAAAAAACAAATTTAATTCAACCTCATTACACAAACATTCTAAATCTATTCTGACACACTAATGGATCCCCGCATGTGAATGACACTCAAAATAGTGAAAAAGGAAAGAGGATTAAAAGTTGCATGTCACCCTTGCGCAGGCCTATGATAAACTTTTCTGTATGCTTACAATTTCAGTATTTCTCACGATTTTTCGCCTAATTACATACAAAATACTACCTTGTAATGCAGTGTGATGAAAATAAACGCATTATTTTCTTATTAAATTTATAATGAGCCCTATTATGACTGCCGATAATATTGTCTCGTCATCGACTATCGTCTCTACTCGACAAATTTTGTATTATGAGTGTCGATTTGAGGCGAGAATATCGACATTTTGAGTCGATCAGCTAGAACTAATCGACAGGTGATTTGACATTTCATGTATGCTTTGTATATAAGATAAGTTGTATTTAATTATTCTGCTCAATTTATTTAATATTGTAGACACACAGAGATTGAAAATAAGTATTTTGCTAATTTCAGCCTTAAAATCCGGAAAAAACGACGGATTTGAGCTGAAATCTAGTAAGTGAAATTACATAAAAAATACGTAATAATTGCTCGAGAACTACTCATGTTTCGCTCTTTACGTAGAACAGAGACATCTACTAACAAATTGTAAACAAAAAAAATTTTTTTTTTTAAATTGTCATTAAGAAATAATTGAATATAATTGACAGTTAAATTTAATAGAAGAAGTAGGCTATGTTTAGATAAATTAAATTAAAATGAGATAAGTTAAATAAATTAGACAAACTGTCAAAATCGCTGTGTTCTACTCGAAATTAAAATGAAATCTACTGGATTTCAAACTCTGTGTATCTACAATATAAGTTTAATTTAATTAATTAAAGAAAAATTACCAAAAAAGCTGTTTGAAAAAATCTTAATGCTCTTCTTTTATGCAAAAAAAAAAAATCATTATTAAATTAATATGTTTTATATTTTCACACTTAGCTACAAATTATTTAAATTAATCAAATATTTATTAAAAATTACAAAAATTAATTAAATATTTATTCAAAATTGAAAAAAAAATGAATTATAAATTTTTATATCGAAATATTTGACAATTTTTATAGAAATTACATGGTTAACTGAATGAAAATAAAATTTGATATGGCAATATCTTACTGTCGAGGTGACCGATTTACATAATACAAAATTTACATCGTCTCGTCTCGTCTTAATTTTGTCGATAGTCGATATTATCGATACTCATAATAAGGCCCAATATTTATGTGGATAATGCGGTTTCCGTGGCCGCGTGATTTGACGACGATTTCTTAAAAAACAGCCCAAAATAATCTGAAAAACATAAATAAAATTTTTCAATATCTCGCTTCATTTTCGAGATCTTTAGGTTTGAAGATTTTAGTTCTGCATTTAAAAATTCTATTCTCTTCATTTTGCCTTTTACATTTTTTTCATATAGGGAGTGAAGATAATAAAGATTTGTATTGTGTTTGAACATAAATTTTGGCGCCCCTTTGCGATGGCGCCCGGTGAGAGTACACCATTTACACATATGGTAGACACGGCCCTGCGAATACGCTACTAGTACAGTACCTTACAAATCATGTACTCGTACTTTGGAGAAAACTACTTAACTAATAATTGTTTATCTTTCTGCTTTTTCTTCTACTTCTCCTTCTATATATCAAATAATTAAGAGTTAAATGACCATGTTTTTTTACAAACAAAACATAGGTCAAAACATTTATCACTTTTTCTTGTTTACACGGATATTGTTTCCATTTAAAATTCTTCTTCGTACTCGCCTACTATACTACAGTGTAGTAACTAATAAACAAAACACAAGAAAATAAGAAGAGAAACTAAACTACTTGAGATGAAGAAAAATAAATAGAAAGAAAAGTAGAAGAGAATAGTAGTTTTTTTTTCTCCTTTTCTTCTGTATATTAGTTACTGCATTGTAGTAGGCGTGTACGAAGAAGAAATATTTCAAATTGAAACTTGATCTGTATATTGAAGAAAAACTGATAATTATTGTTTTGACTTATACTTTCATTTGTAAACAAAAATGCTCATTTAACTATTAACTTTTGAGTATTTGAGAATAGACAGATAACCGAATAGTGTAGTTTCTCTTCTTACTTTCTTTTGTAAATTTTTTACTGGACTTTAGTGGGTGTGTACGAAGGTTCTCTTACTCTATTCCTCGCATGAATATTTATATGTCTTTGTATTGGTTTTTAAATAAGAGAATTAGGTCTACTAGAGAATCTGAACTTCTATGAGAAAAATGTGTTTATAATCCTACGTCTTTGGTGATGTGAGAAGGATGTAATTATTTTTTCGTTAAAAAAAACATAGAAATTGAAATTTTTCCCTGTTTGAATAAAAACAAAAAAGGAAAATTAAAGTTTATTATCGAAAAATTTTAATATAGAGGGCGAAAAGTTTAGAAGTACCCCGGGCTCTTAAGAGGCTAAAACCGACGCTGCAAATAACCATAATAATTTAGCAGCTCTATTAATTTAACGTTGATACTTTTATCAATTTTCGCATATTCATGCGGCTTTTATAATTAAGTTTAATATAGTTTTCATTAAATAAATACAAAATACGTACGTTTAATGTAGATAGATAAACGCACATATATTTGACAACATTCACGTACATTTTTTCAGATTGCATATTCCGTATATATACAAATATGTTATGCTGAAAATTGAAAACACATCTCTTTGCAACATTAATTGAATGAATTTTCATAATTCATAATCCTATGTCTATAGATAAATTTTACATTGGCATTTACAGATGGTATTTACAATTTACACCTAACAGAGACCAAATTATATTTGTGTATTGAAATTCGAAGCATGCACACGTATACTATTGCACACTGAAATATGAATGCAAGCACGTAAACGTATAATGTACGTATGAGTATATATATATACAAGAAAATTATTCAATTTTACAAATTATTTCATGAAATTAAATAGAGAAAATATTTACTCAAAACATTATATGTATAATTAGATAAATGTGTGATAAATAAATATTCCACAAAAAGGTGTATAAATATTTTGAAATATTTTTTTTTTGTATCTATACATTACGTATATATGGAATTATTTGATGGACTTTACATGTATAAATCGTATTATTTACTACTGGTGAACTATTCTGTATTCAAATTCACGCAAATATTTGCAGGTATTTTTATTAAAATCATATTAAATCTAAAAAAAAATTTGTTGATAACAAAATTGTAAAAAGAAAAAATGTTGTAAAGTAATTGAATAAAGATATAAAGTGTTTATCAAAATTATCTAACCAAAATGAGAATTAATTTAAAATTTATTTTTTATTTTTTTTTAGACCATATATGTAGTCTATGCCATATACACAAACGAGTGTTAGTCGTTTTTATTTAGAAATAATAAATACATTAGATTGTAAATTGAATCGAAATCATGTATCAGTATGTCTATGTATAAGCATGTGTAAGTGAATGACGAAAAAAACTGGAAATTTATAATATCCTGTGAATGGATGTCATTTTCTCTTTCTCTTTTTGTTTTTTGAAGAAAGACAAGCGTAAAATGTAAAATGACTTTGAAAGAGTATTAGGCCCTACACAGACATCTAGTATAAACGTGGTGTCGATACCACGGTATTGGCTATACTACATGCCTGTCACCCTATACTAGCTTTATACCAGGAACACAAGCTGGTATAAACGTGGTATTGAAACCAGCATGATTTGTCTAGTATGAATTTAGTATTCACAAAATTTACTAAACGTAGCGCCATTTTAATGCTGCGGAAATTATAGAAATTAGTTTTTACATTACTTTTAACATCAAGTTGAAAGTAATTAGTAGGCATAGTAGGCACTAAGTTTAAAGTAATATAATGCAAATATAAATTTTCTATATATGACACCACAACAAAATTCACAAAATATGTCAAATGATACTAGGTTTATACTAGATTACATGTCTGTCACCATGCTAGTATTGTTCATACCATGGCGTTCCTACCATGGTATCGATACTAGATGTCTGTCAATGGCTTTAAATAGAATTTTGTAAATAATGTTATTATTGTTGCAGGAAAATAAAATATTAAAATGAAAACAAAAACTGCAAAAAAAAAAAAAAATACGGCCAGGATTAGTATCAGAATATTATATGAAAGAAAATTGAAATCAGTTATCAAATAAAATATAAAATTTACATTACCTACGTACGCATAGATATACTTACATATGTATGCTGTAACATAACATATACATATGTACTCGTATATGATCTATACCTACTTGCAATGTTATGTCAACATTATTACGCATCCATTCAACTAAAATTGTGTACAAATTAAATGTTTTTTATGTATAAATATTTTAAGTGTTTAATTAATTTTACGAATTACAAAACATTGGGCCTGATCACGAATGGCGATAAAATCGCCAATCGCCTCGCCTGTCAAATTTTTGTATCACGAATGGCGATAATCGTTCATTTTAGGCGATTTTATCGCCTATTTAAGGCGATCAAATAATTGGTATCGCCTAGCTGATATTTGAGGATACATTTTTATTTCATTAGTTGTGTTAATTTGTATTTGTGTTTCGACATCGGTGGTGAATTATAAAAAATAAAAATCTATGTATTTTTATTTATAAATTATATTTAAAATAAATATAAATTAATATAAATTATTTTTTCAAGGATTAAAGTTTCTAAAAAAGAATTAGAAAAACTCGTCGAATTTAAGATGACGAATAAAGCATTCGCAAAAGGAATTTACAAATCTGTAGGTGGAAGAGAGAAATGGAAAACTCTCACAACAAAAACATCTTTAGAAACTCTATAAAAAAAAAAAAAAAAAAAAAAAAAAAAAAAAAAAAAAAAAAAATAGTTTAAAAAAAGTTAAATTTTTAAATTTTTAAATTTTTTTTTTTTTTTTTAAATTTTTTTTTAAAAACTAGTTTACAATAATTATGCCAAAATAAAATTTAAATCATCTTTTTGACATTAATGACAGTTCGAAACGCATAATATTACACGTTACGCATGGTAATGCTATTTAGGCGAGGCGATCGCCTTACGTGATACAAAAATTTTATTTTCTCGCCTCGCCTCAATTTTGGCGATTGGCGATTTTATCGCCATTCGTGATCAGGCCCATTAATTATTTACAATATAACCAACCAGCTACTAATAACAAACGTATATAAGAAAAAAGGGAATTCGACATTCAAAAAGAATATTGAATTTAATAGTTTTATAATATTATGTGGATAGTGTATGTTCATTAATTTATTTATTTTTTATGTGTGTGTTTACATTTTAACAATTTCTTTAAAAAAATTTATATATAAAATACGCGAAATGTATACGATGTTTCTTTACACATGAAAATATAGATCAAAAGTTTTATAGGTTTTTCTTATGTATACAGCAATCTATGTAAGTTTCAATATGAAATTCTTCTTCTTACTCGTTTACTACAGTGCAGTGTATAATTTACACAAGAAAATGAGAGAAGCAACTGAACTGATATTCGTGTATTTTTCTAATTGTCTTTCTACATTTTATATCCTCAAAAGTTCAATGACCGCATGTTTGTTTACAAATGAAAATATAGGTGAAAACATTTATCAGTGTTTCTTGTTTACACGGATATAGTTTCATGAAATTCTTCTCCTTCGTACACGCCCACTACAGTGTAGCACATAATTCACACAGGAAAAGAGAGAAGAAAAACTAGTATTTGTGTATTTTTCTACTTCTCTTTCAATATAGTTTATACCAGAAAGAAGAAGTAGAACTAAGTAGAAAGAAGAAAAAGAAGTAGAAAAGATACACGAATAGTAGTTTCTCTTTCTCTTCTTATATTCGTCTGTTATATTACTTAGGTACTGTGATGTAGTACTGTAGTAGGCGGTTACGAAGAAATATTTCAGATGAAAACAAAATCCGTATAAACAACAAAAAATGATAATTGCTTTAACCTGTATTTGCGAGTGGAAAGATACATGTGTACATATTTGAGGAGTAGAAAGATACGAGAAAAATAGTTTTTCTTCTCGTTTTCTTGTGAAAATTATATACTGCACTGTAGTAGTCGTGTACGAAGAAGAATTTTAAATTGCAACAAGATCCGTGTAAACAAGAAAAACTGATAAATGTTTTGACCTATATTTTCATTTGTAAACAAACGTGGTCAATAAACTCTTGACATGTAGAAAAGGAAGTAGAAAGAAAAGTAGAAAGATTCGCGAATAGTTGTTTCTCTTCTTATATCCTTTGCGATACTCTAAGTTCTGCAAGTTAAATTGTGAGTTGTAAAATTATTTTTCTAAAAACGGATAAGTGACTTTCATTCTGTCTTTATCCGTTCTCTGAGAATAGGTACCAGGTGTTATTGAACTATTTCAACCTATAAAAGACCTGGGTATGACTCGTATTCACGTAACTGGTAAAAGGAAAAATTAATTTTTTTATTTATTTATTATATTTTGTGATGTGTACCTTATTTTCTTTTTTAATAGCAAATACATCCATATATACTGAACCCGTTATGTAGGTTACATTGCACGATTATATCCAGATATAACTTTTGAAAATGAAAAGAAATACTTTTGGTTTTAAAGAGTATAGACATACACAGAGAAATTTGTGTGTGTTTTTCCTTTTGACTTTTTCTCTTTCATAAAAAATAAATAAAAAATCATATATCGTGGTGAAATTATATTTAAAAAAAAAAACATTCAAAATCACTGAATCCTTATAAAATTCTTCTAGATATGCTATACTCGTTCGTACTTTTCATTTTTCTTTCAATATTATTTTTCTGTGTGATCCTTTTTCTATACATACATATACATGCGAGTATATTTTATTTTGTTTGAAATATTTATTTTACTTCTCTGAACATAGAAAAATATTTTTCATTTTTTTTAATATATTTTTTTTTTCTTCGATTTTTTGAACTTTGTGAATTTGTAAAATGAATTTATTCAATGAATAACGATGAAAAAGTTGAAAGAATATATGAAAAGAAAAATATTTACTATATGATATGGGTAGATAGATATATAACCGCAAAATAATTTATTTAAGTTTATTCGTTTTGTTTTTATAACTTATTTTTCTTTCTGTTTTATTTTTGTTGTTTAGAAGAAAAATATTATATACGAATGTAAAGTATAAAAGTTAGGTGATGATGTTTAGAATTTTTAACACAGAAAATATTTAAACTTTTTTTTAAATTTATTTTGTGTTGTTATTGTTATGAAATAATAATAATATGTTAGCTTCTTATACTCGTATAAATAATGTACAAAATTTACGAATATAAGGGGAAAAAAAAAGGAAAAAGGAAGTTTTTATTAAATCATAAAAAATCGATTTTATTGTTGTGCTTTTTTTTTTGGTTTTTTTCTTGCATCCAAAAATAAGAAGAAATTATATGCAATGAATTAAAATTGATTACATGCAAAATTATTTTCGATTTTAGGTTATAAATTTTGGTTTACAAGTTTATGTTCATATGAAATTACTATGGTTGGTTGGTTGCAGTGGCAGTCCGTTTCCAGTCCATTAGAAATAAACTCAATTAGCACTTTGTGTGGCGTTTTGTTACCACAGACTCATAGTTGTTAGTTGTTTTTCTAGGCTATAGCCATTTTGTCTTGTTCAGGTATAGTAGACCAAACTGCCTAATGAAATTACTATACTGATACTATAGCCTTAGTAAATTATTTTAGTTAATTTTAAAACTTTTGATCTTACTACAAAAATACTATGTTGAGCAACTTTCGTGTTTATAAAAAACGAGAAACATCGATTTTTGATTAAAATTTTTAGCGTAAAAATATAATCGACTAATGTCGAAGGTACATTGTAATGTAATGTATATGTACGCCTTGCTTGCTTTGCTGATTTACTTGCACTGACAGTGTTGACTAGAAATAAAAATTTTAAACGTGATTGCTCACAACGCACACAGCAAATAAAATATGTACTTACATTGTAACTAGTATGCACAGTAATTAAACTTAATTGACTACTATTAGCGTCACAAATTAATATTGTTTGTATTATTGAGTAACTGTAACAGTTATTTCTCAATTTTCGAAAAGTATATTCAATATAAATTTGAATGAAATATATGTATATAGAATAAAATTTTTTATTCACACAATTTTTATATGAATATATTTTGCTTTTGAAGGATGTTTTTATTTATTTAAAAAATTTGTTACAATTTTTCTGTTATTTTAATCATTTTACCTCTCGTGTATTACAGAGTTCGTGTATTAAATTTCATGTCATAACACATCGACCACATCGTGGTCTTAAACTCATCCATTTACATATTGACATGTATTATACCATAGTCTTGTTCTAATATCAAATTTAAATTTAAATAATACAAATATGCACACAGTGTAATGTAATAAATATTATACAATACAGAAACTACTTAAATAGTTATACAGACAGTTAGAATAATAATATTTTTTCTTTTGTAAATTAAATATTTATACTTCTTGAATTACGTATTTATATATTCAGTTAAAGATAATGGTACATACATACTATTTAAAAAAATAAATAAATAAAAGAAATATCATTTATATACACACCACATACACAATACATATATGCGCTGTTATTGTTATGCAAAATTAATATTATGAAATTATTTTAGAATGTGAACAATATTTATTAAAATTCTTTCAAAAATACAATATTTGTATACATGATTACTTGAATTTTTCGTTTTGTAACGAGAAAATATTTTTCAAGTAGTTAAAACGCTATTATATACTTTTGAAAATATGTATGTATATGTATTTCTATTCAAATGAAAATTTATGTCACGAAATTGTACTTTTATTTAACAATAGATTTAATATTGTACTACTACTTTTAATATATTATTTACATATCTACTTATTACATTACACATTACACATAGACACTCGTATTAACACAGCTCACATACTCATAATAAGATCAATGAATATTTAAAAATTTGAATAAATCTAAATGCATTTTAATTTTCTTTTTAAATTTTTTTGATGCGATTTACTTATTTTAAAGATTTTCGTAAAATTTACAAAGAATGTGTAAGCAGTTGAAACATATGGAGAAACTGGTGAAACATTTAAACGTTTTTTTTTTTTTTGTTGTCGGAAAAAATTTTTGTTGTTGTTGTTGAAGTAATTAATAAAATTTATTTTTAGTGATCGTGTAAATACTAAATAATCATTATTACTAATAGAAAACAAAAAGTACTGGAATGCGTTATCTTTCTATATCTGTATGCATATAGTATTATATACTCCATACTCGTATTTATTTTATAGTTTTTTTCTTTTAAATTTTTGTTTTTCAAAAGATTTATCTCACACTCACATAATGTATTGAGACATATCTTGAAGATGTGTAATAAAAAGAAATTGTTTTCTATTTAATTTTGATTATTTATACAAATTATCAATTTGAACAAAAGAAAAATGTTCTTGATTTTGAAACTTGTCAGATACAGTAAAGAAAATTTTTCCAAAACAATATTATCCATTTAACCATTCATGTACAGTTTATCACATTTTCTATATACTTTATATTTCTATTTCATTTAATTTTATTCACTTTTTGCTTTCATATTTATTTTATCTGATAACTTTTAAAGGACTATAACTATAAATATATGCAGCAATTTCTTTTATATACCTTTTACCGATTTCAAATGAAGTAAAATTCGAGAATTTATATATGTATACGAGTATTAAGCCCCTTTTTCATTTGTCGTTTTTATTGTTATCATTATTGAAAGTAAGGTAATTTTTATATCTAAAGATATTTTCTATTTATTAAGTTCGATCTACAAGTGGTTTTTGAATTCTATTGTATTTGTATAGACAAGGGTGTAACAATGTTTAACATCTTATACATATTCTTAGTGCAATAATCATTGTAAATATAACAAGAAGTCTTTACTTTCTATTTGCTATTGTTCGATGTACTACTTATGTACATACTACGTTCGATATGGTAGGAGGATAGGATAGGATGTTTGTTTTCTTCTTCTTTATATAGGAGACAATAATAAAATGTGTCTATTAAATAACACCAATAACACCTTAGAAGGGAAGTAAACAAAATGTATCTCTGAATAAGTTGTTGAAAAACCAAAAATGTCATAACCAAACATTTAATTTCTTTACATTTTCTAAGGCTCAATTGTCTGGAGTTTTCCTTTTTCATTCCAATATAATACGATTGTGTCTGCTTATATATTTTTATTTATTTAGTTCTATGGTTCTATTAAGTATAGAATTGTTTTGGGGTTATGTACGTACGTACGTAATTCGTTGTCTGATTCGTATAATACTATACCTAAGAGTTGTATTTATAGAAAAATATTCTGCATTATTTTTAGTGGCATAGTAACAACGCATCGACATACAATTATAAGTGTAAGTATGAAGTGATTTATTTTTTCCAATTATTGAAAAATTTTCAATTAATAAAACAATGTGCACAGAATAAAATTTATCTTTAGCTACAAATTTAGTGTGTCATATATATACTTCTAACTATTTATTATTTATTAAATTTTGTAGATTTTTTTTCAATTTTTCTTATGTTCATAAACCAAATCACTAATTTGCAAAATAACTTCAAACTTGAGAAAAAAAAAAAAGAAAAAAAAATTCAAATCATTTGTGTTTTTGATGTCTTCATTTTATATTGTTTTAATTTCCGTTTCATTTTATTATAAATTTTTATTTTTTTTGAAGGTAAACAAGACCAAAAAATAAAAATCAAATAAAAATATAAAAATACCAAAGCGAATGATGTTGAACGAAATTCGAATTCGAATCCTGATCTGACGAAAATGAAAAATATTTCATTCACGTTCTATATGCTTCAAATAAAAGGATTTGTCACGTATCATGTACATGCTGTATGTAGATAAATATACATTCATCCACACACACACATATATATTTCTATTCGTATATGTATGGATTTGTGTCAACAATCTAAAATAGATTTAGTTTTTCATTTCTCTTTATTTATTTATTTATTTTTTCTCATATTCTTTTCTTATTGCTGTTTGATATCTTGTAGTGAATATAAATGAAAAAAATAATACGAACGCAAAAAAAAATGAAAATGAAAATGTTTTAAAAATAAAAGGAAATCTAAAATAAATTGAAAAGATTTTTATTTAATACTTGACCTTGCATCTAGCATCTTGTAAGTATAATTGAAATAAAATTACTAATATTGAGAAATTTTTCATTCGAAACAAAAAGAAAATTTAAGAACTTTATAATTTTGTCATAGCGAAATAATATGGAAATTTGAAGAGTTCAACATTCAAAGTTGAATTATTTTTGAGTACATATGTAGGAATTAGGATCTGATAAATTTTATTTAAGGAGAAAAATAAATTGAAAAAAATTCTTCGTAAAAATTCTTTGCATTTCTCACTAAATGGAAATTAGGCCGCGCCGCGCGCAGACTAAGAGCATAGCCTAAATTTCAGAACGTAAAATTCAAATCAATTATTGTTTCTTATTATGTTGCGCATACAGCAAGCGTAGCGTAGTTTGAACGTTTGAACCATACGCTATGTTTGAATTTGTACGCGCGAAACGCTCAGCTACACTCAGTTACGCTACGCTCTTTGTCTGGGCGCGGGCTTTGGTTTTAACAAAGACGATAACAAAAACTTCGTTTAAAATAATTTCAATGATGAAATAAAATTAAATTGTGAATAATACAAATAAAATGTACGCAAATTAGAATGAAGAATATAATTTCAATTTTTTTTTCTCATAAAATATTTTCCTCAATTTTTGTATTTTGTTTTCAATCTACAATATTTAATCAATCATAAATCAGTATTTAATGAATATAATATTCAGCTATTTAGCTTAATTGCTAAGAGTAAAAGACTATAATTATGAATTTATCTGCGCATATAACACATAATCCATTCACACATTCAAAATATCATTTTAGTTGTATTGAATTGTGATTAAAAGAATCTAAATTATCGATTGTTTTCCTGTAAAAAGATAAAGTTCATTCATTCTCTATACATTTTCCATTCAAATTTATCAATGAATGATAAATAAAATCAAAAAAAAAAAAAAAGTTATGCCTAAACAGTTATAAAATTTTATCTTTTATCTTCTAATATGTTTCTAGGTATCTAGGTGATGATAGAATTCACAAATCACAACCATAATGTTGAGCAACTAAAATCGGTTATTGTGCGGTATCATCAATATGACATGATGTTTTTACATTTTCATCTTAAAAAAATTTTCGACTTCATAAACAGCACACAAAGAATATTGATGTGTATGTGTATATGGAGTATTGAGATTGCATTTACCATTCATAATATTTCAAGCTGACTGATTTTGTTTCATTTCATATTTCATTTAACTTTTATAATTACAAATTTTTATGCTATATATGTTGTTCTCAATAAATGTATGTATTTTGTAACGAAAATTGAACGCGCACACATATAGTAATACATTTATAAATGTGTGATTAAATATGTAGAAGTTTAATTAATTTATATTTGTATTTTATTTTAGAATAATTATAAAAAACAAAAATATTAAATATGATAAATGTTTTAAAACATAAATTAAACAATAAATAAACATATAAAGTGTAATTAAAAAATGAAAATATTTTTTTCGTTGTTGAATTATTCATACAAAATTTTTATACATATACACATATGTATATACTGGGCTGTTTGATAAGTCTTTGGTCTCACAAAGAGATGTCGTCTTAAATTCAAATTTGAAATAATTTTTGACAATAGTGATACTTCAAACATCTGTACATAAGTTTTCTTCAAGATACGGTAATTAGTCTGTGTTTGACAGTGATTAGAAGCAAGCAAGCAACTTGTGACGGTTTTGGAATAATGGAAAAAAGTGAATTTCGAGTTTTAATTAAACATTGTTTTTCAATTGGGAAAAATGGTGTTCAAACAAAAGAATGGCTTGATAAGCATTACGGGGAATCTGCACCATCGAAATCAACAATCACATACTGGCTGAATGAATTTAAACATGGTCATACAAGCACGAAGAACGCTGAACGCGTTGGTAGACCAAAAGAGTCAACAACTCCAGAAGTCATCAAAAAAATCCACAATATAATAAGAAACGACAGCAAAGTAAAAATTCGTGAGGTAGCTGGCATGGTAAACGTTTCAACCGAACGTGTTTTTAATATTATACACGAACATTTGGGAATGAGAAAACTGATTGCAAAATGGGTGCCGCGTTCACTAACAATTGATCAAAAACAGCAACGAGTTGACGATTCGGCTGGAAAAGTTTTGGCAACTGTGTTCTGGGACGCGCATGGAATAATATTTGTCGATTATCTTGAAAGAGGAAGAAATGTAACATGAGAGTATTACGTAAGTTTATTGGATCGATTGAAGGATACACTTAGACAAAAACGACCGCATTTAGCAAAGAAAAAAGTGATTTTCCACCATGACAACGCACCGGCTCACGCATGCGCAATCGCGACTGCAAAACTGCTAGAAATGCGAAACGAAGTGCTCCCACATCCACCATATTCTCCAGATATGCCCCGTGTGACTTCTACCTCTTCCCAAATTTGAAAAGATGGCTCACTGGACGCCGATTTTATTCAAATGATGAAGTAATAACCGCAACAAATGCATATTTTGAAGGTTTTGAAAAATCATATTTTGCTGATGGCATAAAAAAACTGGAAAACCGCTGGATGAAGTGTATCGAGTTGGAAGGAGACTATGTCGAATAATAAAAAAAATTTTCATGAAAAACAGTTTTCTTTCTTACCGAGACCATAGACTTATCAAACAGCCTAGTATGTACATGCAAGAATATCATAACGATAAAATTCTATGTTCGCTTTTATAAAGAATATAATACTAAAAGAATAACTTTGAGAATAAAAATATTTATTTATTATTCGTTGTGTATATACACACATATACATGCATATTTTACATATACGATGAGTATCATTTTGTATACATATATCATTTATTGTGTATTTTTCTTGTACAAGGAGAACAGAGTATAATGAATCTATAATACAATATACGTCTGGAATCAATTTTACTCTAACTGCATATAAAGTAAAAATTATTATTATTATTTAATTTATATTCAAATAATTTTGAAAATATAATACCACACAAATACTTGCATATACCATACATAACTATATACTCGTATTTTATAACATTTTTCATTTATCGTATATACTCACAATACACAATACACACACATACATTATATAATATCCATGTACTCGTAACGTACCACGTACCACATTAAATATACATTTGTAATTAATTTTCCATGCGATAAACAAACTTTTTGTGACTAAATATCTTTGTATAAAAATAATGTTAAACTTAAATGGCATAAATTAATTTTCATTAAATCGAAATACATTACACCATCACCATCATGTATACAATTTAATAAAATATTTATGAAGAAATATTTATACATTGCATATATGTATACTTTTGAATATCTATACATATACATTTTTTTTTATTTTTTTTATTTATTATTACATAGACATACATTAGAATTTAAATTAAATTACTAAAGTATAATATGTATAGAAGAAATTCTCTTGAAACTTTTAAGAAAAATAAGAAAAATTAAATGAAAAAGTATAGAAAAGAAAAACAAATTCATAAATATGAGGAGGTGTTCAAGAACAATTTACAGTTTTTTTTTTTTTTTGTTTTATCACAAAACATACATATACATATGAGTATGACGTATGACATACAACAAAAGTATATAAAGTATAAAATGGTACACTATCAACACAGATATTATTTTTATTTAAAAAAAAAAATGTTTTCCTTTCTTTTGCATACTTCATGTATACATGTGTCCATTCGTCCTTACATGTGTGGTAAAAAAATATTGAAATATCAAGCAGAAACAGGTGAATATACATATGTAAAGGAAGTTTTACCTTTTATACGCTTTTACCTTAGGCTTCTGGCATCTTTAAATGTATGGACTTTTAACGATTGAAGTTGCAAAAATACACAATTTGTATGGAAGAGCAAGTAATAACTTAGAGTAGATATCTTTTCAGCTTTCACTTTTGTTATAGTTTTATTTTTTTTGTACACTTACATACACATACATATGTATATCTGTATCTTCTTTATTAAGATTATGTAATGTATACCTTCCCAGGATAAAGTATTCTCTCTCTCTCCCTGTACAATAATAATCAGTGTCATCAGTACATCATCGAACTTATATACGAAACAACTTACATGAATGCACCATAAATATGTACATACTCGTGTGTATATTTTTATTTATGAATGTGTATGTATATAAATACATATATATAACAAAATTATAAGAATGAGAATCAAAATGGTATCATTGACATTACATGTTGAAAGGATGTATACACAACACACATTACCTGGATATGTGTATATTTCGTACAGATAAACATAAAAGATAAAAGGAAAAGAAAATGAATACAGAATGGAAAGGATTTTTTTTTTCCTTTTTTGTAAACCCTAAAGGAGTATAATTAATTTTTTTTTTGTTCACACTATTTCATCAAAAAAATAAATCATTTTCATCATCATATTGAATACTATAGTAAAACGTAAAACTGTAAAACTAAGAAATAAAGAAAAATTGAAAGAAGTTAGAAGGAATGTAAAGAAAATATGTATTTACCTTTCATGTTTATCATTTCATTCTCCATTATATTTATGTATTTACTTTGTAAACTACATGTACATATACGAGTACAGTACATATTTTTCGTAGTAGGTATTTACGAATTTTCTGTAAAAAAAAAATACATATGCGAAAATGTAATTATTTTTGGTCTTGATATATGTTATTTTACAAACTGAAAAAATGAAAATTCAATATGAATGTATTATATTTTAGTCCTTGGAACAAATTTATATTTGAAATAAATTTTCCTATGATAAATATTTTTGTATACAAACTATTATGTACAATAAAAGTATGGTCAAGATCCAAAATATCTTAATTCCTTTTTTTTAAGGAAATTTTATGATGTCAAATATACACGACAAATATTTCTCATTGAATGAGAGTTTCAATTTTCGATTTCAATAATAAAATTATCAATTGAAAGTTTATTAAAATTCTTGGAAATTTTGAAAACTGAAAAGTTTTATGAGGATTTTATTTTTATTTTTTTTTTGAAGTTCATATTAGAGATCAAACAATATAAGGGATAAAAAACAAGCTTTTGGATAGAAGAATATTGAAATATTGTTCATTATTTTACGCATATGGGGTATTATGTATAACGAGTAGTTCAAATAGTTTTCATTGTCGTATTTGTAATAATGTACATACTCCCAAAGATTATAATGGAATAGAAAAAGGAACTTATGAACAATGGCCAAAAAGAAAACGAAAAAAAAAATAATAAAATAGGTTAAAAAGGATCAAATCTAATTTAACCGCATATTATCCTTGATTATAATAACGGCAAAAAAAAACTATTACATTTTATGTATAAAAATAAGTCACATAGTCACACAGAGAAAAAAGACATGTTTCATTTTGGTTTTTTTTTGTTAATATCTTTTATGATGGCCATTATACTCGTAATTCATTTTCATGCAAACATATACTCGTATAAAAACATTATAAATTCTTTTCAACTACATCATGTACTCACAATCATATGTATATGTACATGTGTACATATGTGATGAAATTATTTTGTTTTAAAACTATTGTATAAAATGTTCTAGTGCGGTGAGATCTTGATAATCTTAATAGAATGGAATAATTTTTTATTTATTTTTTTTTTTTTAAAAACTCATTTATTAATGTCATAGTTTTTCACATATGATAGAATAATGGTACATTACATACCTAAATTGTATAAGAAAAAAAAAAATTAAATGAAATGTGAAAAAAAAAACAACTTAAAATAAATTTTATAACATTTTAGAAAAAAAAAAGAGGAAAATTGAATGAATTTCCGTCCTCATATTTTCATAATCCGTATACATTTATAAAGTCATATATAACGAAGAAATGTGCACATATATACTGGTATAAATGTACTCTTGTATATATATGTAGACATTTGTAAATTTAGTAGTTAAATGAAATGCAATGATAAAGCGTAGTTTTATTATTGTATCCGAACAATTCATTCAACCGACCCCACGGTATGCATTCATGATATGCATAGGTATCTCATATATTTACAAGATGAAAGCTAAATATGACAATTTATAATGTAAATTGGTATCTATATGAACACATATGTATATACAAATATTATGTAGTTATGCATGCGTATTATGTATCCATATTCATACGTTCTAACATGCATATAATATCTTTTTATTTAAGTTTTTTCTTTTTAATGTTTTATTTTTGTACATTTCTTTCATTTTTTTTTGTGTATTTATGTTTTTAACTCTTCCTTACATATAAGTATTATAATGTCCTTAAGCGAAAAATTTTTTTTTTTTCGTCCACAAAGCAAGTGTTCCTGGATATGTTACGAGTAGTATATATGTATATACATACGTAATGTATATAAAATTTTCAAATTCTGTGAATTTTAATTCTTTTTTCTTTCACTATAAAGATATTTTTTTTTTAATTTATTTTTATTTTTAATTTTTATATTTCTTATAAAAAGAAGAGAGCTAATTAGAGTTTTTATTTTTGATATACACACATTTTTTAGTCAATACATAAATATAGCTACAATAACTTGTAAGTACTTGGTAAAATTTAAGTAGAGATACAATTCGTTTCATTTTTATCCTTTTCAGTTATTATAAACTAGAAGTTTTTACATACTTGTGTACTACAAATGTATGAAGGAGAAAAATAACAATTCATTCAACTCATAAGAATTTTTATAACCAATTAATTGTTACGAAATCAAAAGAATATAAAACAAAAAGGTACAGAGATAAAAGGAAAATAAAAATTTATCTAAAGATCTATGATATGCATAACACAAGTATACATAAGCGCTAGTACATGAATGCAAAGCGAAAGCTGGAAAATAAAATATGTATAAAAAAAAAATTTGCATTAAAAAATAATAAATTTGATTTCGTAGAATTAATTTCAGATTTCTATATTTGCGAAGATATATTATATTCATTCAAACATTGATAGATCTTATAAAGATTATTATCGGTATTTTGAGAACAAAATATCAAATTAATGACATACACATTATATTAATGATTTTGAATGGTTTTGTAACTCACTCTGTTGTTGTAGATGAGAAACAGTTTACTCATTAATAACATTTATGAGTTAAAGATCGATGAAGTTATCTGAAGAAAAAAGTCTATAAAGACTATAAAAATCTTTTGAATAATGAAATGTCATAGAAATTTTTTGTGAAGAAAAAAATAAAAATAAATATAACTGCACTAGAATCTTACAGAAAACATAATGTATAATACGTAAATATCTAAGAAATTCATTGATGTATTTTTATGGAATGTATTCAAGAAGATTTGAATGAAGTTCACACGATATTATTTCTATATGCAATTGAAACAATACATTTAAAATATTTCTTTTAGAATCTGTATGTAAGTCTTTTTAAAAAAGAATTGGATAGATTTATTTCCAAATCTATTGATTTTATTTGAAAAGTTTCTAATTAAAATGAACGGGTTCTCAAAATAATAATTAGTCTTCAATTGTTAAGAAATAAAATTGTTAAAAAAATTTGTTTTCTTGGCAGTATATAAACACTCGGTATTTGAAGATACTGGACATTAGTTGATTGGAAATCAACTCAATTAGATTATAATGTTAGCTTGTCGTTCGCAAGAATGGTATATAGTAAATTTCAAAGTGCTTCCTTTAGGAAGAATCTGTTGTTAGAAATATTTATACTAGTGTTTTGTAAGTGATCAAGTTTGTTCAATTAAAATTGAAATTGTGTATTGAAAGAGTATATTTTACAGTTTCATCTAAGCTGCAAATTACATATGGACTTGTAAAATGTATTTGTGATCCGGGTCCACCCGGACCACCTGGATATATTGGACCTAAAGGTGAAAAAGGAGAACCTGGACCTCCAGGACTGAAAGGATTGAACGGATATCCAGGACTTAATGGAGGATCCGGTCCTGCTGGACCAGTAGGACCTCCAGGTCCACCTGGACCTCGAGGACCACGAGGACCTCCTGGTGGACCACCAGGACCACCTGGAGTACCTGGTTTTGCTGGAGCTCAGGGCCCACCAGGTGCTCCAGGTTTACCTGGTGCTCGCGGAGCTCCTGGATTACCAGGAACTTGTAATTGTCCTTTCTTTCCTTTTCCACCAGGAGGCTTCGTACCAGGATTCCCAGGTGCTCCAGGTGGCGCAGGAGGACCAGGTGGACCAGGCGGTCCAGGCGGACCAGGAGGACCTGGCGGACCAGGTGGACCAGGTGGACCAGGTGTAGTAATTAAACAAAAACCAGGTAATCCCGGACAGCCGGTATATTCTTTACCTCCAGTTTACCTGAATAGTCTAGAAGATCAGGAGAATCTGGTGAACTGGGTTAGTTTGGAAGATTTGAAATATCAGGTGGATTTGGAGGATCCGGTGGGCCGAGTATACCTGGAAATTTAGAATTTTATTATAACTTCTGCAACTCCTGGCATCTTTTTGCTTTTAGGAATTCTGCTGCCTCCAGGATTTCCTTTTCCTCCTTTTGTACCTGGTGGTCCAGGTGGAATTGGTGGACCGGGAGGACCATTAGGTCCTGGTGGGCCTTTCAATCCTGGTGGGCCTTTCAATCCTGGTGGGCCTTTCAATCCTGGTGGGCCTTTCAATTCTGGTGGACCTTTGGATCCTGGTGGACCTCTGGGTCCTGGTGGACCTTTAGGTCCTGGTGGGCCTTTAGGTCCAGGAGGAGCTTTAGGACCAGTAAGACAAGGTGGACTTCCTGTACAGTATGCAAACTATATTCCAGAATTTTTTGGTGTTCCTTCTGCCGGCTTTGGTTATACTTTTTTAAATCCGGAACTTTTGAATCGTTATTCTCGTCCTAACATACAAAGTTTAAGAAATAGTCACAACATAAGAGATTACTACGGCTTTGCATCACAGTTTCCAGGAAATTTAGATCTTGGTTACAATTTCGCACGTCCAGTTAATGGTCATCTTACAAATTCTTACACACCAATATCTGTGTACAGTGGAACAGCAACATATAAGTCACCATCACCACCAATTCGATCACCTTACATTCATCATCCAGGATCTGCTAAATTGGATAAAAATAATGTATACTTGTACACTCAAGAAAATCCTGAACAAGATATTTCTCAATTGACACAACAATTACTTCAGGAACAATTATTTCCATCAAACAATGTAGAACAATCGATTATTTACAATACAAATCCTCTATATGCAGCACCAAGTAATTTAGGTATTGAAAATTCAATTAATGGCGGTGGTATTAATAATGTTGGAATTGGAACAATTGTAGGTAATGCTGGTCCATATCAAAATGTTATACCAATTGAAAATGAATTGTTCACAAATGTTGAATTACCATTAAATGAAAAATTTGATGTTACATATGACAAAAGATTACCCACGAGTTATGGACCAGATCCATATTTCGGTGTTAATAATAATAACAACAACAATAATAATAATAATAACGATAATAATGGTAATGGAAATGGAGTTGAAACTAATGATCAACAGAATCAAAATCTGATGTCAAATAAAATTGTTGAAGGTAACGAATTGATTTATGATTTTCTCTTCAAGTTTATTTATTTATTTACATTTTTGTTTTTTGGAATTTCAGATTTACTCCAACAGTCACAAATTCTTGATAATTATCAAAAAATTTTCACAGTAGCACCTCCAGGATCGAACGATGATAATAGTAAACCAGAATCAACTGAAGTGAAAAATGCATTAGCTGAAATACGTAGAAATATTGCAGAATTAAGGCATTTAATGAATCGTGCTCGTATTGGATAAAATACTGAAGAATTAGATACTAATATTAATTCAAAAGTAATAAGGATTTGAATTTATTTAGGTGTAATTAGTTATTACTGTAGTTGTATTTTATATAAAATTTTATTGTTTGCGTTGATTAAATTAATTGTATTATGCGACTATTTTTAAATAAATTGGGTATAAATAATGGTTGTGGTCTTGTGGGTAATGTAAAATTGTCTAGCAAGAATAATTTAAAGTGAAAATAATGATAAAATTTCCTTAGTATATATAAATTTATTTTATTGTTAAACATTGTAAAAGATTATTTTATATTTAAATAGGATTAATAATAATATTATTTATTTATTTTATTATTTTTAATTTATTAAATAAATAAGAGTTATTAAATTTATATTTTGTAAATATACATAAAATGAAATACTTATTTGGTAAGTGATATCCAAATCTAAAAATTGAATTTTTCTTGAATGCACAAAGGATATTTTTACATTAAAAATTCGTATCGTATACACATGAAATGATATTCTGTATAATAAACAGTACCTATATATACATACGAATATTACACCTGTTTCACATGTTTATCTTGTTTGATTTTTTGATTAAAAAAATATATAAAAAAGGATTAATTAAAAAATTCTTATAATCGTTATTTTGATAACAATAACGAAATTTTATTTTTTTGTTTTGTTTTTTGATCTTCTCATGATATTTTTATTTTTTGACAGGAAAAAAAACAAATTATACATTTAAAAAACAAAGCGAAATTCATATTGTTTGTATAAAATTTTTAAATACATTACACATTACACAACATGCTAATAAATCTTAACGTCATAAGTGTAGTTTTTCAAAAAACAAAAATACAATTGAAAATTTTAAAAAAGACAAGAAAATTTTTCAATGAAGTCACATGAAAAAGCTTCCCTATACTCGTGTAAGAACTCGTGTAAGATATCTCGTGAATACGAATAAAAACTTCAAAAGAAATAAACCGACAAAATACAAAAATCATTACAGTGCAGTTCTTTATGCACGTAACAGTACATACATGTACACACACAAAAATGTGCATACATTTGTTTGTATGTATATAGAAGGTACGTTAGCTGATTGAAGGATATGATTATGATACAAGATGAATATTGTTTTGTTTTCAAATGTAAAAATACTTATGTATAGCTTTATGGAAATGTGGAAAGAAGTTTTACTCGATTTTATTTAAAAGAAAAATAATGTTGCAGTTTGTGTACCTGCATATATATACATCAGTACATATTATATAATGTACGTATATGTATTTTTAAGTATTTGCAATCAAACGTTAAGAAAAATAATAAAAAAGGAATAATAATCAGCTAAAAAACATCATTATAAAAGTTTAAATAAGTCATCAAGCTTGCTATATACATGAGAAATATTATGTACAGGAGGACCTTACCTTACCTACCAATATACTTATACACATTTTATGTATGTATGCTAGATGCAAAAAGCCAATTAAAGAAGTTCCTTTGAGAACGCAACAGTTTATGTATAGAAAAAAATAAATATATATGTACATAGATATGTATGTTTTATTTTTTGAAAGTAAATTTTGTGTAGTGCATATCGGATTCCTCCTATAGCCACCAGAGGTCTGTCTGTGTGTGTGTGATGTGCATGCGATGAATGATACTTTATTTTTATTTCTGTGTTTCTATGTATACCAAATGTAAGTATAGTACATAATATTTAAATAACGCGATATATATTTTTTTTAAGTATATGTACATATATACATAAGTATAATATTTTATTCTTTTTGTAATTTATGTGTTCTGTTGTTGTTGTTGCTAGTAAAGTGCATATAATGAAAATATAAATGGAAAGTTATTTTATTGGAATTGTATATAAGTTCTCATAAAATGTGTATGTATATATGTATGTAAATACATACACACATTCTATATACATATGTATTTAAAAAAAAATGTAATACGATGAATTCATCATAAATATAAAGGCCTTTTAACTTTTGCAATTTTGAAAGTAATTCATCATTTTTCATTTCTCCATATATACATACGTTTCTCTGTAGGCAAATACATACATACATACATACATACATACACAGAAATATGAGAGTAGTTATGTATTTTTTTTTTTTTGTTTTTTTGATGATGATGATTCTGTTTTATTGTACAAAAAATAAAAAAATGTTAAGTGGTTCACTACAAATATTTTTATACAATCCTCTGTAACGTATATGTACTACTTCTGTTTTTAACTACTATTATTGATTCTCATGAAATTTTTTTTTTGTTTGTTTTGTTTGTTTATTATGTAATTTTTCTTTTTTTCTTTTATTTCTGGCATATTCACAAACGAATGAAAATGTATAAAATGATGCACTTATGATATATGTACAAACGCACATAGAAAAAATCATATTACATATAAAAACATAATACAGTTCATTGAAATTATAGTTTACTTCATCATTTTTTTATATATATCATATACAAAAAGTACATATATAATGTAGTTGCACTACTTTAGTATAGTTGTAGACGTAGAGGTTGTGTGTGTTACACTGTACTATACACTGATGGTATACGTAATATACCACCATGATATCCTAGCTATATAGTTGTTCTGCATTTGTATATACATATTTTATTTTTGTTGAGTATCTTTCAGGATGCAAATATGTATGTACGAGTATACATATATACTTTGATTACAATTTGTAGTGAAAGAATTCATATGATTTTATGTATATGTGCATGTGTAATTCAGAAATAAGTCATTTATATTTCATAGAGAAAACCAAAACAAAAGGAATAATAAAATAAAAACTATATATAAAGTAGAATGAACATACACACACACATTAAAAACATACACAGATACGACTATAAAATGTACTATATATATGAAATATGTGTATGAGTATATATGTATAAAGAGAATATTGGCTTTTTGTAAATTTTATTTATTTTATACGCAAAAGGATTTTATTTTATTTTTTATTTTTTGTTTTAACCCTTTCAATACGGATTTTTTTTTTCAACATTTTAATTACTTAATTCGATTTTTTAAATCATTGGGTCATATTTGAGCTAATTTTTTGATCTCACTAAAATCGCATGTCCTGTGACAGAGAAAATGTCCTGGGACGACGTATGTCCCAGAAGTGATTTATAATGGGACGAAATGGGACGTAATTGTCCCAGCAGTATCAAAAGGAATAATTAAAATAATTAAAATACATATATGTACCGTTTGTAGTTACTGATGGGATACATATGTCCCATTTTCATTTTTGAAAATTTATATTTTTAGTCTTATTAACAGCGTTAATTAATTACTTACCTCGCTATTAGTTATTTTTTTAACGAATTTCACCAATTAATTTTATATAAAAATTCACAAATAAAACTTTACTTCTGTACTCGACCACTTCTAAATGCAAATTGAAGAATAACTGTGCACATTAAAACATGTTAAAACATGTTAAATAGTGGACGTGCAATAGATAAATAAAAAAATTACTGTTGGGATGAAATTAAATGCAGAATAAATAGAAAAATAATATATAAGTAACAAAAAATCAACTGATGGGACGTATATGTCCCGTCAGTATTGAAAGGGTTAAATCAAAAAAAAAAAAAAAATTTCATTTTTTCTTTTATGTTAATGATGCATTGTTTTCAATTAAAAAAAAAAACAAACAAAACTACAAAAAGATATTATGTATTGAGTAAACTCCTATTGCAGTAAAAAGTTAATTTTTTATCCTTTTTAACATTTACTAACTATATACTGAAATTATTATAAATCTCTTTTTGGGATGAATTTATGGTTTCATAGTCTATTTCCTGATATACTCGTTATATGCATATTTTTTTTTTGTTTTTTTTTTTTTTTTGAAAATATGAAACTCTTGCGTTGAGTAGTTAATTAAATGTTAAATTTCACGCAACAGAATTTTATGATAATAAATTCATTTTTTTTTAATGCAAATAGATGCAGAACGTAATGCGACAAAAGTTCTTTAGATATTACATGCATACATATGTACATACCTATTAATGCGTATTTTATTTGTTAAAATAATTTTTATTTTACATAATTTAATTAAATAATAAACACTTTTGATATTAATTTTCGAAATGATATCAAATAAAAAATTTGAAAAGATAAATGGAAAACACGAATAATCAACCAACAACATTTCATACTTGCTTCTCCCCTTACCTATAGTAGTACACCATACGATAGTATGAGGGCTGGAGTTCCGAAAAGGTGTTCCCTCTGATCCTCTTGAAATTTTGACCACAGATAGTCCTTGTGACGCAAAGCTCAGAACTCTAATATTTTTTGTCGGAAAGCCCTCTATCGGGCACAATTCGCATTTAAAATTTTTTGTCAAAATTCTTATTTTAGCAATATGTCTGTAACGGTACATGATACAGGTATGTTTTACATCTCAAAAGATGCGTCTTAAGATGCTCTATATTCTAAAAAAAGAAATTTTCAAAAGCTCCTAGTAGAAGGATAATAAAGGACATTTTGTGATTTTTGGCTATTTTCACATTTTTGACAATTTCTCAGAAAGGAGTAAGGATAATCGGTTCAAATTTTTTGCAAATAAAAAAGGACATCTTGAGCAAGATTTTTCATTCATTACTTTGATCCTAATGAAAAAGGAAAATGTCCTACAGAGAAATAATTTTATTAATGCTGAATTTTGCAATTTTATGTTCGTGTGCACGTGTATGTATGTGAGTATGTGTATTTTAAGAAGTCAAATATATGATATTTTTTGTATGTGCGTATATATGCGTGTGTATGTGCATTTGTAGAAGGTAAATCTAACAGTGTGTTCATTAAGTATTTTCTATACAGGCATACATTTCTATACACGTATATCGGCAAATATGATAGAGTACGCTTGCTGGTTTGTGTGTGTATGCATTTGTAGAAGGCAAATCTGGTAGTGTGTATGTAAATGTATGTGTGTGTGTATTTGTAGAAGGCAAGTCTGATAGTGTGTGTGTGCATTTGTAGAAAGAAAATCTGGTAGTGTGTGTGCATTTGTAGAAGGAAAATCTGATAGTGTGTGTATGTAAGTGCATGTGTGTGTGTGCATTTGTAGAAGGAAGATTTGATAGTGTGTGTTTGTAAGTGCATATGTGTGTGTGCATTTGTAGAAGGAAAATTTGATAGTGTGTGTATGCACTTGTAGAAGGAAAATCTGATAGTGTTTGCATGTAAGTGCATGTGTGTGTGTGCATTTGTAGAAAACAATTCTGATAGAAAATGCTTAATGCACAAATTATCAGATTTACCTTTTACAAATGCACATACGAGCACGCATATACACAGGCACGCACGCACACACAACACAAACGCGCGCGTTTGGTATTTTCAGATTGTTTGTAGAGTATTATTCCAGTCATTGAAATAAATGTAATATAATATAAAATTATATCTAATAATAATAGTAATAAACAAACATGCACTTACATACACACACTATCAGATTTTCCTTCTACAAATGCACACACACATGCACTTACATACACACACTACCAGATTTTCCTTCTACAAATGCACACACACACATGCACTTACATACACACACTATCAGATTTTCCTTCTACAAATGCACACACACTACCAGATTTTCCTTTTACAAATGCATACACACACTATCAGATTTTCCTTCTACAAATACACACACACACACTATCAGACTTGCCTTCTACAAATACACACACACATACATTTACATACACACTACCAGATTTGCCTTCTACAAATGCATACACACACAAACCCGCAAGCGTACTCTATCATATTTGCCGATATACGTGTAATGTATATGTATGCCTGTATAGAAAATACTTAATGAACACACTGTTAGATTTACCTTCTACAAATGCACATACACACGCATATATACGCACATACAAAAAATATCATATATTTGACTTCTAAAAATACACATACTCACATACATACACGTGCACACGAACATAAAATTGCAGAATTCAGCATTAATAAAATTATTTCTCTGTAGGACATTTTCCTTTTTCATTAGGATCAAAGTAATGAATGAAAAATCTTGCTCAAGATGTCCTTTTTTATTTGCAAAAAATTTGAACCGATTATCCTTACTCCTTTCTGAGAAATTGTCAAAAATGTGAAAATAGCCAAAAATCACAAAATGTCCTTTATTATCCTTCTACTAGGAGCTTTTGAAAATTTCTTTTTTTCAGAATATAGAGCATCTTAAGACGCATCTTTTGAGATGTAAAACATACCTGTATCATGTACCGTTACAGACATATTGCTAAAATAAGAATTTTGACAAAAAATTTTAAATGCGAATTGTGACCGATAGAGGGCTTTCCGACAAAAAATATTCCGTGACTTTTCTGATATTGTCGAGTAGAATCTGTGGTCAAAATTTCAAGAGGATCAGAGGGAACACCTTTTCGGAACTCCAGCCAGTATGAGTACTATTTCACACATTATGATGTGTACTCATTTTTGAAATTTCGAGTGATGCCTAGAGATGCTTAATCGGAAAATCCGCCACTAGAATCTCATATTAATAAATAAATAAATAAATAAATAAATAAATGAATAATAATTAATGAATTTTTTTGAATTATAATAAAATTATTTTTTTTTCAATTATAAAATCTTTTGAAATCTCCTACAAGATTCATTTTGAAGAATCACTAATCAGTATATGTTATTGACTTTAATCAAAAGAATTGGAATAATAAATTTTCAAAATATGTATTTTGTATTTAATATGTACATATAACGTTTTTTTAATTGTAAAAATCATCATTTTTTGTAATACAAAAAATTTTATTTGATTTTAATTGTTTATATTATTGTAAAAGCAATTACGATATATGAAGTGCTTGGGAATGCATTTAATGTATACGAACATAGGATGTTATTTGCATTCCAAAGTAAAGATGCTTTTTCTTCTTAAATAATATTTTCTTTGATAATTTTTTTTTTTTATTTAAAAGTATCATCAGCTTTTAGATTTTATCATAATATTCTCTGTTATCTTGCGCATTATTATATTACTCGTATATACAATAACATCTACATCAGATCATATATGATGCATTTTCTTCTAAATTTTTTTTCTCCTTTGCCTTACATTCAAAGTAATGATGATGACAAAAAAAAAAAAAAAATAAAAACACACACACACTCAACTCTATAATATTACGTATGTTTTACGGTTTCACCACATAAATCATTACCATATACATATGTATAATGCATGCATGATACTAAAATATCATATGAAGTGTTCTTATACAGGAATAAAGATATACTTACTTTGATTCTATTTTCTTTAATTAGCACGCATTCTAAGTTATTGTAGTATTTTATATGGATATGTAGAATTTATTTTGTAATGTATCAGAATGTTGTATACATACTCTATGTATATGTATGATGTACCTGCATACGTGCATACTGTACTATACATATATTTCCATTTATTATTACTTTGTAATAATAAAATTTCTCTAAGCACACACTAATATAAATTCATGTACACATACGTAAAAACCTAAACAGAAAAACAGAAAAACAAAATATAAAAAAGGAAACATATTATTAAAGTCATGATGATAATAAATAAAAATTTTTAATATAAAAATATGTTTTTTTCTAATAATTTAATGTGATAAGAGAAATGCATACCTCCAGCTCCACATAAAATAATTTTTTTTTTTACCAAGAACAAAAAGTTTTATTTTTAATTCTTTTACAAATTATATATTTTTTACTGGAAATAAGAGTCGAGAAAATGGTAAAAATAAAAGGAAATAATTAAAATTTAATGAAAAATAATATAGAAAGTTTTATTTTTGAAGCACTGATTCTTTGAAAACTGTTTGTTGACGTAATCATAAATATTATTAAGTATTTTTCTAGCTGAATGACATAAATACATAAATGAGAATTTTTGATCAGATAATTAAAGCTGAACGAATTCCTATAACGTTTGCAACATGTTGCAACACTATTTACTCATTATTTGTTATATGCAATTGCCTCTATTGTAATTTCAAAATTATATCATCAATTTTATCTTTAAACAAAAAAATTATCTCACAGAATAGAACTTATTAAATATGTATGTAATATCCTTTTATTAAATTATTATTTTCATTAAATATACTATACAAATGAATAAATAAATATTTACTTTGGTCGAAAATAAATTAATTTTATCTTCTCTATGAATATATATACAGATATTCAGTTACCATTGAATTATGAACATTCATATAATGTACATCCCTTATCCTTATATGTAATATCAAAAAGACAATATTAATGAAGCAAAAGTATACTATACAGTTAGTTAGTAAGTATGTGCATATATATAGTATTCATTATGTTGAGGATATGAATATATATTTTTATCGAATTCTGCATGTTAATATCAGGACAGGATAGATAAAATAAATAAATAAAATATAATTTAAAAGAGACATACACATATGTATGTTCATATGTGTTCAATGTGAAAAAAACAATTTTTTTCTGATGTATATATACAAACCACATATATACATAATATATGTATCCAAGTATATAATGTAGGCAAAATGAAAATTTTTACTACAGGCTACAGGGTTATAAGGTCAATAATATATGTGTAGTTTTATTTTTCTTCAGTTTATTTTTTCTTATCTTTGATGGGCTTATTTAATAAAAAAATATATCTACTGTATATACTATATTTATCTACTACCTAAAAAAAAAAAAGAACATCAACATACATACTATATCCAATTGTAAATGTCTACATATATGTACAATGTCCAGAAATTTATTAGCTTTTTATTTATTTTATTTTATTTATTGTTTCTTTTTTTTCTGGACTATTTTGATAGTTATTTATTATTTTTCTTTGATTTACTTTTCGGATATACATATATACACAGTATAATGTCTATATATTCATACAAATACTTAATATACAGATACATTTAATGGTTAGCTAGCCACATTTAAGTATTTATTAAATAGCTGGAAGGAAATATATATGTACTTATATAGTTCGTTTATTTAGGTAGATACATTGTGCTACTTACATATACATATATGTATATTTATCAAAGATGAAAATATTCGATTTAATATTTGATTTTTCCATTTGCTTTCTTTTCGAATACATTTTATACTCATCGTAGGCATTATATGTATTGGAATGAATTATTTTTTGATAACCATAGATAATGAAAATTTTATGATAATGTATATTGTGTATTTATCATTTTCTCATATTATTAAATAAATATATAAAACAAAATTCTGGAGAAAAAACAATAAAATAAAAATAAAAAACTAAAAATATTATTCAAAAATTCATAATTCAAATAAATTTATATTCTGTTTATGTTCTGTTTATTGCCTCTTCCTGATTCTCGTATAGTAGTTCTCATGGTGTGTCTGCGTATAGTTTGTAGTAGGGAGTAGATCAAGTATTAAGAGAAAATGAATTTTCACTTATGAACGAAAATACGAGTGCATGGTATGGTCTGCAAGTTACTACAGCGTATATCGTACTATAGATAGATGCGAATAACCTGATTGCTACTGCTTACTGTCTCTTTCTGTTTCTCGTATACTTCTTTATGGTGTATAGTGCAAAGCAATTATAGAAGAGAAAATGAAGTTTTCTTACGAATCAAAATACAAAAGGTACTACTAATATGTACTACTAGCGTATATATGTACTACTGGTATGCAAGGTACTACTAGCGTACTCTTGTATTGTACTATTAGTTAGCTGCCATTGTTACTACTTACATTCTCTTTCTGTTTCTCGTATACTTCTTATAGTGTATAGTGCAAATCAACAAGCACGTATAAAGACGAAATGAATTTTTCTCATGAATTAAAATACGATTACATCAAGGTAATTGTACCATGCGGGTGGTTGATTAATTTTTCCTCTTTCAAATTCAATACGCCTAATTATTTATAATGATGTTGTTATTTATTTTTATGTTAATTTGATATACAAATTACACAATTTTGTAAGTTTTAGATAACAAAATTGAATGAAAAAAAAAAAAAAATTCTATACACAAATAATTACTTGTAGTTCAGATAAGCAAAGAGATGCTATATGAGTTAAGTTTGTGAATTTATATTTTTTAATTTTTTTTTTTTTTAATTTAGACTTTTTTATAATTATTAGAAGTATACAAATTTTTTCAAAATGCTATAGTGTTTTTTTATGTAAATTTTTTTTTGATAAATCGAAAAATTATTGCAAACATTATTTAATTTGTAATGTTGAAAAAAAAGAAATATTTCAAAAAATCAATTTCGAATCTCATTAAAAAATTTAAATAAATTTTTCTAGATTAAAATTTTCTATACATATACGAGTATACATATGTAAGTAAAGTGTAAATATAATTTTAATTGACACATACACATAATGAAATTTTTGACACGATATAAAAGAATATTGTATGTGTTTCACATCTTATGTGCAATATATTTTGGTCCATTTGAAATATCTCCCAAATGTAAGTGTTTTGTAAAAATTGATTATTTCATTACTGAATTGATTACTTTCTAATTTACATACTTAAACATAAATTGAGTTGTTAAAATTAAATTGTTCTTTTTTATATTACCTTTTTGTATTTTTATTATCCATTTTTATTGTGTTTTTATTTTTCAAAGATGACGGAACTGCTCGTGTTACATTACAATTTCCAGAATTTCGTGGAATACAAGCAAAATGTGAAATGGAAAATATTAATTTTAAAAAACTTGCAACAATAATACAACATTTGACACAATAAATTTTTTTTTTTTTTTGAGTTAATAATTGTTTGTTAATAATAGCATTAAAAACAAATAAAATATATAAATAATTTTTGTAATAAATTTATTATTTGCACTTTTAGACAGAGAGATATAGATATGATTTACTTGAATTAATGTATGAGAAGTAAGACAGTTTAAATTTATGTTCCAATTTTTGTAGAAGATAAAAGAATTCATATAGAAAACAAATCTTCAAATTATTTAAGAAACCCGATAATTTGATGTGAGTTTATGTGAGAATTGTAATTGTAATTGTAATTGAATTTTAAACATTTTAAGGATACAAAAATTTAAAGGATATATGATACCGTACGATATACGAAATACGAGTATGTCTATGTGTGTATACGATATGTAAGTTAAGTATTAACATGTAGATATAGTATACAGTATATATTCACTGAATTACATTTCTATTGTTGATTTTTTTTCTAATAATAATTTATCATATTTAAATATTTTCAATTGAATAATTATCCTTACATATGTATTTATGTTTACTCATGAATTCAAATATAATTTCTGCATATTAAAGTTGAACAAAGAAAAGTAGAAAAGAACAAATACAAATAGGCTTATAAATATTTTCTGTATCACAGTGAAATATTAAAGGCCCAAAATAGGAAAATAAATAACAAAACAAAAAACATATGTATGTATTTCGTTTCGTTCCAAAATCATAAATCATTTTGAAACATCATGAAAAGTGTCAAAAGTTTTTATATGTATTTTATGTTTTCACATCCTATTCTGTCCCGTGGTTCTTTCCTCAGGAACCAGGAAACTGTAACAGAAATCTTTTAATAAAAAAAAAAAATAATATTCATATTAAATAAAATTCAGAAAATCAATGAAAATCTCTCGATTGTCATTGTCATTACTATTACAATTGTAACATATTTAGCATTCTATTCGGTTTGGTGCACAATCGATTTATGATTTATATTATTTACTGGAACAAAAAGAAAAATGTGTTAATCGGATAATTTATCATTTTTGTTTATTTGTGACAGTGGGTATGTGGTTATTACACTAGGTGGTGTTGGTGTTGTGTTGACTGAAGGTATCTAGATATGCATATAAATGCGAGTATAAAATAAGTATACATTTTTGTATCAAAAGATATACTGTTTTATAGAGCAGCTAAGTGTTGGATGTTGGACATTTATTTTTCAAATCAGATTCGGAACCGACACTCTATACTTCAAAGCTTTAAAAAAATAACATTTTAGGCGTAAATGGCTCAATTCAAAAACACGTTTGGCTGATGTTACAATTACAATATAACAGCAAATTGAATTATCTACGTTCTTGTTCATTTTAAATCAATCATTTTCCATTTTAAATTCATCTCTGTCCATTTTGATCTCATATTCGTCCATTTTAAAGTAATATTTATTTTATGTCGAACTTTTATCGTACATTTTGAAATTATTTCTGACCATTTTGAACTTATCTCTGTCCATTTTAAATTCATTTTTGTTGAGTATGTTCATATGAACTGTTTTACTTATCGTAAAAATTTTTGCTTGTCATAAAAAGGAACTGTGATGTAATATTCAATGAATACTTTTTTGTATATTTAAAAAGTGAATAGAATTAATCAAATCTGTATAATAAAAGCGCCTACATAAATTAAAATCAATTATAATCAAATTAAGTCGATATATTATTTTAAAAATAATTTTTTTTTTTCTTCAAAAAATGTTATAAAATTGAAATTTATTTCAAATACATATTCGTTTTTTTTTTTTTTTCTTTCAAAGTTCATTCATACAATCGTACAATATAGGTACATTCATATATAAACAGTATTCGCATAGATACTATACGCGAGTTATTTATTAATAAATCATAAAATTCATTTGTCTGTTAGAATGTTTTTCCTGATAATAAATTTCATTATTTTATTGAGATTTATTGTTGAAAAAATAAATAAAGAAAAATAAAAATTGAAATAATAATAATACAAATATATTCGTATATACGAGTTATATAATCAAATTGTGAATTTTACTTTTATAATGTAAATTTTTTTGTACGTGAAAATTTAACATTCAATACTTGTTTGTATATATTCCCTAAAGCAAAATTGTTTTTTAATTTATTATCATGTACTACGTATGTCTATGTATGAATACGCATAATGTAAATTTGTATACACAACTAAATTTGTATAGTAATGCGTGAATTATTTCATTTTATGTAACGAGAATATTGAATCTAAATGTTATACCTAACGCATGTAAGTCGAATTTATTCCATTGATGAATCTCTTTCATCATAAACATACAAGCAGTGTATAAAGTATGTAGATATACATACGAGTGTAGTACAATTAATTGCTTTCATTTGTATTTTAATATTCACTTATTACATGATCTATGTGTGTATATATTCTTTCTAAAAATTCAAATAATTTATACAGTTTGCATACAAATTCTAAAATGAATTTTCCTTATAAAATACTTTACATGCATACCATATACGTACTTTTCTCATTCTCAATGGTTCATGTTGTAATAATTTCTATAATGATTCAAAGTGTTTATTAAGGAATTTTGTTTTTAAAAAAGAATTTGATTAAACACATTTATACGGTATACTTGTACGTTAGCATGTACATACTTACATTTGCCTCTATTTGCTTGAATTGTGAAGATAAATTGAATTTGGCGCCTGTTAAATCTACAAATAAGACTATACAATATCTAATCAAGAATAAAATTCAAATGTAAATTCAAATTTAAATGTATGCATTTATGTAATGTGTTTAATTCAAATACTAGTTTCAGTTAATTTGCATACATTTTAACTTCAAGTAATTAATGCAGAACAATATAATTACTTACTTAAGTATGTTCGATGGGACAAAAGTAATGTCATAATGTGAATTGTCTAGCATTTTGTTAGAAATGAAAAAAATATTGAACACTGTTTTTCATGGAAAATTTATTTGAAGGTTTGAAATTGCAAGGAGTACCTTGTAGGAGTAGAATTGTCTATCTGTAACGTGTAAAAGTCAAAACAAAATGACATTAGACGTCATTTGTAAAAATTATGTCACATTCACTTTAAGACAATATTTTTTTTTTGGCCTCACCCTATTTACCTATTTGTCATTTTTGTATGTATACAAAAATATTTGCATTATTATATACAGAAATACACTTAGTTACATACATACAATGCAGTATACATATTATATGCTATGAAGCTTATGTGTCATGAAAGGTGATAATGGTGGTCTTGATTTGTCACTCTTATAATGACAATATAAATTCAACAAATCAATTAATTCAATTATTTAAATTCATATCTTTAATAAATTGTTATCAAAATGATGTCAGTTATCAATTAAAAGTTAAAAGATCAACAATTTAATGAGGTCATCATCATATTCATGCAAAATACATATGTGTGTACATATGTGCTCGAATACTTATATTTTATTACACAATATGTATAATTCATAAAATAAATTTATAGATAGAATAAACTGATTTAATGCAATGTGAATGTGTTGATAAATTATAAAAAAACAAAAAAAAAATTATATACAATATTTCTTTTTAATTATTTGTTATCAAATTGAAAATATAAAATGAATAATTAATTATTATATATTATTATTTAAAATTAAAAGTTTTGAACTTGTGCAAAAAGATATTCTATTTTCATATAGCTATTTTGTAATTTTTTGTCTCCGTTCTTTCTTCTATCAGTTCATGCATTCAATAAATAAATGAAAAAAATATGTAATATGAAAATGTGATACTGAGCAAAAGTACATTTATCATATTGTATACAAGTAAAATATACTTGTATATGAGCATATGCTATAGTATACGCTACGCTAGTTGCTAGGTTGCTAGTATACGAGTAGTGTTTCACACCAAGTTTCACACATCGTGTTTAATCGTATTTTCATTTTTGAGAAAAAGTTGATATTCTCTCTGAGTATAGATTGCGATTTGCGAATATTGTAATTGTAAACAAAACAAACACGAAAAGTCAACTAACAATATTTTTTATTTTCTCCTCCTCCTACCTATATAGTATACAGTACGATAGTGCGACTAGTATTTTACATATCATGTCTAGGTAAGGTACTCGTATTTTTCTATATACTCGTATGTATAAAAGTTGATTTTCTCTCCTTAGAATTCGAATATTGTAAAGAAAACAAACACAGAAAATCAACTAAAAACATTTCATGATTGCTCCTCCTCCACCAATACGCTATGATAGTACGAATAGTATTTCAAATTTCACACATACAGTATACACACACAGTATCACTGGCTGTCAAGTTGAGTTGTCTTACAATTCATGACCGCATTGAATATGTTTCAACTCTCTTGAGATAGCTTAGAGCTTTTGCTTACAACTCACGACCGCAACGAATGTATTTAGGGCTTCATGTGCACTAGTTTTGTTTCTCATATTTTCATTTTATTTTCTCTCTTTAGTAGAATGCGATTGCGAATATCGAACATGATAAAACACGAAAAATCAACTAACAACATTTCATACTTGCTTCTCCCTTACCTATAGTATACGCTACGCTATTGCTATTATACGAGTAGTATTTCACTAATTTTTGAATTTTGAAGAAAAATTTCTTTTGAAATTATTTCAGATTCATTATAAAATTCACATTGATATATTTTTTTAAAAATTTCCTCTGATTTTGTTTTAATTTTGACAGACTGTATATGTATATCCAATTAAACGTTAGATCATCATTTACGGAGTAAAAACAAAAACGCATTATAAAATTACAAAATTAAAAATAATAAATAAATAAATAAAAATACATATGTATTTGGACAGAAAGTATGTATGTAATTAAAACGTATTGTCAGTGTGGTAATGGTGTGCGTGGTGGGTGATGTTATGGTATGGAATATATGTATATCATCTTATAAAATCCAATTAATATCTAAAAAGACAGGAAAAATAAAAAGAAAATTGATTTCTTTTATTATCAAATTAATTTTATTTTTTTATTTTTTACAACAAAATTTACCCATTCCCATATTTTTTCTTATGTCACATTAATTGTAATTTAAAAATTTCCATAAGTTTTATAGAGATATTTTTTTGACGTTTTTCTTTTCTATCTGTAAAGAATTTGTTCATTCTGGTAAGATGAAAGCATCAAGAAAAATCTATATGAGTAAACGAAAAAAAAAAACCTTAGTGAAGGAAAAAATTATTTTTTTTTTTGTAAATTCTTTGGAGATCTCAATGAAAATGTAATTGAACTTTTAGGTTTCTTTGTTTATTTTGCTCTTTTTTTTTTTTAGAAACGAAATGAAGAATGATAGTCATTAAATGAATTTTTTTTCCATTATTCTTACTGTGTAAAATTTTTTTAGTAAAAATTCTAGGATCCCTTTTTTTCTTTCCAGTGGTGTTTTGTAGATTTATAGCAGCGTAATATGAAAGACTAAAAATTAAAAAAAAAAAAAAAAATCAAAGAAAAACAATGCGAAAAAGAAGAAATGAAATTAAATCACCAGGCAGAGGATATTCATTGTAAATTCACTTCTCATTAATTATGAATACAAAATTTATATCATCATCGCGTTTCTACATAATTATTTCGTTTATTTTTTATGGAAGATAAAGATTTTTTAATTTTCTCATAGAATATTTTGTGTGTGAATTTTGATTTCTTTTCTGTGCGATTTCTGTTGTGTTTTCATTTGATCGCGAACTTGATTGTTTTCAATTTTTGTATAAAAAAATTTTTTCATAAATTTAATTCTATTTTTAAGACAACAATATACAAGGAATGAGAACATGAAAAAGTTTTCATTACAATTTTTTTTCAGATGTAGTAGTTGTATATGTAGCAATAATTAAATATTTTTCATGATTTCTTTTTGTATTTTTGTTCTATAGGTTCTAGTATGTTTTAAGGATTATTCGAAGTTAAAAAAATATATAGTATATATTTTTACATCAGAAAAAATTAATTAATTTATGTTTGATATTTTTTGATAAACGTTTTGTTTCAATATTCTTTAAACTTTTGAACTTTTCATAATTTAGTTTCGATTATACATATATAGGTCGTAAACATTTTTACAATTTCTGACATTAATAAAAATCTTTAGAAAAAAAAATCAGAATACTTTTTATATTATATGAGAGTCTTGTAAAATAATTTTTTGAAACTTTTTTGATTTTTCAAAATTGGTAAAAAAACTTGTCGTAAAATTTTTTTATTCATTTTCACAAAAATTAATTTTATTCAAAAGTTTTGTTCAAGATAATTCGTTTCTTTTTGATAGAAAATTAGGAGAGAATTAGGGTAAAATGAAAATTCGAAAAGTATAGTAAATTAGTATATATACAACTATGCATAAATATACTTTGTGATGAATACTCGTAAAATTGAAATTTTTATCGTGAATTATTTTCCAGTAAAATTTAGTTAGGCCTTTAAAGTTGCAGTGGTTATGGTTGATCCTACCACATCCACTGTACTTTAAAATATTTTTCAGACAGTTCAAGTGTAAATTGCGTCGGATCCTAGATGTAGATACATATAATCAAATCTCCTTAAAGCAAATTACAAATATCATCAAATCTGGATGCACTCCATCATAGAACATGGAATTGTTCATAAATTTCATTAGGTATATATGGTACACACTCTATGCTATGAACATCTAACGCTAGATAATAACAACATCCTTTTGATAGAGTAGAGTCATGAAAATTTCTAAACCTAAAATGTCCAAAAATACTATGAACTTTTTTCTCAGAAGTCATTCTATCTATTTACGCAAGAGTTTATACAGACAGACGATAACAAAAAGAACAAAACTATTACAAAAGTAAACATGAATGCATATATGTGTATGTATTTTTGATTCCGAAATCATTTTTCACGTCTTTAAAAATAAAAAAGCAAAAATTTACATAACAATAAATTTATATCTTCAAAAATTTACTTATTTTTTTGTTGTTGTTTTTTTACGTTACATTTTGTGATTTTTTTTTTATTATTTGTAACATTATCTATAGTGAATATGAGACAATAATTGTTATCCTCGATAAATTTTCAATTGACGTGATTCACACTCTATCCAGTTACAGTTGATATTTAACTAGATGTACATAGTTTATCTGTTTATC
Organism: Villa cingulata; assembly: GCA_951394055.1. Classification (NCBI taxonomy): domain Eukaryota; kingdom Metazoa; phylum Arthropoda; class Insecta; order Diptera; family Bombyliidae; genus Villa; species Villa cingulata. Next base: position 12,893,542 of record OX596020.1, on the reverse strand, counting down.
TATCTATATGTATACACTTGTGTGAATGAATGCCAAATTAAAAAAAAAACAGGATAACAACAAAAGAGTTGAAAATACAGATATTGCAAGGAAAAAAGAAAAATCAGAACAGACTAAAAATTTATTTACAAAAAAAACGTATTTCACGTATACTTTTACTCATTCATTTTTATTTATGCAAATTTTCGAATGAAATAAATTTATTTGATTTTTTCAGCAACAAAACGCGTACTTTATATGCAGATGATTTTGTTTGCTTATTGTTTGGTATTTGTGTGTTGCTTGTGTATGTATATGCTAAGTTTTTTATTTTTGTTATTACAAATTAAAATTCTCCATTTGAAATTCTATTTTCATTTCTTAAAGCCATAATATATGAGAATATACGCTATCGTATACTCTATGCTTGTAAGAGTAGTATGTGTGTATTCTATTTCTATACATCATGTGTACTCGTATTTTCATTCTTGAAAATAAGTTGATTTTCTCTCTGAGTACAATGCGAATATTGTACATGATAAATGAAATACACGGAAAATGAACTAACAACATTTAATATTTTCTCTTCTTCTTCTACTCTATTTTCTATACATACTCTTTAGCACTATGGAAGCCATTGACGTATCAGTAGTATACACTATAATATCAAGAGTAGTTTTCTTGTTTATAAAAAGTTGATTTTCTCTCCTTCTTAAAATGCGAATATTATGAACAAAACAAACTCAAAAAATCAACTAACAACAATTTTTACTTCCTCCTCCTCCTATATCGAGTACGATAGTATCGATAGTATGAGTAGCATTCTACACACCATGTGTACTCATACTCGTATTTTTCTTGTTTATAAACAGTTAATTTTCTCTCCTAAGTGGAATGCGATGCGAATATTGTGAATAAACCAAACACAAAAAATCAACTAACAACATTTTATGATTGCTCTTCCCTCTACCTGTAGTATACGCTGTTTATCCATGTTTGTCCATGTGTACTTATTTTTGAATTTTCATTTTGAAACTTCTTTTAATCGGGCAATCCACTACCCACCACTGCACATTATACCTTCTTATATAAATATAGTATTCTTATAAATGTACATTCATGTTTGTAGTCATCGTTTTTAAAAATGAATTTTGTTTATTTTGATAATAATGAAAAATATATGATTGTAATTTGTGTGTTATTAAATGTGTTTAGAAATGCGAATAATAATAATAAAATATAAATCAAAGAGAAAAATAAAACTTTAAATGCACAGCATGCGTATATCCGTTAATAGTTTTTAAATAGCAAAAAGCAAAACAAAAATACAATTACGAATTTAAAAAAAAAATTTTTTTTTTTTTTTAGAAATTCGAAAGAAAATTATTTTATAAACACACAAATAATAATACATGAAATATAAAAATAAATGAAATTCTTATACAATATACCACTGTCAGTTATTATAGAAAAAGTTTTCAGACGCATAGCAACAACTATATTTATTTATTTTTATATGGATAGAAGATATGCATAGTCAATAACACATTTTGTTCTTTTTGTATGTGATTCGATTCTTTGATAAAAAAAAGAAAAAACTAATATAAGAGTTGAACAAATATCTATGTATCAATATCTAGCTACATAAGTGAATGGAGTTCATTATGAAGAAAATCCACAATATATAAAAATTCTCTCATATATGTAGATATATCTTGAATTAATTTTCAAATACACAATTCAATTGTTGGTTATATAAATTTATATTTTATTTTTCCAGGTGAAAATTCATTTTAAAAGAAATTTTCTCTCATGTGAAATTATACAAAAAATATATTCGATTTATTAATTACAAACATTTATTGCATATTTATTACAATATTTATTTACATACACACATATTTTATAGAATGAAAAATAATAATTTAATGAATTTATATTAAATGTAATTAAATTTGCATTTTTATTAACATATATGAGTACCTACATTTCTTGATAATAATTTTCATTATTTTACGATCTTATCATATTTAATTAAATATTTATTTAAACAATACACATATGGTATCAGTTAAAATTAAAATTATGAACTTGTATACAACATTTGTAATAAAGTAATTTGTTATTTTAATTAAATTATATTTTATAATCACTCGACTAGTATTTAATCAAATAGTTTATTTGTGTATTCATTTTATAAATTGAAAATAATTAATTCAAAACTTAAAGAAAAATGCACTTGGATTGTGTGTTTATTTTTCTAATTATTTATTCTATAATAAAATTAACAAAACTATGTGATAAAATTTGATTTTAATGTTGTTCAAGAAATTTTCAGAATCATTTTCAATATTAAATAAATACAAGATGATTTCATTGGATTTGATTCAAATGTAAAAATAACGAAAAAGTAGGTAAGCGACTGGGAAATGTTGGTACTTTATACAAATACGATTAGAATCACATTCCATTATGTTATACAGAAAATGTTTTAAATATAATAATTTAGAGTAATTATTATTAGAGAGACTTTTTTCATTTTTTAAAAAGTGTGACCAGTGTGGATATATCCAATTGATAAAAAATCAATTCAAGAAAATGTTCCTAAGGTTTAATCAAAGGCGACATGATAGACAAAAATTCGAAGAGGACTTGAAAACATTAGGTGTAAGTAAGATGATAACACAGGACAAGAGCTCATGGGGACGTACAACTAGATGAGTCGAGAGCCGACTCGAGTAAATAGGAAAAGGTATAAGGAAGAAGAAAAATAAAACTCCTAAGGCTTAATCATGTTTAATCAATTTATATCATCGGAGAGTTAATCAAACTGAGAGTTAATGTTCATGATGTATTTTCAATTCGATATCGAATTGTTTATATCAATATTTTAATACTCTTCGAATGTATAAGATATTACTTATGTGAAATGTAGATTAGATATACTGTAACAAATTTGAACATCATTATTTTTGCTATATTAATTTGCTAATTTTCGTTTATCATAAAATTCATTTTTGTTTGTCATTTTTTTCTATTTTATGTTCAAAAATTTTTCTCACATCACTGATTTTTACCATACATTAGACTTAAAAAAAAAAAAAATTGAATTTTAAGTGAAATCAATTTTATGAAATTTTTATACATAATTTAATATATATTTTATGTAAATTATATATTTTATTTTATTAACTTCTTTCTTCTATACAAAATTTAAATAGTCTGCAATCCATTTGTAGACATACATAACATAAGAGTTATACGTATACGTATAATACATAAACTCTATCTAATGTACTTTTGACTATTACTCGTATTCGTATTGTTAAAACTTCATATTCTTATAAAAATTTCCTTATACGAAAAACTTTTAACTTCAAAATAAAAAGATAAATTTTATATACATATATATATTTTTACACATACATCTGTAAAATTTCATTGTAAAATTTCTATTAGATACTCGTATATATGTTTTATCCATGGGTGTATACGCAATGTACGTACATATACTCGTACAGTGTAAATATTACAGTATAACTTTCTTTAACTTGACTTTTATAAAGTTTTTTTTTTGTTTTTTTAAATAATATAAGATGAATTATATATTGCAGATAAAATGTATACATAATTCAATAAAACTGTCATTCGTTTATTGTATGAATTACTGACTGTACTACTGTAGCACTGTAGTATAGGTATACATATAGTACTGTACTCGAATAATACTCGTACAACGTATATAATAACGTAAAATATGAATCGTTTGAATTGAATGTAAGAGTACATTACTTTTATACGTATGTACATATGTATATAAAATGAGAATTAATTCAAAAGAAATAATTTTTATTTACAATTACATACATGTAGATATACAATGTATCCTGAACGTATATGTATTTTTTTTTCTATTTTATTCTCATATTTATTCAATCGCACATCTATTTAATATGTATATTTTATCTATTATCTTTTATCTTTTATTATTGAAAATAAATTTTCAAAAATTTTCAATTTTATAATTATATAATTCTTTTTTACATTTGATTTTATTTTGTTTTTTATAAAAACAAAAGATTTTAAATTAAAAATTGAAGCAAATGAATGGAATTATAAATTTTAATGATATGAACACACCACACAAGTGTTATATGTATGTACACGAATATGAGTTAAATATAAATCATAAAAACTGATAATCATATAATGTATCTATAATTATAATAAAAAGGATAATAATAAATATTTCATTATTTCAAATTAATTTTAATTAAATCTATAAAGTGTTTACATCATATTCATATGTATGTGTTTGTTCAATTCTTTTCCTATACCTATACTCATGTTACATTTTTATATAATTTTTCATTTTTATCTTATTACTCGTGTAATAAAACTTTCATCAATATATACAAATATTCTTATATATGCGTAGATTAATTTTCTCAAACATTATAATATTCTCAGTAATATGTAATATTCATTTGCTTATTTATATGTTCATTGATGAATTTATTATACAAAATTATACAAATCATATTAAATACATACGACATATGCACATAATACATCATGTATGTACATATGATGTGAATTTCTTTATTAAAAATATGAGATACAATAATCATGAATTTCAGAAATATGTGTAAACGCACATATCATAATAATATGTAAGTTTTTGTGCATGTTATAATGGTAAAAATGAAAACTAAGTATATATGTAAATGTGTGAATATTTATCTGGAAATAAGAAAAAAAAAATTTCTACCCCATATTTTATAATAAAAATGATTTTCAACACATCATTTTGACAAATAAATGCTATCATATGATTATTTTTCGTAATTAATGTAACATTATGTCAACATAACTTACATAAATATGGGTACTCGTATATTCAATGTATATATTTTCTTTTAATTTAATTCAGTGTGTTGCATACATTAAATGCGATCCATATAATGTGCCTATCCTATATAGTCAGCCACAAAACATTTTATTTACATATGAGTATACGTATGAAATTTTCAACCAGAAAAAATTTTTTTCCAAAAAAATAAACCAACAACAAAAAAGGAAGAAAATCATTTTTTTTACAGGAAATGATTGTTCATATGTTCATTCTATTTAATTGTCACATATTTCTCTTAAATTTGTTTATATGTGTAGCATGTAGCATATTAACATACGAGTATACCGAACGCATATAATGTACATATTTCTTTTTCGAATTTATCATTTTTTTTTTTTTCATTTATTCACTTCTTTTATTTACTCTAGCTGGTTGTGATTGTGATTTTTCGTTCTGTTTTATTATTATTATGTATTTTTATCCGCAAATATCTCTATCTATATATACATTTTATTATAATCACATATAACCAACATCATAAACAAATTTCTATGTGTAATCAGATTATTTTTCATTATTATTTTTAATTCATTTTTTTGTTTGTTTTCTTCTTCTTCTTTATCATTTCTCAATTTTATTTTACATATTATACTATATTTTATTTGTGTTGTTATTATAGAGAGAATGCGTTAGTGAAATTTCTTTCGAGTTTTTTTTTTCTCTCTTGAAGTATTTAATAACAAATGTGATAAATCATTTTGTCCATCGTAAATAATTAAAGATGCCATATTAAATTATAAGAGCCAACCAGCATCATCATCATCATGATCATCATCATCGCAAATATTTTGTATGTACATGAAGTACATATGTATATGTATTTATGTACATATTTTCTTTATTACTTATTCATTTCAATGATTGTCATTGCATTTATATACAAAATTACAGATTACAGATGAAAAATATATTATATTTCAAATAACAGAATATATTTTTCTATTTTTATTTTTATTTATTTTTCTGTAATCCAAAATAAAAAAAGGGTGTTATAAAATATACGCGCGATGACATTTCTTGTGATTAAAAAGGACATATCACAATTTTGTGTGGCGTGTGGATTGCAAACATTTTCAAAAAAGATAATTACTCGTATATGTATACTATAGAGGTAAATGAGAATTTTTTGAAGAAAAAAAAAAAATCATATGAATAAAATTTGCTCATCGCTACACATAATAAAAACATATATAATAATTGTGATATAGTCATTTGTTTATATTCTGAAATATTGGAATTGATCTTAGTCTTAGATATAAATAAGACACCCTATACCCCATACACCTATTTTCGTATATACACAATGAATTTAAATTAAAATATCTATATACAGATACACATATATTCGTTAATTCGTTGAAATGTGAATGATTCATAAAAATTTCATTTTTTATATTTTAAATTACTAGAATTTTATTTCGTTTTTTTTTTTTTGTCATTTTCAAAAATTATTTTTAATCGATTAAAAAAATTTTTCTGATGCTGGATGACAAATTGTAAGAATTATAAATATTGTACAAAATATCTATAATTATATGACAAATTAAAAGGTTAATAATCAGATCATCAGAATGTTTTATGTATAGAATAAAATGTAAATAAAATTCGAAAAATAAATAATTGAGTTATAAATATCAGGATTAGTAATTTTATTACTAAAAGAAAATTCTAAAAGTTGAATATTTTGTATCTTATTAGTATTACACCTATCAAATACCTACTTATGTATCTGCTCGTATATACAAGTATGATATAACGTATGTATTTACTTGTTTGTTCCAAAGATAAGTACATTAAATTTTATTGATTGAAGGGCTGAGATGATGTCACAATACACTTTTTAAGTTATTGGACTTCAAAGTTTTTCTTTGATATTATTTTTCTAAGTGAATATATCATTATCGCATGAAGGAAACATGGAAATTATGATAGATATAGGAGGTCACACTCAACGTCGTTAGATTTATATACACTTAAAATTTTCATCTCACTGAAAAACAGAATTTATTCACATTTGGCGGTTAACACCTTCTTCATCTCAGCCCTTCAATTTTCTGTGCTTCATATTTAAATATCTCCGATAAATTGAATACTCTTTATTTTTAATTATACAATTAGAAAACAAATTAATTCGAACAATGAAAACTGATGTATAAATAATTAATTACTATTAGTACACGGACATAATGTAGAAACTAGAAACATGTGTACTGAACAGATATAATGTATGTTTTATATAAATCTGATTTTAATTTTTACAATAATAATTCTGATCAAAATGAAAATATGTATTAATTGTAGCACATATCATAAATTGAAATTGTGAAATATTATATCACAATCACACCATCGATCTTGTACTTCCAAAAATGGTAAAATATTACACATTATGTTACAAGTACATATAACACTATATTTGGTCATGTTACATCTAACATATAATTAATTTGTTATATTTTAACGTCTTTCTATTATACCAAGACTCTGAAAAATTAATAGAGAATTAGAAACTATACATTTACTCGTATATAGTTCAAAAGAACCGCTTGCATTTATAACAAATTCTTAAAATTAAAAAAATATCATTAAAAATATATTGTCATCATACCATACCACCAAACAACATCAATAATTATTAATTATTGCGTATACACTAAATTATAATTAATTATTTTTGTTTGCCTCTTATACATTTTACGTGCTTGTATTAATTAAAATATAAATTTTAGTATAGTTTTGATCAATTTTACAACAATACATATATGTTGAAATTAATTGAAAGTGGTGTATGACTTTGTAATAATGCGTATAATGAATATACCGTGTATATCCATTTGTTTTACACAATCTATAATTTATCATGATGCGTATAAATAAATAATTTCTCATTAGAAAAAAAAAAAAAATTGTGAAATACATATGTGCAAAATTATAGCACTGTGCATTACTTTGAGGTGTAATATATGAATTTGTATAAAATTTAATAAACATGGTAATTAAAATTAAATACTTTTGTACCTATGTATGTAATGTACATATTTAATATTAACTGTGCATTTCTTTTCTAGAATATTGAAATATATGGTCTATCATATTAGTTGAACAGATAAGTTTATATTAAATTACTTTATATATTAATTTCTCATTTATATTTTAATTCAATTTTCATGATGTTTTCTTCCACTTATCTTTGAGTAAGTAACGTAAAAAAAATAAATTTTCATTACAAAATTGTTTCTAATTATTTCTTTTACCTTTCACTATTGATATTTTTTCGATATCTGGGGATGTGTTTATGTACAAAAATTATTTAAAAATATAGTTAAATCCATTGAAACAAACCAAAATAATACTTTTTTTCTGTTTATAATCCCAGTAGGAGATATTATTTGTTTTTAATTTTTTTTTATTTTTATTTTTTGTTGATAAGTGTTAAAATATAAAAACAGAAAATTAAAAGAGGATGTATAATTTTTAATATGATTTTTTTTTTCAATTTTTTTGTAACAAGTAGAGAAAAAAATATTTCTATATACATGCTACAGGGAATAACGTACTATGTATTTGGCTTTGTGAGAATTATTAGATATTATTTACTTCCATATGTATAATTGTTTTTAGCTTTATTTTATTTATATTTATATTAATTGCTACATGCTGACATATTGATACATTTAAATATTTGATTATATAGACCAGATGAGATACAGTTTTACCAGTTTTACCCTTTTGTATACTACATTTAATGACAGCTTTATTGAATATGAAAATAATTCAAACTCACATAACGTAAAATTGTGCCTGTTCCAATATTATATGTTTTTTTATGGAAATACGATGAAGATAATAACGAAGAGGTGATGACATCAAGAAGGTTCATGTAATTGATTTGATACATACATGATGGTAAATAAAGTAAAATAGTAAACACAAAATAAATACATTATCAAAAGAGGGTTTTTTTTAAAAATTAATAAATAAATACAACCGCAAATTAACTACGCTAATGAAAAATATGATTATATTGAATGTTTACATAGAAGTAATTTGATAATTTTTTTTAAAGGTTTTGAATAAAAGTTCGTTTTTTTGTAGAATCTTCATACCAAAGTTTATTGTGAATTTAGAAATTTGTAACAAAATGGTAGCACCGTTAAAGTGATAAAAACATGATACGAAAACGGGGGTATTTAAATTTGAAATTTACCTAGGAAGATGAAAATCTTTTGAAAATTGAAGTGAAAAACTGTGGAAAAACCCTGTGAAATGAAAAACAATGAAATTTTAGATTTGGCTCAATTCAGTTTTGTCGTCAGAAACAGACAGAGTGAGACAGAGTGATGCAAAATGGCAAAATGATGAAAATTGAAAAATGTTCTTTGCTCAATGCAATGCCAGCAAGCCAGCAAAAAGCAACAGCATCAGCAAGAGCAACAGCAAATCAGCAATGCTTATTGCTCCGAATCCGAAAGTCCGATCCGAATTTAATTTCTCTATCTCTTCTTCTCTATTCGTTTTCTCAAAAATTCAAATTCAATTCAACCAACGCCACTACACTAACCGCAGGCAAAGCAACAAACAACATCCAACAACCAAGAACAAGAACCAGCCACCATAAAATCAAGTATGAAAAGAAAAGTATGTTTTGTGTTTGCGTAGGTGAATTGATACATATATACTTATCTTCCATATATACATTTTCCATACATATATGTACATTACAGTATCAACCAAAACCAACAGTACAGTACGTACTCGTACAGTATCCATCCATACCACACCATACAGGTAAAATAGAAATAGAGTGGAAAGGGAAAAGGTGAGTTGTTGTTGTTGAGTTCTTCCTTGTGTCTTATGTGTTTTATATACCATACGAAATATATTAATAGCTCTTATAAATAAATAATAATAATAACTCTTTTTTGATTGAAAATTGATTTACGAAATATGCGCATGACACACGATGAGTCTTATGCAGTGTTGCCAGGTCCTAGACCTTGGAATTCCCTCAACTGTCTTCTATTTTTCCCTCATTTTCCCACGATAATCACAAAATTTATCTTTTTTTTCCCTCTCTAAGAAAATTATACTTAAATTTCTTACTTTGTTACTTTTATTACAAAAAACAAAAATACAACAAATAATAAAATAAAGAATAAAAAAAACAAAACAACAAAAATAACAAAAATTATTAATTCAAATCACATAAAACAAAATAAAATATAAAAATTTGTAGTTGAATTAAAAAAAAATTATTTGTATAAATTCTCATTCATTTTTTTTTTTATATGGCATTCTGTTGGCTTAAAAGTTCTACAGTCTATTTTATCATCATGAAACGAAGATCTTACCACGCAAATTGCATTTAAGCTATCTTCTCCTAAACGATTTCTTTTTTTTTTTTGTTTTTACGTCCGTTACCATTGAAAAAATTCTTTCTGATTCCGCATTAGAATGTCGAAATGTGGCGACATAACGATAAAGTTGTAACAAATTTCTAACATTATTGTAGCTTAAAATTTCTTTTCAAAATTGTTTCACATTTAAATAGCTAAATGGTATATTTTGTGGTGCTAGACTTAGATTTAACTGCTAAAATGCAATCACAATGATTAGCAGCAGCTGCAAAATTTAAACATTAAGACATTTAAATAATCAGATTTTTATTATTGGAATATATTTATGTTTGATGTTCTGATTTAATTGTTTTTGCACTTTGTTTTTCATAATTTGATTTTTCCCTCGTTTTTGTTCTTGCCTATTAAAAGTTTCCCTTTTTCTCTTTTTCAAATTGTTGGCTCTGAAATTCCCTCGATCTGGCATCACTGGTCTTATGTCGTATATCGTATTCGTATTCGTATACGTGTTACGTTTACGTGTATTGTTTTTATATAAGATTTTTAATATCTAATTTCTATTGCATGCAAAATTATGCACTTATTTTTGGATCTACTACACACTTATTTTAAAAACAGTATAATAGATTTTGCTTAATTTGAAAATTGAAAGTTGTTCAGCGGTCAGCTATGTTCACCGTTCAGGCGTTCAGGTTTAGCCATTCAGTTTTGTTTGAAGTATACAGAATTACTACAATTACATCAAACACCACATCAACTCAACATAACCATTGATTAATAAAGACATAACATAAATAATTGTCTTTATTAATCAATGACATAACATTCGCATCAACATTACACACACCATTGATTGAAGATTGAACATTCGCTTCGCATTCACATTTGTTTTTATTTGAGAATTGAGAATATAAAGAACTAGAGATAGAGAAAATAAAACAAATATTGCAATTCCGCAATCCGCATAGTTATTGTTTGTTATTGTTATGCATGCTGATGAAGAGGAGTTGGCGATGAACGCATACGCAAACGCAACACAGCGCAGTATTGCACCAAAGACCAAAGTCAGCAGTAAGTACTCAGTTAATACTTAGTAGTTAGTACTTAGTAGTAGATATGTATGTAAGCAAGTATTGTCAGCCAAGCCCAACCCAATGCAAAGCAGCAAAGCGAATGCAGCAGCAGCAAAATATTTGAACAGCAACAGCAGAAGCAGATGAGCAGATGAATGAGCATTGATTTGAGTTGAGGAAATGAGGAGATTGAGCTTGAGTGAAATAACAAATAAATATGAAAATGAAATGAAATAAAAATAATCAGTTTATTGAGAACTGTGTATCCACTGTGTATCAAGTAATAAATAAAACAATATAAAATAAAATAAATTTGATAAAAATAATAGTGAAAAGCAGATGAAGTGAATTATGTTTTCAATATATTCCGTCTATTTTATTATTGTATAAAAAAAATATTCCAAAAATATAATTATTCAAATTATTGTGTTCTATATGTGAGAAGATTTTGGTGTTAAAATACACAACTGCAACTACCCAACTAGCTGGCTATTTCTTATATTAGTCTAGTTCTAGTTGAACGTTCCTTAGAGGTTAGTATACAGTAGAAACCGATAATAAAATATACTATATTCTATAATGTGATTATATCATATAAAAAAATATTACTTTAAATATCAGATATATTTTACAAAAATCATTATTTTACGAAAAACATTTGATCACAAATGATGTTTTCTCGAAAAATAAAATAAGATTTTTAAAAAAAATTAAATTGTGATGAATTGCATAAACATTATATATAAATAAATGGACGTGTGATACTAAAGTGCAATGAAATAAATATCCAATTGTTTTGTAGTTTAAATTTGCATTCCTGAAATAAAATGAAAATATAAAAAAATCAACTTTAGTGAATTATTATTAACGTTTTATAAAAAAATTCTTTCGGTTTTTAACGAAACAAAATTATTATCTACCATGAAAATTTTAAAATCATCTATATAACTAATTTTAATTGAATAATGAATGATTTTTAATGAATTTTGAATTTTCTACAGTGTGTGTACGCCGCCACGGTAATATAGTGAAGTAAAAGTGAAAATTAATTTAATTATTTTCACTTGTTTTTTATTATTTCGGCCATTTGAAGTGATTATCGAAATAATCAATAAAAACAAAGTCATCATACATACAAACCTTAACAAACATATCGGATATACATTGTCAAACAAAATAAAACAAAAAACGAATAAAAAAAAATGACACCAGACGAAATCGTTTTTTTTTCTTAAATTATTTTCCTCTGTGGTTTTAGATATATGTATGTAATATATGTACTTTACAGTTTACATACGTAGCTATTAATACAGGGCAAAAATAGATATAATGTATGTACTTATTTTATTTGCATAAGGTTATTTTGTATTTATCTGAACCTGGAAGTATGTAAGTACATAAATATCTCTACCTGCACGTTATCTACTTGTCTACGTTTTGTTTTGCTTTGTTTATAATGATGATAACATACATAGTTGTATGTAAACGTTTTTGAAAATTATTACAAAAATATAAAATTTATACAAACTCCACTGTATACGTGACTGTACTGTATATCCAGTGTATGTAAGCAATTAAAATTCTTTGTACTTTTTTTAATTTATTGATTAGTTACTACCGCCGTTATAAATTAAATGAAATTCATATAAATAAACATTTCACAGTGTCTGTCAAATATATACACATGTATTAACAAATAAATTGTGCTCAAGTGTAAATAAAAACGAAATTTTAAAAATTTAATTCTTCATAATTATTGTTTTAAAAAATATGCAATTTATTGAAAAAATCAAACAATTGTGCATGAATTAAATAAATATAAATAATATATGTAATTCAAAATTTTCAGAAAAATTTAATAAATAAAAATTCAAAATAAAATTAAATTCGTATTTTTGCCGGTTCCGGCATTTTATATTTTCTTGTTCTTGATTTATTTATTTATATTTTTTTTTTTCTTGTTTCTACTTCAATAATCAGTGATTTATTCAATATTATAGAAGAACTAAAAAGCAGGAAAATTTTGTTTGTAATGCGCATACGACAATTTTCCCATATTTTTTTAACAGATTAACGTCTATAGCAATAGCTAAATGTATTGACTTGACTTGCCATGTTATTGCTTTATTGTACAATCTAATAAATCGTAACTAACATTTTGTATGTAAATAAAACATCCTGTCTGACAGACGGTTCGATTCGTTTGTGCATTCAAGTTGTCTTGTTTTGTCAGTCAGTCAATTATTCGTATAATATAACATCAACATTAAACATGTTGCTGTCGTATATGTGAAAATTCATGCAATATATGTATGAGTATGATTCGTGTAAAATTTCGAGACTCGTTCGTAAATTGATTGATTGATAGAATAGAGGGACATCATTGATGTATGACACAGAAAACAAACAAAACTACATACAAATACAATTTAACATCATACAAGACAGCATATGAATGAAAATAAAAAAAACAGTGCTAGCAGTAAACATTAGACTATATAAAATATAAATGTTTTATTGCTGGTGAAGTGATTTTTTTGTTGTTGTTAAAAACATAAAAGAACAAACCAGACAGGAAGCTTTAAAAAAATTAAATAACAAATAAATACATACATATACATATGTATAATGTTTATATTACATGACAAACGATAGAAAATTTCGTTTGAAATTATGTCCACAATTTAAAAATAACAACAAACACGTTACCGTTATTTGAAGGAGAATGAGAGAAAATAGTTAAAAAAAAAAATCAGTGTAAGTTTTTATTATAATTTGAACCGTGAAAAAGTCCATTAACCTTGTCATTATATAAATAATAATCTCATATATACATATGTACATATTATGTACGCATAATGTAACTATATATAGGATAATAAATTTATATGTATTGTTGTATTTACAAGAGTAAAATAATTGAAAATATAAACAATTCGAAATTCGAACTATATATGTATGTATAACAAATAAAAAATCCCATTATTTTATTACACACTGCAGATACCTACACAGCACAAAAGGAATAACGAAAAATAAAATAACAAATAAAATAAAATAAAACAGAATAACAATAATGTAATTTATTGTTTGTTTATTCTCTGTTATTTTTGAAATTTACAAATTAATGAATATTTTAGAAAATAAAAATAATATGATTACATATTTAAAAAGGCGAACAACACAAATTGAAATGAATTAATGTAAGTATTTGAACAATAATAACAAGTAGAAATGTAGAAATTAATTAATTGATTATTTTTATTGTAGTAATGACAGAGGTAGTAGCAGTATTAGTATAGTAATAAGTAATAAGTATAACATAAAGAGTGTATAAAGAGTGGTAATATTTAATTAAATAATTTTTTATAATAATAGATAATAATATTAATTTTATTACCTAATTTTGAATTTTATTTTGAATTTTAAATTGAATTTCAGTAAAAATGGTGAATTATATATTTACTCATATCAGAACAACGTTTTGGCTCTCTGTTCTTCCATAAAAAGAGCGCTACTCTCTTCTTTTTGGCTTCTGATCTTTACCGACTATTAAAAAAACAAGTTTGTTTTCTCCTAGTCCAAAGAGTGAAAACTAGAAGAGTTGATCACAAATAGAAATGGGAATAGGTCAAAGAAAAATATGAAGAATAAGAATACAAAATTAATAACTCAGTTCTTTTATATTAATCAAACGATTTTCATAGGAATCGATCAATAAAATTATTCATTACAATATTATAAAATTATGTAAAATGCTCTTAAAAAAATAATATCACAACGCATTGAATGCATAAATTTCAGATCTGAAGATCTTATTTTCAAACATCCGAATATAATAGAAAATATATAATTTCCTGTTATAAACATTTTTGTGATAATAATGGTTTCATAATTAGTTCAAAATAATAGTTATATTTTCAATACATAAAGTTTTAGAATAATTTTTAATTAAATTGATTTAAATGAAATAAAGATTGAAAATGCATATGCATGCGCGTATATGTAAATAATTACAAAAATTATTATCAGAAATTTCAATCAATAAGTGCATCTATATAAAGTTTATCGCTGCATTATATAATTTTTATTAAGTACATTTATTTATTGTGTTAGATTTTTACTTAATAATAATTATAATCTGTAAAAATAATGCTTTAAATATAAATTTAACTTTATAATGACTATTCTATGTGTCAAGCTTTAAGATTATATTCTCAGAAACAAATATCAATAGTGATGCAATCATATGAAATGTCTACAATACAATGTGTTTTTCCAATCGATTTTCGGTAGGCACATATATTCCAAAAGAATAGTTATGATGTTTTGTCAAAAGAACAATGCGATATGGGAACTATTTTTTTTTTAAAGTATTCTGTATCTTGATAAAGGCAATATCATCCGAGGAGATTGTGAAAATTTATCAAACAATTAATAATGAACGTGGGTTTTAACTGGAATGCTTTCTTGACTCTAATAATTATCATGAATGCACATACAGTTTAACAACCGAGCTCCCTCCTAAATACATATTTATACACACTAAGAATTCAGAATTAGATTATTTTGAATTTTTAAAAAAATCACAATTAGTTGTCGTTAGGCTGATAATAATTAAGTTCAAAATGCAAACTCCATTTAAGAACAATATATCACAATTATTTTTCTCAAGATTTTTGTATGAAATAATAACGAAAATAACAAAACAATATCATATACATACTTGTAAAAATAAAAAAAAAAAGAAAAACCGTATTCCATATACAAATTGTGAATATGTGAATAGGGTTACAATTTCAATTTATTCACTACCAAAATTTATGGTTTGTTTACATATTTATGCATCCTTTAGTAGATGATATGGGGTCACTGACTTCAAAGTTTTTGTCTTTTTATTTTTTATTTTTTTAAGCGAAAATTTTAATGAAAACATTTTTGATAAGACCAGCTTCAGTCCCGCCCAATCTATTTTGTGGTGTTTTTCCTTTTAATAAAAGTCATCAAATATACTCGTAGCTAGTACACAAAAGTTTGTTGAGCATAAAATTCAAGAACCCCCCCATAAGTTTTCATATAGTAGTACATATATAAATATGTGTACATGTGTTACTTTAGTTTTTATGATGGTGTTGGGAATGATGATGATGTTGAAGATGATGATGATATATAGATGAAGATAAAGATAAAAGTAAAATATAAAAAAGTAATCATAATTCCTTATGCTATTATATGTAGATGTGATGTGATGCGATTTGTATATGAATGGTTGAAAACGATCGTCAACATTTTTCCAAAAAAAAAAAATTGTATAAGGATACAAATAAACAAACTTATTTACTCAGAAATGACATTTTCATTTGAATATTTTCATTTCATATTTGAAATTTTTCATTATTTTCCCTAAGAAATGATAAAATAAAATAAAAAATCGATTTATACATACATATGTACATACATACATAATATAGGAATGAAGAAAACTTTAACCCCTTTTTTGTTGTATACATACATATTTGAAATGAAATTATATTATAAAAATGAAAATAATCATATTTTTGAGTTAAAATTTCATTTTAATCAATTTTTCTTTTTGATGTTGATGTTGATGACGATGAATGACGACCTAAAAATTTTATTTCCTTAACGTTCTAAATCTTAACTTAAAAAACTGGGCAAAGAAATAAAAAAACATTCAAAGAATAAAAAGAAAAAACCAAAATTGTAGAAATTATTTTTGAATTTCAAAAATATACTGTACATAAATGCTTCACTTAAATTTATTTTTCATTCTTAATCATAAAAAGAACTCATATAAGACATCATATATGTATATAGATGAATGGATAGATATGGATATCAGACATCTACATAGATCTAGTATTTTTTTTTCTGTCAGTCACCAATTGACAGATACAGGTACCATGATGGAAATTAAATTTTATTTTTGTTTCATTTTTTTTTGCTTTCCTATATCTGTTTGTATAAACTTTCTGTTTTTTTTTTTTTTTTCTAGCACATTAAATTATCTTTTTTTACATTTTAATGATTTTTCTTTAACTTCTTTTCAGTTCACTTTCATTTGGCTGGTTTGTGTTTTTTTGTGTGTGGTTGTACATAGTTACTAAGTCCCATTTCTTATTTTATGCCCACAATATAACATATACATTTTCAATATAATTTCATCCATTTTGTTATCTTCTTTTTTTTTTTCGAACAGTGTGTACCATTATTTTACTTTCATTTTCCTTTTATAATACTGTCCAGACTTTAAGGATGATTATACTTATACACATGTACATATACATATGTATATATCGTTGTTGCAAACTTTCTTTCATTTAATATCCTTTTATTTTTCTGTATATTGTTCTTATATTATTCTTTTGATTTGTATTTTGTTGCGGCATTTTATTTTATCTTTTAGGATAGAATGATTGGGAATAAGTAATTTTTATCTTCACCTTGATATCTATACGTACGCTCTACATGTATATGTACTAACATATAATGTAGAGTAGAGTAGAATTAAGTATGTACATAGAAACATAGATATATACACTTTCGTTTTATTATTATCATTGATGCGTGGCATTTTATTTTCACTTACTTATACGTATTTCTTCGTTTTTTTTTTTTTTGTTTTTATTTGTTCAAACACCTTTCATTTCTTCTAAGATTTTCATGTTCACACAGTAACATTCACATATATTGTATGTATGTGACACACACTATACATTAGGATTTGGTTCAAAGAAAAAAAAAATATATTTCTTTGCTGATATTAGTGTAGTACATAAGGATACTTACAAGTATTGGGAAGAAAATTTTCAGACATGAAAAATTCTGTATAGTGGGAGGAGGGGGAAACATTGAAAAGAAGAAAATTGCAATTTAAATTAATTTCCTTCTACATATTCTCGTATATATACATACATATATATGTATATATAAAAAGAGAGAATAAGAGCAGCAACAATTTGGTTAAAAGTATATAGCAGCAAAGGGTGTCGTCGGAAGAAAAGTATAAGAAAAGCGAAATGAAACTTTACATGTAGTTATGTATGTATCCCCTATATAGATGTTTAAGCGTGTACATAAATTACATTCAAACATACATACTATATACATATATTTATGTTTATGGTATAGAAAAGTTAAGTTTTATAAGTTATTATATTTATATAC
This sequence comes from Villa cingulata, assembly GCA_951394055.1. NCBI lineage: Eukaryota > Metazoa > Arthropoda > Insecta > Diptera > Bombyliidae > Villa > Villa cingulata. The sequence goes on along the minus strand of OX596020.1, from coordinate 12,875,030 downwards.
TATACCTCGGTAACCCCATAAATATATGGGGGGATTCATTGTATGAAAGGTCCTCACCCGAAGCGTGCTGAAATTCTGATTACGTATACCCATCAATATATATACATACATAGACATACATTATAAACAAAATAAAATATGTAGGGGGAAGAATATTTAAAAAAAAAAAAAAGGATAAGAAAGACGAATAATATAATAACGACATTAACAGCAACAACGCAGCAACCATAATAATTGTACAAAATTTAAGAATAACATCAGAACTCTTCTCGTTTATGCGTTTATATTCGAAAGTTTTAACACAAGTTACGCTTTACGTTTATACTTATGGACGATCCTTTTCATTCGTTTCTCAATACATATTTCTGAAGAAAAATAAAAACAGTAAGTAGAATTTTTATTTTATGTATTTTTGTGTACTCATCATACATGTATTGGAAAATATTGTTCACAAATATGTACATATTTACAATTTTTCCAAGAATGTAAAATATTACAGTGTCGTATATGTACATATAGAATTGAATCCTTGGATACTTTTATATTTTTATTTTTATTTTGAATTTTGAATTTTATTCAACACAATAACGGTCATAATACAGCTGACGATGAATTATTATATTATAATGTATACCTATGTACCAACATTTTTTTTTTTGTAAAGAAAATTTTTAGTTTGCACACAAACGCATCTAATACTTTTCATATTGAAACTGCACAACAACACAAACAACAAACAAAACTTTTGTTTAATTTTAGAGGTTATGTATGTAGGTACATACCTTTGAAGGGAAAAATTTGTATTATTGTTCATACGATAACTTTTTTGTGAAGTAGTAGAGCAAAATTTGTATTCTATAATTTACACACACACATCCGCACACACACACACACACACACACAAACATGAATATTTTAGGTTTATATATATTTGTGAAGAGAACATTTTTACATTTATGTACATTATGTACCTATACATAGAATTCTTATAGTATAGTTTTTTATAAATTTTTTTTTTGGTATGTATTTATTCCTATCGTTTTTTATTTATTTCATTTCATTTTTTTGCGATTTTTCCATGCATTTATAAGCAAAATTTTCTACTTCTTGTAGTATGTATATATTATAAGGACTAGAAGTTGACTAAAAGAAAAGTGTAAGTAAAATAAATGAAAAAAAAAGTATGTAGATGGTAAAAGAAGGGAATATTTTCTTTTTAAATGTGTATGCTTATACATATACATTCTATATACTCTATTACTGTAACTGTTTCGTGTGTACATATTTTGGTGTTTTATTTTGTATTTTTCTTTTTGTATTTTTTGTATATATAGTTTTTATTTGTACGTAGCCTTGTTTCTGTTTTCAATTTTTTATTTATTTATTTATTTATTTATTGTTTTAAATTTTTATTTTTATTTTTTTTTTCTTGTAGATTCGTTGGAAAAATTGCGGAAATGTTATGCAAAAAAAAAAAAAAAATAATACAAAAATAAATAAAATCGATTCGACGAGAAGAAAATGTTCTTAAACATTTTATTTTTATTGTTGTTTACTAGCTACAATAGACATTGATTTTCTTTGTTTTTCCTTTTTTTTACAATTTTATTTTTTAAACTTGAGAGTTATATACATTGAGATTTTTCTTTAATTTTTAGCAAATTTTTTTATTTTTTGTAGAATAATAACTGTGAATAAAATTTTTGTCAACATATGAAAATGAAAATGGAATTTTTCTTTTTATTTTGCGCTATACTTGTAGTATACCGAAAAAAAAAACAATTGGATGAAAATAAAAGTACAGGTACTTTTAAGTACATAAATATAAAAGCTACAGCTTATAATGTCCTAATGGTTGCTGGTTAGTATTTTCAAAAAAGTTCATTTAAATAAATTCTTGCGAATAAAACATGTACTGGAATGACTTATCATCACACTGCATCAGAAGAAGTTTTGTGATTTTCGTTCATCAGAAGTCAAATTCAAATAGAACTTTGTCTTCTGTCAGAAATCGTAAGTCAAATGCGCACATTGCATCATAGAAACAAATCTTACATTTCAGTTACAGAAAATCATTAAAATGAATGAAGAATTTATTGTAATAAATCGTACGATCAGATCCCATTAAAATAGGATCATTCAATTTTTGTTAGATTTTTCACAAATTCTGATTAAATGTACGAGCGACTTATGTTTCAATACAAGCCAAGTTTTCAAAAAAATTCGGACAAAAGGAAATCTCACGAATTCTGATGCAACGTGCAAGAGCGGCTTCTATCTATATAGAAGTTAATCAAAATGCTAAGATTTAGTCTTTAAATTTATTTATTTATAAAATATTGACGTAATATTTTTAAGGATATAGAGCATTTAAGATGATTCCTTAAGGATTTTATTTTATTCTTAATATTTTTTTTTTTTTTTTGAAAGTCAAGTCACGTTTTAAAATTCTCTGTATTATCTACGCAATTTTTTTAACAGAAGGCAAGCAGGCAGGCATCAAGCAGACAGGCAAATCTTCAATCTTCAATAAATTGAATTTTCCCTTTTACGGATGATTGTTTTTTTTTTTTTAGTTGGCGGTTGACATAAAATAAAATTTCTCTCCTTATGTTTCCTTATCTCTATAATATATGTAATTTTTTATTGTTATTTTATTTTGTTTACATAATTACACACAGATTGTATTGCGTTATAAGTATAAGTATTATTTTTTCTTCTTTTTAAAAGACCTCTGTATTACGACAATGAATAATATGCTACAGTTTACTAGCAACGAAATACTGTTTTTATTTTTTGTATAAAAATTTGTTGTTGTTGTTTTACAAAACGTCAATTTTGACCAAGAAACAAAAAAAAAATCCCGCATAATCGCATTACCATATTTAGAGTAGGAGTACAATATTTGTATTTATTAAGTCAAGGAACTTATTTGAAAAGAAAATCAAAATAAAAATTTTTGAGAGAAAAGCAAAACAAAAAAAAAACGATTACAAGAAGAAAATTAAAAAAAAAATATTATGCCTTCATAATGTGAGCGGATTATTTATGTATTCGTTCGTATGTATGTATGTACTTATATAAAGCGTAAGTTGTGGTATGAGGGAGGATACCAAAAAATACAAATGAAAAAAAAAGATAAAAAAATAAAATGAAAAAGATTCAAAATTAAAGATTAGCATTAAAACGGATATTTTGTTTAGCTTCTTCTTCTTCTTCTTTTGTTACCAGAGAATACATTATATCAGTCACTCACATTTATAAAAATACAAAACATATTTAATGTACATATATGTATGTTTGTGTATTAATAATCCATAATCTTTTTTTGGGTTTTCTTATTATTATTAATTTTTTCAACAAAGAAATGAAAGAAAAAAAAAATTAACATCAGGCATCTATCATTTATTCATCTCTAGACCAGATGACATTTTTTGGTTTTTATATTTATTTGAAATTTTTAATTTTGGGATCAGTTAACGTATTCGATGTAAATAGATTAACTCCAGAACGATGTGTGTAAATTGTGGAAATTAATTCCCAAAATCAGAGTTCAGTTCAAAATAATTCACAGAGCATTTTGTGAATTTTTTATAGTGTACCCGCGCATAAGGCATAATCGCACAACTATGACATTTACTCACATTTGCAATGTAATTAATTAAATTCAGTCCACAATCTGGACACAAAGTTATCGATGAGAATGAGAAGAGAGAAGAATCCCTAGTGCTTGGGTCAGTGCTCAGTGTAAGTGTTGCTGAAAATGGTAATTTATCGTTTAAGCTATAACCTAAATAGACGTGACGAGACGAAACGAAACGAAACGAAAAGATATGTATACGATAGTACTGTGGTTTGTAGAACTATCTTAAATGGACGTATTCTTACGTTCGTTCAATTTCGATAAGTTTAAATGTCAAATAGACAAAACGTGACGGAACGGATAGTGTCGTAGCGGTCATACATTTTATCGTTTCTACTCGTTTCTACTCAATACTCACACAATTTTACTCGTTTCGAATCGTTTCTATTTAGGGCAAATTGTTAAACTGAAAACTGACGAAACGTTCGTTTAAACGTTCGTGTCATGCGCAAAACATTGAACTTTATTCATATCCAATTTATGAAAAATACTACGTAAAGATCTTTTATTTCAAAATTGAAATCGTCAAGCTCTTAGAAAAACACCCTTTTTATACGTACGTGTGTACTCTTCATGCTCAAATTTTTTCCAGTGTTATCTTTTGATATAAAACTGATAACTTGTATTTTAATAAATAAACAGATATATACATATATACATAAATGTATGTATACGGATAGTAATTCGAACAAAAATACAAATAAATGTACAAAATTATACATAATACGTTTGATTATACAAAATGTCAGCTCATTTTCTTTTTTGATAAGAAAAAAAGATAAGTGTTATTCGAGTGTATTTATAGATCAATATCTGTCATTATTTATTTGTTCAAGTATGTTATACGTTATACTGGTTATACATATGTGTTGTTATATTTACGTACGATTATGTACGAGTATATGAATCAATTTATATGCATTTTGAATATTTCGATGTAGGTATTTATTTATTTTATAATGAATTTACTTACTGGATTTTATACTTATTAGATTGATTATTATTATTATTATTATTATTATTATTATTAGATAGAATTTATTTTTGAATTAATTTTAATTCGAGTGACATATTTCTGATTAAATATGAAATAAGTAGATAAATTATATAAGTACATATATGATAGTAAATACTGTTGTTGGTACATTTATGTTTGAAAGTGGGATTTAAAACATTTTGAAAAATGTCAATTTTTTTGATGGAATACTCGTATTAAATTGTCATTCAATGATACAAATTAGAAAAAAATTATACTGTCGTTTTTTTTTTTTTTATAAATGAATTTTTATTTTTGTTTATATTAAAAGTGCATGGGATGTGTATAAATGAACGATCAAAAGTTCGTTGCCTTTCATTGTCGATTTAACGAAACATATTAGTTGTTTTTTTTTGTATTTTGTATTTTGATTTTGATGGAACAGCTGTGTTGTGTATAATATGTTTTCAGTTTTTACATTTTTATAATGACAGTTTCAATAAAAGAGAGCAAGATTGTGTAATTTGATCATTTCGATATACATATTATAAAATATTCGCTTCCTTTTATGTGCTTTTATGTTATGAAATTTAACTGAAAAAGATGTTGTACATCGCACCTGCATTATGTGTTTGAAACGTTGTAGAATTTTACGAAAAATTATAGGAACATTTAAAAAAAAAATCATAAGGCCTTATAATAATGGACTTTAGTTGACTCCTTACTAACGACTTGAAGGTGCTAATATCCGCACGAATTTAATACCGACTTTCAGTCTTTTTTTAGACTTTTGAGTTTCAAAGTCAATTTTAATAAAATTCTATCGATAATTTTCAGAAATTTTCAGTCAAGGATCTGTTGTAATGAAAATAAATTACCTACCAAAGTGTACACATAATCAAATTTTTGACCAATTTTTGTAAGTTTTTGTTTATAAATTTTGGAAACTTTTATAAAACATTTTTAACATATTTTTCAGTAGCTCTACCTATTTTTAGATTTAAGTTAACGCTTGCTGTAAACAATTAGTTTACTGACCTGTAATTATATTAAAGAAATTATAGTTATCCTTATTTAATTTTATGTGTATTTAATTTGATATTATTAGAGCGTTAACATTTTTCTTTATTATTTTCAAGTTTTCCTATTTTTTTTTGTCGCTCCAATCTTTGTAAGTAGGTTCCTGTTTGGAGTATTTTCAAGTGAGTTAATAAAATTTTATTGATCATTAGAGAATATGATTTTTTTTACGTACACCTATTAAAGGTGAATAAATGATATTTTCTATATATAAAAAGTGCCATATTCTATTTTTAATTGATTTGTAAGAAAACTATAAAAAATGTACACTACTCTCACATACTCGGGCTATTTTTTTGTTATTCTTTCAAGCGAAAAGAAAAAAAGCCTCTACACAAATTGGAAAATGAATTTTAAGTAGCCAAATTTAATATACGAGTATGTATATGTATAGTTCCCAGGATTTTTTCCTTTTTTCTTCCTTAACAGTTAACAGTCATTAATTTTATTTTATCATAGGCATGCACTCGTTTGTGGATGAATTTGCGTTTTTATTTTAATACAGAATTTTATTATTGTTAATTTTCTTTTTTTTGTTTTTTCTTTTGTGTTCATGTGATATATATACGTACATACATATGTATAGTGCTCTTTTATTTGAAAGTAATATAAGTCCATAACGAAATGATAAAGGATATTTTCTGGAAACTGTCCATAAAAGGTTAAAAATTATATTGCATTCATATTTCTAAGAAAATTGTCAAGTCGGAAATGAATAATGGCACAAGAGCATTTGGAAAGTCGAGAAAAAGATGAGAGGACGTAGTATAAAAAAAGATGCCGAAAAGCTACTCGCATGCGTAGAAGCTAGAAAAATGCTACAATGGACGTGTGTAATTGGAGGCGATAGATTCTAGGGGACAATGCTCGACATCGAATGTAGCGTTTCAAGAACTGTAGCGCTGTTGATTACATTCATTGTTGTTATTAGCACACTTTTTGTCAAATTCATTTCTTGTTAAAATTCAATACCGCAGCAATGTGTACTACAGCCATCATATACATCAGGTAGTACATATGGCAGAACATTATTTTTATTTTTATTTTTTTTTTCATTTTTCATTTTTCGTTTTCAACATTTTATCCCCTGACAACTATAATTAGACCGAAAAATACAAACAAAATTATAAATTTTGGGAGCTTATAGTGTAATCACGCAATCTGCGAAAAGTTTTTTTTGTTTTGTTTTTTTTTCTCTCTACTTTTGATGTAGATACTATATTATACATATATACGCGGTGGCGGTACCTTTACCTATCTTTCATTCAATAAAATTCAAAAAAGAATAAAAAGAAAAACGAAAAAAATAAAGAAAAAACTCTACTACTAAAATAAAATATAACAATAAAATAACTACTAAAGAAAAAAAAAAAATAGTAACATACGAATTTTAAAAAAATTAAGAGAATAAAATCAGCAAAAAAAAAAATATAACATCAAAAATAAAATGAAACCACAAAATTACCAAACAGGATTTTCGTACTCCACCTATGCTACCAATATTTACAGTACATTTGAATGTATTCGCTGTATATTTTCATTCAATATTCATTTATATTTTATATACCTGGTTAATAAACCATCATAAACAGTTCAGCAGTTACAAATTTTTTTTTTCATGTTTTTTTTTTTCTTTCGATACATTGTATCGTAATGTAGAGCTTGTGAGTGGGCAGTTAAAATAAAATAAAATCATATATAAAAAAGAAAGGCCGCAATGTATGTACTATAGTGTCTTGTTTACATGATACCTATATGATGAGAGCAAAACAAAACAAAAACAAAAAAATAATAAAATTATACAGGTCTCTAGCTGTTTTTATTTTTTGGTTTCACTATAGTACATATATGCGTATACGAATATTATTGAAATTTATTCCACAAAATACTTGTACATATATAGTAATAAATGTTTGAAAAAAAAAAAAACAGACAAAAAAATTGATCCTGATTCTGATCTCGACCCTAATAATAGTTCCATGCTCCATGCTCGAATGTTTCATCATTGTGAAGTGAGTGAGTATATACGTACAACACCACCGTATTACCTACCTTACCAACCAGGCAATCACACCAACAAAACACCAACCAAACTATATTAAATAGTCCTGGTCAGTTATACTGTTTTTATTTTAATGTACGTACGTACATTATTATCATTTCATTCCATGACCACATTTTGAGTCCATCACAGGCATCTCCGCACTCGCGAAACCAAACCAGACCAGAATACATGGATGTTATATGGTTTATGTATGTGTTTTTTTTTTTTTTTGTATTTCATTTGTAAAAAGTGTGAAATATACGCATCAATTCATAAATTCGTTCTTGTAAATTATGACTTACGATGATTACTTTTGTTTTTTGTTTTTTTTTTTTTTGGTTGCTGATGTTGTCTGGTTTAAATGTTACATGCATATGTGAATATATTTAGCATGTTCATATATTAGTTAGGTGCATAAAATATTAATGCTTGTTTGAATTTTCTGATGCTGGCACACACATCATTTATATATATATGTAGATAAATGAATCAAAAAAAAAATAAAAATAAAAATTTAAAATAATAATAATAATAACGAGGCGTTTACTTCAAACATATGTAGTGTTATTAAAAATGAAAATGTAATGAAAATAAAATAAAAAAAAAAAATATGTAATAAAAAAGATTTGTTTTTACTGATTACTTTTTAGAAGATAAATAAATGAAAATAAAATTGAAAATAATAACTAAAAATGAGGAAAATATCTTTTGAAGCTTTTCAAATAATTTTTTTTATTTATTTATTTATTTTTTTTTTATAATTTTTAAGCAGTGCATTTTATTTGTTATTTTTCCTTTTATTTAATTTTTTTTTTATAATTTATTTTTACTTTCCTATATATAGATAGAGAAATACGATAATGATGAGGCATTTCAAGTGTTTGTTTAGCTGTCATGTAAATTTTTTTTTTTTTTTCTTAAAAAATTAATATATTGAAATTGGAAGTACGTACATACATATATACGTGTATGTATAATGTATGCATGTCCATTTTTGCAAGTTAATAATAACAAGAATCTTGATTTGAAAATGCGTACGTATATATACGTATATACGATACGTATACGCTGTTGTACGATGAGGGGTTCTGTTTTGTTTTTTGTTTTTTTGAAAATTGTAAATTGCATTGCTGATTTAAATGTTTTGTTTGTTGTTGTTGAATGGACATCACAATAATTCACAACAGAAAAACTTTGTAGTAACATCAGTACATCAGTACATCAAATAAAGTTGATTTTTTAAACATGTATGGTGTACTTACTCATATGTATTATACTCGTATGCTTCGTACAATACATATGCGAATTTGATTTGCTATATGACCATCTTCAAAATCATAATAAAATGTACATATGATTATATATACAAAAAACAACAAATAACAAATAATATTTACATATATATGTATATATATACTATTCTATTTGATTCATTCTATATATACATTTTTTATATAAAATAAATGTACAAATACTTTACTATATGCAAAATGCACAGACATTCAAACATATGTGAAAAACCTGAGTGAATGAATATGTCAAGAAAATGAATAAATAAATAAATGAAAGTAAAATGTATATATGTACATATACTCGTATGTGCGAATTTGAATAGTACAGTAACAGATTTTTTCTTTTATTTATATTTATAACATTTTTTCTTACATTTATGAAGGAAAAAACTTAAGAAATATCGTATCGTATCGTATGGCATCGTATTGTATTTTTTTTTCTTTCTTTTTTTGAATATTAAAGTAGATTGATTCTAGAGCTTAAGGCCTACATATGCTTATAGCCATACAATTCATCATCGTTATTATATGATAATGCATGCATACTCGTATATACAAGATGATTTTTCCTAATCCTAAAAAGTAAATAAATAAAATCAAAATATGAAAATATAAATTGTTTAGTTAGATACATACATTAGGTATATAGTATACGTATATTCACATACTCGTACTCGTATGTCTAACATTTAGAAGATATAAGATTTTTCTTTAAAAATAACGTGCAAATATGGGTCGATTTATAAGATATTTTCCTTTGCTTTAATATATCTTTATGGTTTTCATCTAGGACTATATACAGTCGTACGTATACGTATAGATATTCACTCTATAAAATTTAATTTTTATATGAAATTTATAACAAAAAAAAAAACATTGTATACTGTAGTATATTTAGTCCTATATACCGCATATATAAATATGTTCTATTATTAGTTAAACATCTTTACATTAATATAAAATATTATTATCTGATATTTATGAGTTCGAGTACATATACGAGTATAACAACTTTAAGTGCATATGTTAAAATGTAAATAATGATGCATAAAAACCATATAATGTATCTATACTTCTATACTTATACATAAATGTGTACCATACTCGTATATATATTCATATCTTATGGGAATAAGTATACACTAATAATTGTATCTGTATGTTAGTCATTTTTTGCATACTAATATGTATGTATATTGAAAAGATGCCATACATTTTCATTATTTTATAACTATCCTCTAAATATCTGCCTCCACTCTGCAATTTGACGATATAATATCCATTTAGATAATATTTTTGTCTGGATTTAATGTTTTTCTGCTGCTGGTGCTGCTGTTGTTATTATACTGTTATTGTTGGTTGTTGTTGTGGTTGTTGTTCAATTGTTATTTTATGATTATATTATTATATGAAAACGATATATGTATTATATTTTTATTATGATGCGTATACGTATTATGTATCAACTACCAACTACTTCGTATATACAACTTTAACAATAATATTATAAAAAATGATTTTAAGATTTTTGCAAATTTGTATTCATTGGAAAATATTTAACTTAAACTATAAAGCAACATAAAGAAAACAAAATTAGGTACTCAGAAAATTCAAATAATTTCCATATATTCAGCGACATTCAAACGGACACAGTTTAAAATTTTCTCATCGCAAATCTATCCAACCGCATTGTTTGATAGTCGAAATCAATTTGTTTTCAAACAAGATGTGTACATTCTGACTAAATAATCTCTCTTTTATGTTTGCCACACTATAAGAAAATGACATCCATCGCACAATTCCGGCGACAACTACAGCGTATCGCCGAAAGTTCGTACAATTCGGTCGCAACTGCAGCGTAAAATATATATGAATTTTACATTTTTGCTTCATGCGAATAGATTACTACTATGCAAAATCCAGGTCGTGAATGACGCGTTGTCGCTGAAAAATAGAATAAGTAGAATCTATTTGGGCGGCAGCGATAGCGTAAAGTTCAGCGTACAAAGTCCCATTTATAATTAATGTTATATGCTGTAGTTGTCGCCGGAATTGTGCGATGGCTGTGATCTATTAATGCTAAATATAAAGACTGGAGAGCTTGACAACTAAGTGGTAGAGCAACTGTCTACTGATTTCGAAGTCCCAGGTTCGATTCCCACCCAAGATAAAGGTAAGAAAAAATAATTTTCATTATCCCTAAGTGCACTAAGCTTTGAATGAGTAACAGGGTAACAGTTTGCTGAGAAAAAGAGCTTAAAAAAGTTGATTCGTGTCGAGAAGATGCATACTTGAGAATATAATAAGTCAAAAAATCACTTCAAGTGAAAGTCTTGACTCGATTTGGGCTGTGTTTAATTGCAGACCATTGAAGATCTCTTTGAAACAATTGCCCTAAAATTACTAAAAATTCCTAGACACCACCTTCATTTCACGAAACAACTTTCTTTTTATTTTCCAGTAATATGCGTTGTTTTTATGAACATTTCAAGCTTTAATATATACTTACGGTGACTATGTTGTTTAATCAAATAACATTCACAGATGTATACTTTTAACTGTCGCCGAATGTACTGTAATATCATATGTATGTTAAAATATGATCATAAATTTATTATAACAATCGATACATGTAAAGTACTTTACATACGACAATAAATGCCTGCAAGCAAGGACTATGAAAATAATCTATCTATAAAATAGTAAATTGTAGAGTTATTGACTGCTTTTACGTAAATACATGTACCACAAAATAGTAGTCAAATAATATACAGAGGCATATAAATGCAAACATAAAATGCTTTTTGGTATATTATAACAATGAATTGGATCGCAATTATTAAAGGTTAATATTTACAATAAGTATCTGTTAAAGCCTAAAGATAATTTAAATATTATTGATGATGATAATCATTTACATTATGTGCATATATATATAGTATATAGTATGTACATTATATTCATATCCTTTTCTATAATAATTTTAATCGATATGAAATATTTTTCTCTAAGCAGTTAGGCAGTTAGTTAATTTCATGTCTTTAAGTACTAATGCTCTAGACACATAGAGCTCGAAATCACCATAATTTTACGAAATCAACCTTTTGAAATCATTAGTGACACACTGCATTTTGTTGATTTTTAATGAATGAATTTTGAAGTTTTATACTTACATAATTGTGTATTAAAAAGAGCTTTTAGTTTTATAAAAATATAACCATTAAATACATAAGAATGTATAACCATAGTATAACTATATGAACATATGCTATTAATGACAGCTGAAACTGGAAAATGAAATTGGAAACTGGAAGTGTTATCGTGATTTTGATCAAAATCAAGCAATTTTTACGTAATTTCGATGAAATTAACATAATTTCGATGAAATTAACATAATTTCGATGAAATTAACATAATTTCGATGAAATTAACATAATTTCGATCAGTTGAAATTATATGAAAAGTTCTTGATTTCGTCGCCAAAATCAAGAAAAATGGTTGATTTCGAAAATTATGGTAATTTCGAGCTGTATGTGTCTAGGATCTAAAATGAAATTCTTTTATAAAAAATATTAAAAAAATGAACAAATAAAAATAATATTAATGAACTAAAATGAAGTACAACAATCTGTTATATTTTTTATCATAATGAATTTTTATTTTTTTTCAACAAATCATTTTGAAGGTGTTGAGAGCAATAATTATAATTCATGCGATGTATATGAAAATATTTTTTAATGTTGATTAACATAACAAAATTTCATGTATATAGACATTACGTTATTATACCATACATGTCTATACGATGTGCATATATTGTCGACTATCTATGAAATATGAATATATTTTTACAAGAATCATATTCACACACATACACACAGAATAACAAAAAAAAAAAACTATTATGTAGAAAAAATGAAATTTTCTTGAGTGCATTTATTTTCATTATTATATAAAATGTATTCTTCTTTTCTTACATATTCATCACTTAAATGTTTTTTTTTTTCATTTTTTGTTGGTGGATAATAAATAAATTTTCTTCTTCTTCTTATACATATGTATGTGAACAAGTATGAATGCATTTTAATAATTAAGAATGTTAAATTATTTTGTCACTAATTAGTGTTCATCTTTCTACTCCATTTTAAATTTTGGTTTTTTTATTTTTCATTTTTTTTTTAAATTTCTTTTCTTCAGTTTTTTGGGCTTGTTTCAAATTGAAATTAAAATAATGAAAAGAAAAATACTTAGGTATAAAAAATTAATAAACTAATATGAGCAAAAATTTCATAAAACTTTCAAAATAAATATAATTTCTTGTCTATGTGTGCATACTTTCTAAATATGTGTTTGTTTGTCAGTACAAAATGTTATAAAATATTTATCACGTTATACGTATAAATAGAATCAAAATTATATCTCCATATTTATATAGTTGAGGTTTGCATTTGAAATTTAAACTGACTGAAGGCGTATTTATTCATTTATTTATTTTGTTTGACTTTAGAAAAAAACAAATGTATATTATGTATGTACGACTTTGCATATAATATGCATACTCACATATACGAATTATATGAAACTTACATATATGCAATTTTCTCAAAACATTGCACTTTCTAATTCTATCCATATTAGATATTATTTTGATACATACACGTACATATGAGTACGTGTACAAGTGCACTCGTACATGATGGTGTTTGTTGTATTGTTATTATCATTCTTCATAACATTTAAAAAAAATTATCTTCCTATACATCTCATCCAACTTTATAATTTCATTTAATTTATACCATTTTATACATTATACGTACAGTATGTGTATTCTTATGAATTTGTTTTTTTTTTTTTTGTTTTGTGTGTGTGTTCTTTCTTAAAATATTTATGCATATAATATATACGCGAACTCAACGTTCTTGTATACCAATGCTATAATAATGCTAACCGATCATAAATATAAAAAAAAAATCAGAAAAGAAATTAAAAAAAAATAATAATAAAATAAAATCTCTGACATCTCATAACATTTTTATAGTTGTCATGTTTTTGTATAGTTTTCATTTATTCGGACAAGAAATCATATTCATACATATACATATAATAACAGCAATAATAATAATTTCATTTTAAAATGTAAAGTAAAAAAAATATAAAAACTGAAAAGGATAAATGAAAAATATAAAATAAAAGAAACATATGTATCTGAAATAACAATTAAAAATATGACTAAGAAATATACTACATATATGAAAAATATATTTAAAAAAATGTAATAAAATGCAAGCATAAAGTCAAAAAATGAAATTAAAAGTTGTACCACAATCATAGTACAATCATTGTGCATAGTATGTGTAAGGTACTACTAGCCGTAGCGTGCTCGTATATCGTACCAATCGTATTATAGTCATATTGTAGACACACAGAGGTTGAAATTAAATATTTTGCTAATTTCAGCCTCGAAATCCGGAAAAAACGATGGATTTGGGCCGAAATCTAGTCAGCGAAATTATATAAAAAATACGTAATTATTGCTCGAAATCTACTCATGTTTCGCTCTTTACGTAGAACAGAGACATCTACCAACAAATTGTAAACCAAAAAAATGTTTTTTTAAAATTTTTATTAAGAAATAATTGAATATAATTGACAGTTAAATTTAATAGAAGAAGTAGGCTATGTTTAGATAAATTAAATTAAAATTAGATAAATTAAATAAATTAGACAAACTGTCAAAATCGCTGTATGTCACCTTCGTAATTTCTACTCGAAATTAAAATGAAATCTACTTAATTTCAACCTCTGTGTGTCGAAGACATTAGGTGCGAAAAATCTGGATTGTTACTACTTTCTGTCTCTTCTTGTTTCTCGTATACTTCTAATAGTGTATAGTGTAGAGCAAGTAAAAAGAGAAAATGGATCTCATGAATGAAAATACGAATGCATGAGAGTGCATGGTTCGCGAGTTAAGGTATACATAGGAGTGTATATCATATCGTACTATAATTAGATACCAATACGCCAATATTAATAATCTTATTGCTACTACATACTGTTTCTTTCTCTTACACTTGTACTTCTTATGATGTGTAGTGCCTAGTTTGTAGTGCAGAACAAGTGTTAAGAGAAAATGAATTTTTTTATGAATTAAAATTCGAATGCATTGCATGCAATATAGTATAGTGTGGTATATTGTACATCGTAATATAGATAGATGCTAATAACCTCATTGGTACTACTTTCTGTCTCTTTCTGTTTCTCGTATACTTCTTATGATGTGTAGTGAAGTGTAAGTATAAAGAGAACATTGGATTATTCTCATGAATGAAAATACGAGTACTATACATGGCGCGTATATTATTTAATTATTTTTCTCATACATTTTTACGTACCTAGTCGTATACACATTCGCATAAATATTTTTACGCATAATTTTTATATGAAAACATTTTCAAGCAATCTGAACTCTTCTTATTTACTGTATACTTGCATAAAGTCAGATAGGCATAAAATATAATGATTTTAAACAGTTAAAAATTAATTACTTTTCATGCATTTTTAAATTAGTTTTTAAATAAATTAAAAAAAAAAACTGCAAGTACAGCACATGTTTAGTAAATTGGTGTAGTAGCATCTACACTTTAATGACAAGAATATACTCAAAATAACATTAAACAATATAGTAGAATATATTGCTGATTATTTGAAGAAACAATAAAAAAAATTCGCATAGTATATACTATGTTTATCTGCCTGTTGAAAAATAACAATATTAATTTATTTCATTTTATTTTTGTTTTTTGAATGATAAAAATGATGTTAGACTTTAAAAAACAAACAATTATTGTACTCGTACGTAGGCACACTACTGAAATATGCATTTAAAATATATACAAAATGAATTGCTGTATTATTTTAAGTTTAAATTATTTTAAATTTTTTTTTTTTTTTTTTTTTTTTTTACAAATAAATTTTTGGTTTTAATTTTTTTCAATGGAAAAATGCAATTATTTTTTTTAACATACTTACTATATGTGTGTCCTGATATATTAGTGATAAGTGTTATACCACCAACATATAAAATCTCATAAAATATTTTTATTATTATTTTAAATTGTATTTTCTGTATACATGTAATATCTTCATACATTCATGATAATGATAACTTTAGCTTCTAAAGTCATTGTGCTGGAATTATACTTTATATTATGAATTAGATTGCATATATGAATATGCGAGTATATCTATGCCGGTATCTGTATATAAATCGTAAACACCATATAATATCGATTTGCATATATATTTATTTAATAATAATAAAAATATAATTTTTGCAATGAGAATTTCACTTTTTAAATTGCATTATTACACACAGAATAGTAGTAGTAGTAGTAGTAGTAGAAATATATTCCATATAGAAATAATGCGGTCGAAGATATACGAGTATATATACGTATAAAAATGTGTAGACGTAAATGCATATACTACATGAATGTGTGTAATAAAATGAATATATCTGTTTGTAAAATCTGTAATAAAATTTATGATATATCCATTACAGAAATATATAGTACAAAAATATATAATATACGAGGAGTATAATGTGGGGGTATATATAAAGTTTGTTGCTGAAGTAATAAAAAAAAAATGAATAAAAAATTATATTTGAATTTTATTTTATTGATTGTCGTCATTTTTTTTAACTCCAATATATTAATAATAAATATTGTATGCATTTATATTATTTGTATACATACATACATATTTGTTTTATCTATTTGCAAATAAATCGTATGTACACCACCAACATTACAATTTGTATATAATAATATGTATACCAACAATAATTTTTGTTGCTTATTTATTTATAACTTCAGATTTTATGTTTGAATAAAAATGAAAAAATGAAATAAAAAATCTGCAATGTATGACATACACATATACCTACATTTTTGTACACTTACATGTATGTCAATAAGTCCACATCATATACACATACATCTTAACTGAAATTTTTTTTTTTACGTAGATGTAGAAGTATACTTTACCATCATAAATATATAGTAAGTATAGATGAAAAAGTGTTAAGAAATTGATTTTAAATTGGCTAAAGTGGACAACATATTACAATATGTACATGTATGTATGCGTATATGTACTCGAATATTATTATTTTTGATTTTATTTTTATTTTCTATCTTCAAAATATATGTACATATATATTTCCATCAACGTCATAGTCACCATCATCGTCATCATCCACATCATCTTCACTTCATCCATGATTGTGGAATATGCATCATACTGTATACTGATCATACTTTACTCATGTAATGTACACACTCATCCATCGTATAACAACAATAACAATGACTGCATATGAAAAATAAATAAAAATAATAAGAATCATCATGAATGATGAGGATTTATTTAAATTACATTTAAATAATGTGCGAGAATAAATATAAAATTTATATTATTAATAAGTATAAGTTAAAATTAACCATCAAAACAAACAAAAAATAAATTAAAAATAAGAAAATGTATGCATATACATATATATGGCATCATAATACTCAACGTTTATTCACACACACACACACACACACATATATTCACACATATTTACGTAGATGTGTACCATGTACACTCAAGATAAAAATAAAATTTTAAAAATTTTTGAAATATGAAAAATATAAATTTTATTTCTTGTTACTGTACTACACACTACACTTAAAATTTTTATGTACTGTATACATATAGTATACAATTTCACCACATACATAAGTAAGTTAGTATCTCCCATTGGTATTGGTGATACTTAATTTGAATTTAAAAATATGAAAAAAAATAATAAAATAAACAAAAACTTTTTAAATAAATTTTGAAAAATTGAAATTGCAAACTTTATGAGATTTTTATTATAACGAGCACATAATTTAAATGAATAATAATAACGATAATGCATATGAATATAATATTATTATGGACTCTTGAAATGATATAATATGCCAGTATAAAAATGAAATGAAGAAATAATTTTTTTTTTCCTTTTTTGAGAGAAAAAAAAAATAATAATAATAATAAAAATCGAAATCTAAAAATTAAATTTTATTTTATTGACAATTACTTATTATATTTGTATATGGACAAAAATTACGAGTAAATCGTGTAATTGGTATGTATATGTTATAATATATTCATATGATTAATAAAAATATGTTAGAGTCTATATATGTACGTGTACATATATGTACATATAAGCAAATTAATCAAGATATTTTCATAATAATCATAATAATAATAAATTTTTTATTAATTTTTTGCTTTTCGCACTAAAGGAGAATATTTTATTGAATAAAAAATGGAATTTATTTTTTGGACTTTTTTTCAATTAAACAATCAAAAATAAAAATGAAATTCCAAAAACAAAAAATCAAAAATAAACATTCATAATAATTATTTTAATGATATTTTATGATACTTTGTAATAATTGCAAATCGTTTAATTTAGACTCTTTTAAGTCCATTAAAAAAAATATACATTTTAATCAAACATAATGAACCGAATATTGAAATGAATATTAAAACAAAAGAAAAAATCACAATCAAGTGTTCAAAAAATTTTAAAAATATTCTGCAAGTAGATGTTTGAAATAATGTATCTAGACAGTTGTATTTGTACACGTTTTGTATTTATTTCTCATGGAAATTATAATTTCTATCAATAAATATAATTCAAGATCATAATAACAATCATAAATCATACATAAAAAAATCATACAAAATCGTTAAAGCATTCTTATTGAGTGCATTTGATTGCAAATTGAGAAAATTTTTTGAATTCTTTTGTATTTATTATTTATATGCCATCGTAAATTTATAAAATATTTCTCTTTATTCAAATTTATGTTGTATACAAATCTTAAAGGTTTATTCATACATGCATCAGTTTGATGTCAATTCTGATGATTCGCTAACAGAACCAAGATTTTAGTTACAAGTTAAAATGTTTATAGTGACATTTATCGATTGTCAATGATATTTTCATTAAAAGATTAGAGGGATTCGGGCAATTTTCGGATTTTTTTTAAACATTTATCAACAGATAGCTTTTTTCATGTTTAGACATACATACTTTCACTTTCGCCCACAAAAGTGCAATACTTTTAAACTGTAGATTTATTCATTTTTCTTCTTAAATTTAAAATGTTTCTAACTGAAAATCAAGTGACCGAATCGAAGAACACAATGCAATAATGACTGTTCATCGAATTTGAACTGTACGACTCATACCAAATCCTCAACTGAAATGTGTGGAGATTGAATTGTGACTGAAAATAATCGGAATTGGCACTGAACATTTACATATGTGTGTGTGAATAAATATTATACACATATACATACATATATACGTTTGTAAATCTATATGTATATGTACATTTTTTGTAATGAAATTATACTTTAATCTATATATCATTGTAATTTTATCTAAAATATTTTATTACAAAAAATTATACTACAATTTAAGTAATTTAATATTTTAGTTAATAAATTAGTACTCATATGTATTTAAATTACTCGCACATTTAATTCGATACCTACACGATTATTATGTAGAAAAAAAAAATTGTAATTAGAATAGATTGCAATTTGTCATTATTTACTCATACACACATGCACATAGTACATATCTATATACATATATGTATATGTATTTGAAAATTTATCAATTTAAAATTCTAATTTATTACATTCATTATAAAAATATATTTGCGTACAAAATATGTAAACTAACTTTAAAAATTTTTCATTTTAATTTGAAAAATATGTTTTATGCAAATTTATATAATTATGAAAAATCGATGTATAGTGTTAAATATGCATTTAAAATAAACCATTATCTGTGGTGTATATAAGTGCATATGAACATGTGAACATGTTATAGTATTTATTCCAATTATAATACATACATATATGTAAATCATGTTTCAAATGTTGCGTGAAATATTTATGTATTTAAACATATCTTATTTATATTAGGTATTATGTTTGCTGATACATGAATAATGGTGACTAATTTTTTAAAAAATCTAATCTAATAAAGATAGAAAAGTAAGTATGTGTATTTATGAAAAATAGTTCGCTTTTAATGTCAAACTGTAGATTTATTAATCTATCATGCACATACGAGTATGGAATATAAGAGTAGATAAGGTACTACGTTAGTTAATTTATAAGAGATAAAGTGACGTTATTGTATCGATATCGATAGTTGTTTAACATAGTCATAAATGTCTTTTTGTGCCAGATAATTACTATATTTTTTCACTGTACATTTCACCATTTTTAAATATTTTTATTTAGAATGTCATTTATTTATTTACCATTCCATATAATTTACCATATTTTCTAAATAAATTTACTTATTATATAGTTTAGTTTGATAATATAGGCCTTAAGCCATAAGTTGTCTAGTTTTAGCTTTTAAAGAATTGGGTTAGCATTAAGTAAGGTGTAAGGGTAGACTCTAAGCATATGCTTTAAGCAATAAGTTTCCTAGGTTAATTTTCTTTTTTGTTAGTGTAAGTGATGTAGTAGTGGACCGCCAAAAGGCCCTGGAGGGTCATGGTGTGGGCAGAAGGGAGGCAGTTTACTGACTTCCTTTCTACAATAAATAAATAAATAAAATAAAATGTCATTTAGTTGTATTTTCATTCATGGGAAAAATTCATTTTCTCTTTAAAGTTACTTTTCTCTACACACCGTAAGTAGTACTTATGCGAGAAATAGGAAGAGACAGTAAGTAGAAGCAGTGGAAACTAACTATAGTACGATATAGGAGTACACTGGAATAATACATTACCTTATATAGCATGCCATGTATTCGTATTTTCATATATGAAAAAAATTCATTTTCTCTTTATCTTTATCTTTCACTACACACCATAAGTAGTATTCGAGAAAGAGGAAGAGACAATGAATATAGTAGCAATGAGGTGAGATTATTAGTAGCTAACTATAGCACGATAGTGCGAGTACGCTAATAGTACTCTCACATTTTTCATTCCGTCTCCGTCATCATACTCTATACCTCATCCATTATCTATACTCTATACCATTCATACGAACAAAGTTCATTTATATATTTGTATATTTGATTGTTTATATGTTAACGTGCACATTTTGTTTATGTATAGATATGGATGTTGTGATTTAAAATTGGTAATTTATGATTACACAGATCGATTAAAATTCAAGGACGAAAAATATAGTAACAATTTGAAAGTTGTCTATACAGATACAGTCCACGAAAACAACACTGCGTGCGCACAAAAATGAATGTAATTAAACATACACACAAATATTTATGAAAATTTTTTTTAAAAGGAAAATTTCTTAACCAAATTGAATACTTTGTTGATAAGAGTTTTTATTTTTTTATTTTTTCCTAAAGGTTCACTGATGGAAAAATATTCAAATATTTAAAATAGACCTCACACAGAAAATTAATTACATAAATTTGCCAGTTAGCCATTAATTCATTTTGTACATGCGTCTACACATTCTCATTAAATGGATTGCGCATATTACTTGTACATTAACATTTTAAGTTTTTTTCCTAATGAAACTGATTTTAAAAAAAAAAAAATTATTTTATGATACGCAATATAAAGACTCATTTTTTTGTTGTTGTTGTGTACTAAATTTAATTTTCATTCTGAATTATAATAATAGAATTTGAAAAGTTCTTATCTGAATAAATAATAATTAATCAAAATGCACATATCCAAATAGATTTGTTATGTTCTTTGTATAAGTATTTCTCTCTATTATTATATCTATCATTATTAATATGCTAAGTGGACCACTTAATAATCTGTATTCGAGTGTATAAACATGCGTTATTATGCTCACGCTCATGTTACCATACACACACACACACACACACACACACACACACACAATATAAAATTGAAATAAAAATTAATGTTTTTCATTCTGTTTATAGTATTTAACCTACATATATTACAAAATTAAAAAAAAATCGAAATTAATTAACTTCCCGCTGTTTTAGTTTTTTTTTTTTCTTATACATATATTTTTAATTTTTTCGTATTAAACGCATGTTTGTATTTATTTTAGATTTTTAAAAACAGACTTTTGAATGAATTTTGTTCAACATTTTTTTGAAAAAATCTATAGAAATGAATATACGATAGTACTAATACTGATATTGATTACAGTAAATAACAAAATTGCTATAACCACATTTTAGATTTTTATTGCATAGTTTTTAAAAATTCAAAAAAATTTATTCACTTCAATTTTACCTTCTATGCAAGAAAAATAATTGAAATCTGATGTTAGAATTGGAAACTAAAAAAAACGTCCCAAATACATATTCATTGACCTGAACTAAAAATCTAGAATAAATTGCATTAAATTTTTATATTTTAATTTCCGTTCTTTTTGTGAAGTATAGTTTGTTAAAAAATTTCATTTTATAATCAGAAATATTTTTTCGTTCAGAATGTATGTAAGTTTAAAATTTATTTGTTTTTTAGAACTAGAAGTGAAAATATTTTCTTTTTCTGGAACATAACATATGTCTGACATGTGTATATAAAAGTTTTGCAATACAACACAATTCATAATTTATTTTTTGTTTTGTTTTGTTTGTTATTCTTTGACTTCCTTTTTGTGTATGTCTATTTTACTTGATCGTATACATATTTGAAGGTATTTTACATTAGAAAATGTACAAACTTATGTGCATGAAATTGTATGTATTTGAATAAAAAAAAAATTACAATTTGTATACCGTAATACACGTAAATTGATTGATTTTCTATAATATTTACACATAAATGTAATGAAATAAATAAACAAAATGAAAATAAAACATAGATAATTTATATAATAATGTCTTTACTTACTATGTCGTATACGGTATTTACGTTACATACAATTTGGAAGGCAGAACAATAAATCAAGATAAAACGAAATAACTTTCATTTTCATGATACCATTATGTACGTACATATGATGCATTTAATTACCAGTGTCCGTGTATAAATATATTTGAATAATATAGGTACGATCATTTGTATGTAAATACACGTGTTCAGCACCAATAAATATTTTTCTTTCATAGAAATGTCGATAAAGATTTTTGTTATATTCATTTTCATACAACATACATAAAAAGTACTGAACGTATACGTAATGCAATGTATTCATGCGTATATATAGAGATTATTTGATACTGAAACGATACACTGTAAAATTTAGAAGTAGCAATAGACTGTCACATACATAATTTCGAACTCCATTTCATACCATATCATAGACTTATTAACGAACTACTGGATAATAGAATTATTTAGTTCAACGTTCAACTTTACGACCATGTACGACAATGTACAATATAATTTGAAAATAATGGAGACCCACAATAATGGAGGAGGCCATATCTCATTACCAGGAACCTGAGGCAAAAAGAAAAAGAAAAGAAAAACAACAATAATTTCGTATAATGTAAAATAATTTTCAACTGTTACTGTAAAATTTTAACATATGAAACACATACAAGCATAAAAAATCATTATTATCGATTCGAAATAAATGACAGAAATTAAAAAAAAAAATATAAAAGATAAAAATTATTTCCACTGTAATCCACAAAATTTAGGTATAAAGAGTAATTATTATTTTTGTTTGACGAGTCGTTCGTTTTCGTTCCTCATTCTTTTTCATAAATTCTGTTGTTTTTATTTTTTCAACAAAACGGTAAATTGATAATGAATTTTTTTTTGTTCTTTAGTAATAAATATTATAATAATTTTGATGAATTTTTAAAAATTATATTTTAAATAAAATAAAATTCAATGAAAAATCAAAGTTAAATATTGAAAAAAATAATAATAATAATATATGATCAAATATTGACGATGTGTTTTTAATGAACGAACATAGATACATACATGTATCAAAATAAAAATGAATGAATTCATAAAAAAAAATAAAAGAACAAATAATAAAAGATAAATTGAAAATTTTTATTTGATTTTTAATTCATTAAAATAAAATACATAAAGCCATATCTATATACAAACATTTTATGTAATGTACATTATGTGCGATTATATGTTGGTATCACCAGTATCACATACCATTGCCTTTTTTATTTATTTTGTTTGAATTATATTTAAAATTCAGTTACATATGTTTCATTTTGAATAAAATAATTTTTTGATTATTATTACGTACTTTTAATTAATATAAAAGATATTCAATTTCAATTATTATTATTATTATTATCATTATTAATTAATGCATATTACTCTTATTTGTGATAGACAGTTTTGCTATAATATTGAAAAGAAAAAAAAATTTGTGTTAATATGTGATTTACTTTACGTATTTATCTACACTCGTTCTCATTATGAGCTCATTAATTGAAACTTGCATCACTGATTCACTGTATCTTGCACACCATTAATCGTATTTTAATTCATGAGAAAAATCTGTTTTCCGTTTATATATTTACTCTTCACTAGACATCATAACAAGTACACATACTTATACGAGGAAAAGGAAAAGACAGTAACTCAGTAATTAAGTAGTAGGTGGTAGTAGTAATGATGTTATTGGCATCTAAAGCTATAACCTAAATAGACGTGACGAGACGAAACGAAACGAAACGATACATACGATAGTACTGTGGTACGTAGAACTAGCCTAAATGAATGTGTTCTTACGTTCGTTCAATTTCGATAAGTTTAAATGTCAAATAGACGAAACGGATAGTGCTGTAGCTGTAGCGGTCGTACATTTTATCGTTTCTACTCGTTTCTACTCAATACTCACACAATTTTACTCGTTTCGAATCGTTCCTATTTAGGGCAAATTGTTTAACTGAAAACTGACGAAACGAGTATTTATACGTTCGTTTAATTTCTTTCGTCCCGTCACGTCTATTTAGGGTCTTACTCTTACTTAACTTTGGTACGATCTACGAGTACACTAAAAATACCTTGCATGCCATTTATTCGTATTTTCATTTTCTCTGTATATTTGCATTGCATTGAGCACCATAATAAGAAAAGAATACAAGAAAAAGGAACAGGTAGTGAGTAGTAGAGATGAGGTTAAAGCTCTCGTGCTCGTATTTTGATTTGTAAGAAAAATCAATAAATCAATTTTCTCTTTATACTTTCTGTGTACTTTATACGAGAAAAAGGAAGAGTATGCATCGAGGTTATTTGTTACTTAACTATAGTACGATCTATGTATGCGAAATTTAAAACCAAAAATAATAATTATACCAAATTTTGAATGATTTTCACAGTACGAAGGATAAATTCATTAAAAAAAAATTGAATTATAATTAAATGTGTAACAAAATTGAAAAGAATTTGAAATACATACAGATAAATATTTAGATGTCAATGTATTTAGATTCTTCTCTATATATGTACATACATATATATATACTATATAACAAACTGTCAATATTTGTAATTGAAGATAATGATTTTTTTTTTAAATAATCATAAAATCATTTGAAGGACAAATTTATTGAAATTTTTTGATTTAATTTAATTAAATTTTTTTTTGAAATTGAAAAGAAAAAAAATATATTTTATGTCACTGTCATATTATTTTAGTTTCTATATTTTTTCTTTCTTTATTTTTTTTTTCTCAACATTGTCAATATTCTGAAACGTAATATACTTACTGTGTAATCGTAGAACAAATAATAATGACATATAGAGTAATTTTTCAATTACATTACGACAGCAATCAATTTAATTTTTTTTGAATTTTTTTTTTGCTCTAAAATGATTAGAATATGAGGTTTTTTTTTCGTCACAATCAAAAAGTATACATGAACTTATGGAAAACGAATCATTTTATGCGTAGAATTCTATACAAAAACAAATACATATATAATAAAATCATTGAAAAATATCAAATATTTTTTTTTAACATTTTTTTTTTCACTCAATTAAAAATACATAAATGGTCGTATGTAAGTATATGTATAAGTGCATGTATGTTTACATTGATGAAATATTTTTAATAGAATTTTATCATTAATTTTCCATTTGGTGAATAATTGAAAAAATTATTAAGATTGACATTCATAATCATAAATATGAATGACTGCGTTGACAATCAAGAACAGTGATAAAATTAAAATTGAAAGAAATATTAATGTATATAAAAATAGCAAATCAAATCTAAGTGATGAAAATAAATGAAACTATGAAACATAGAATTTTAAATATAAAATACATTTATAGTAGTTTTATAACGAATTTCCAGTTAAAAAAAAGTATTTTGTACATAAACTTTGATTTATACTAAGTAAAGGTACGATCACACATCGCTACTTTTCTTGTTGTGCAACCAAAAAAACTGCGAAGGTCAAGAGTAGTAATGTGTGAATTGCTTTGAAGTATGAAAAACTGCACTTGCAGCTTGGTTGCTAGCGCTACTTGCAACCTTAAAAACTGAGATGTGTGAACAGCTGTTTAACAAGTTGCAACCGCTGGAAAAAAATATATTTTCAGCTGAAACTATAGTGGTAGCACCTGCAACTGTCTTTGTTCATTTAGTGTTATAGCTTTTCTCATCCATGTATTTTGTTTTTTTATTTGTGCGTGAAGTAACCAAACGTAGAAGTTCATCAAAGTCTTGATGAGATACTCTTAGAAAATAATTTTTGTACACACTTTCATCACCAAATCGTAATTCACGTATACCAAATTATTTATAGCTCAACTATGCTCTCTATTTTTAATCCATGGCTTCACCCAATATTTTCTTCGTTTTTTTTGTGTTTTTTTGTTTAATAAAACAACTAAACAACTTGCTGCTAGAAACATTGTCAAAATAAATTTTTTTTAAAATTATAATTTTGACATTTTAAGAAGTTGCGCAGCAAAAACAACACAGCATGAAAGTTGATATGTGTGAACAGCTTTGCAATTTTTTCATTAAAAGTTGCAGCTGTAAGGTTGCGTGCAGCCAAAGTAGCAGGTTGCAGCTACTATGTGTGAGTGAAAACGCTATTTTTGCGGCTGCAATCTTGAAAGTAGCGCAGCAAAAGTAGCGATGTGTGATCGTACCTTAAGTAGTATCTAAAAATCAAAAGTCTTTTCATTATTTCGTAGAAAAAGTTTTTTAAGAAAAACCTAAAGGCAAAAAAAAAAACTAATAATATTTATTATTATTAGTCTCTGAAGCATTTTGAATTGCAAAAAAGAGAAACATTTACTATACCGCAATAAATTCATTAAAGCAATTCCAACAAAAATATTTAAACAAATTGCCAACAATAATTCCATCATTAATTATTTTCATTCATAAATAACACTACGAAATCTGTTAATAAGCTTTCTGCTTCTGATTTTTCGTTTGTAGATTGCAATAGTATAGTAGAAATGAATGAATTTATAGCTACTTATATACAAAAATCACACAATATAAATTCATTTATAAAAATCATAAAAGTCGTGATTAGAAGTCATTTACATTATTAGCTATGTTTCATATTGCTTTAAGTAAATCTAAGTATTTTATTTACCATTCATTACATATTATGTATGTACATATATGTATATTTATAATAGCATTTTTTTATTACACATTCTTATACATATATATATTTTTGTATATAAAATAGACGGACATTTTGTATAATATATACATAGATACAAATGTTGAGATGGAGATGGAGAGATATCCGATATTATATGGTGAGTTTAGTCATTATTTTGTTAAAAAAGTCATATACGAGTAAGTTATAGGTGGTAACATTTAATGTGCGTATAATTTTTTTATTGTTCTTTCTACAGCAAATAAATTTTCCATATAGCAATAAAATAGAAGTGTTTTGCATGTATGTACATAGGTACATAATGTGTGTTATGAGTTTTTATTCGTAATAATATCCGTAAAATAATAAAAAGCATTTAATTTTAAACACAAACAATGTAAAAATGATTGCTTTACAAAGGTGAACTTTTAATATATGGTGTGCATTATCATGTGTAAAAATGATACTTTTTATTTACAGTAAGATTTTTTCTGATCTTGCTATACATTTACAGTCAACATATATTTATGTACACGGCATGAAAATAAAATTTACATCACAGATACATTTATGTCGGATGGTCAAATTAGTGCTATATGTGTATTTTTTATATATCATAAGGAGGCCATGATCTTTTTTTAAAATTTCCTCAAAAATTTTGGTATTTGTATTTAGAATTGTCTGGCAAATCAATATATGAAAATAAACTAAGCCAAATGATCATAGTTTGTTGGTTAGAAATTTGGAAAAGATGAATTTAATATTTAGTTGTGACAAGTTGTGATCATTTACATATGAAATCAATTTTGAATAAAACTTTCGTTCATTGATAATTAAAATAAATTAGGCGCTAATATAATACATACTGGTGTAGACAGGAAATCTGCTGCAGCCGACTTCAGAAACACATTCAAAGTTGTTACACTCCAGCAGGTACCAGCTAAATTTCAACATTGCTCAAACATGACAGCCAGATCCAGAACATTTTCTTTTTGGACGCTTCTGTCTGTCATTATTGTGTCAGTATTTACTTATAAAGCATTAAACGATGTGCTGATTGTAGTAGATTTTTGCTAGCTGTTTTGATTGTGCTTAGCGCCTTAAACATTTAATTAGCCTAATAGCATTGATTTGATCACCCAATATAACAAAATATTTTCTAAAATTTAATATAAATCAAAAAAAAATTCCATTTATATAACTGACGAAAATGAATTTTTCATTTTTATTTTTTAAATAAAACTAAAAAGAAATAATAATTTCTTTTTTAATTTTTTTTTTTATTTAATATGTACTACATTATTCACGTACGATCCATACATGAATGCATACGATCCATTTACATTTCTTGTACGTATTTATTTGAGGAGTTAAGCAATTCGTGTACACATAATAAAAAGTTATAAGTAATAATAATAATAATCATAAAAATAATGAAATCTTATCACGTTTAAAACCTATTATAATGAGATATCATGCATCTTAATTGTTATTGTTGATGTTTTTGTTCATATTGTTTGTTTGTTTGTTTGTTTGTTTATTTCTTTCACTTCATTATTGCTTTTATTTTTATATGAGTACAATGATGTGTATATAGAGTGTAATATGAGTGGATTACCATTACCACCTACGTAACTGTAGAGGACAGAAAAAATAATAGAAAAAAGTGAATAAAATCATAGGTAAATATGAAATGTATGATTACTTTCTGATGCAATGTACGTATATATACGCACTCAACTTACGATTTCTGACGACAAAAAATTATTTTCCGTCATAATTATGATGAACAAAAATCGCATACAAAATCTAGTGATGCAATATGTGAGCGACCTTATAATGTACGAGTAAAAATACTTACACATTTCTATTTCTGTGGTAAAATTTAAAATTAGATTTATGTAAATCTAACAGAAAATAAAATTTAGGATAAATATTTTCGAAAATTTTAGGCGTATATATTTCCTAAATAGTTAACTTTTTAAAGAATAAATTCAAGTATCTTGACAATTATTATTATTATTATTATTATTATTATTACAAGAAGGCATTAATATAAAAATTTCTATGACTGAAAGCGTGGCATATTTTGGACATGACTCGTATCTCGTATACTATACATATACTTATGCAAAGATACATAAATTTATAATTTACATATGTACAAATACTTAATTTTACTTGGAAGTTACATACACATGTACATATACGTATGTACTATCAGTACTACAAATATGTATGCAGGAAAATAAACTAAAGAATAAATAATGTTCAATTTTCGAAAATTATCTAAAGTGTAGGGTGTTATTGTTGCTGACTCTATGGTCTCTGGAATATATTTAATTCGTAAATCTGATATTCAAATTGATTTCACAAAAGATAAATTAATTCTTGAATTTTATTTTATTTTTATTTTTTTAAATAATCAAATCGTAAACATATCGGATAAGACATGCAATAAACTGAATGTGGAGGTATTATAATTTCCTTGAACTTGTACAATACACGACAATAATACGTACACACATTAAATTTTATTTTCTCAAAAAATAAAAAAAATTAAAATATTGAAAAAAATAAAGATAAAAAATTAAATTGAATTGAATCGAATTCATTTGTTCTTTATGTCAAAAAAAAAAAGAATAAGAATCTACAAAATGACACTTAAAGCTATGTACTTTATGTACATACATATTTCTATGAATGATTTTTATTGTATTTTTGAATTTAACATACACACGTATTCATATTTTATGAGTAGTGTCATTTTGTTGTATACAGTATACGTATATGAATATATGTATATAACATATGAACATTACAATTACCATTCATAAAATATTTATATTTTAAATCAAATATATTCATGTAATATTTACATAAGTACTTGAACGTTATACAAGATAAAAAAAAAAGAACAAAAATTCCACCTACACTGTATACACAAAAATTTTGTGATAAATGTACCTGCATCCATACATACATACGTGATATGTATACGTTTTGGTGCTTGTATATATTTTATCTATTTGGCAGCAGAACAATGTAATATATAAAAGTACATTTATTTATACATATACCATATAATACAAATTATAGGTGTGACATTTAGTGTAATATATCGTTTATAGTCTCATTATTTTCAATTTCAAGTATTTATTATTTTGAGAATGAAGAATATAGTAAAATAAATTCAAGTCTACTAATACTACATTATACTTAGATATTGAACCGGAATAAAGGCTAGACATTAAAATGAATATTAAAATATGTAGGATTGAAAGAAGTAAAAAAAAAAAAAAATATATATATAACAATAAATAAAAATACAAATTTTAAACTTTCAAATATTTTAAGTAACAAACAATATATACGCGTACATATCAGACTGCATATATGAATGAAAAATTTAATTATTTATTTTATATGTAATATCTGCTATGCTACTTTTCAAATCAATAACGATCAATATTTGGAATTTTTTTATTTTTTTTTTTCTCCAAATAATAGATAGTCCCTTGTCTGCGTGTATTATGCATTATGATATTTCATATGTAGGTACTTGTAAATATTATATACAAAATACAATTTATGTATGTGTGGTATGAAAACATATGTATGTATATTGCAATTCAATGATAGCTAAAAAGGAAATGTATAACATTAAATTCGAAGACATTAGATAAGAAAGAAAAATTTCATCTTCAGTATAAAATTTGACGCGTATACGTATATCTTATCTACTGATGTGCATTTATCCTCGTATGTTTTCGTTACGCTATAACCATCTATAACTTATGCTAAAAACTTTTATTTTTCTCTTACACTTACGAAAAATACAGATACAGATAATGTATGTCATTGATTCATTATAATAAATGCCGACAATAAGGAGCCATTAAATATGAACATTTCTTGAAAGGATTCATACTTAAATTTTTCTATATACATATTTATAAATGTAATGTGAAAATATTTATTTTATATTATAAGGACATAAATAAATATAAATTTAAAATTTTATATTTATATGTATGTATGTGTGTCCTGTATTTATATCGAGTATTATTTATGCAACTAAATACAGAAATTTATATACTTGCTACCGCATATACGTATACGACATTCAAATATGCATTCAAATATACATTACAATTTAAATCTTTCGCTTCATCTTAAACTATACACCAAAAAAAAAGAAGTAAGAAAAAAAAAATAATTTTTCTTGGATATGCGCCAGAAAAAAATTAGCCAAAGACAAGTAGAAAATTAGGCCTTCTTTTTATAATACTGCACTATTGTATTTATTATAGTGGTGTGTTGTCAACTTCTACTATGAAAATGATTTTTATCTTAAATTTATTTATTTTTTTTTCTGCTTGTATATTAGGCATTTTCGTTCATTTCAAAAATCTTCATACTACTATTACATTTTAGACAAAAAGCAATCATAGTACCATAGTACGTATGCATTTCTTCCTAGATACATGCATTCATAAGGTAGATTGAACGTTTATAACTTTAATGATAATGGTGTGGTGATGATGATGATGATGATGATGATACAATTCATTCATTTATATAAAGTCTATTGTATTTGTATATGTGTGAAATAGAAGCGACAACGAGGAAAATATTTAAAAAAAACTAAAAAAAAATAAATATTTTTTCCTTAGGGCTTACTTTTATGAAATTGCAATAAACAAATACAAGTACGTTACATATATTATATGTAAGTAGATTGCACAGAAAAAAAAAAAAAACAAATTTCATAGGGAAGCTTGTATCGGAAAATTAAAGGGAAAAATGTGCAAGTGTTAATGGCAAAAAAATGATAAAAATTTTATAGTATATATTGTTATTGTTTGTAGCATATAGTTTGTATTTATGGAGTTCAGAAAAAAAAATAAATAAAAAAATTAAAAGAATAAAATAACAAAAAAAAAAGGATATATGAATTGTAGAAAAAGGAAGAAAAAAAAATATGGTTTTCATCTGTGAAACTTTTAAATGAGTAAAAACTAAGTAAAAGTTTTCGTTTTCAAATTAAATAAATAATAAAAAAAAAGCGAATGAAAAATAAAATAAAATAAATATAAAATGAAATAAAATCGTAAAGGATATACGAGTATTATGTAATACAATTTTATGAAAAAAAAATGATTTTTACATTTTATTTTTTGTGGGCGTAAAAAAAATTATACACAGGTAGATTACTTTTCAAGTACATTATGTATATATATGCAGATTTACTGCGTTGCGTTATTATGTAAAATGGCTTTGTGAAAATAATATTGTAAGGTAGATAATTATATGATACTTGAAATTGTATAAGATATGTACATATAATACACTCTTTATTTTCAATATATAAGTGTATTTTCTGTTTGTGAGAATTACAAAAGTGTATATGTGCATATCGCATATGAGAATTACATAAAGAATAATTAACCAATATGGCAGTTGTGTATTCATTCATTCATTGGTATAGTGAGTGGATACGAGGGGTGGTTATTTTGCTTACGAACATTTTCAAGCAATAAAAATCTTCATATTTTCCTCTCTCGTTTTATGTTGCAAACAACATTTGAAAGCAACATGAGTATTTATTTAATTAACGTCTACCTCTGCTCTATAGTAAAAGAAAGTTACAAAAAAAGGTTTTTTTTTTTTTTGATTCTACACATTATGTATGTCAAGAAATCCTTTTTCCTTTGGTGTATAAATTAAATTTTTATTATAATGAAAACTAAAATTCGAAAAAAGTGTGTAGGCAAAAGAAAAAAAAAAAAAAATGTTTACCTAAAAAATACGTAGGTAACATACGAAAATATCTTGGAATTATATTCATCGCTGAAGAAGACATGCTTTATTGTAAAATTGTAAATTAAAACTGGAAGATGGGAGTACATAAAAGTGAGAGTGAAAGTATTAACGATTTTGTAATTAGACCGAAAAAACTAAATTAAAAAAGTATAAATTATAGAGAAGAAAGTTTTCCTGGAATTACATAATTGCATTCGAAAGAGATTTTCTTTTAAATATAAATTAAAAATTTGTAATGTATACATATAAACAAAAATATAATACAAGTTCTTTCATTAATCATTTTAATAGAAAATGTAAACGAAAATTAGTTAGTTCCCTAATTATTAACATGTGTCGAATTATTATCTACAAAATTTTTAGTTTACTTTTTAATTTTTCCAAACTATAAATTTTAATTAATTCAATTAATTCTTGTAATTTATGAAAAAAGATTGAATCATCATCAATTACTACAAAAAAAAAAAAAATTTTTTTTTTAACAAATTAACATCATAATTTTAATAAATTCATCTCATTAAAAATGAATTGTAAATCATCAATTTCACGTATGTACATAATATATGCTTTATGATGCCTTCTTCCTGTGTACATTATAAGTACTTGAAAACTTGCATTTAAATTTATTGATGATGATGATAATGATGATAATATTGAATATCCAAAAAAACATACAACATTATGTGAATGTATATATGTAAAAATAATTTTATCGTTTTACCAGTTTTACTTTTCTTTGCTTTTTTTCTTAATTTTAATTTTATAGTTTCAATAATGCTTTATACAATATTGTATCAGAAATATTACAAATTAATTCATTATTCAATCTGTGCATATATACCAATCCCAAAATTTTAAAGTGAATTATGGACGTACATACGTAAGTATTTTTCATCGATATACAAAATAAAATTTCTGCAATATATTGTACCCATATGCACATAAAATACGTTCACGCGTACACGTATTATATGTACTGTATATGTACAGATATATGTATTTTGATCGAACATAAAATTTAAGAAAATGTGAATTTTGTGTGTATATAGAGAGATACAAAAAAGTATTAGATTTTTACGTGGTGTATCTCTAAAAATAATCTTTACAATAGTTGTTTGTATTTGAATTTAAATTTTAATTTGTATCTATCGAACAGCTAATAAAAGTAATATTCGTGCATAGCTACATACATCTAGTAAATAGGAGTATATGTATGTACCTTTGAAAAGTGTACATTTTATTTTGTGTATACATATATAAATGAAATATGTCTATGAGTATGTATGGAATGTATCGTGAATACATTTATTTTTTAAATTTTTTGAAATTTATTAGACAAATTATCTGTAAATATTACTATGTACATAGATGAATTTTTATCTATGTTTTATATGCAAACATTATTTTTGATTATAATTTATGATTTTTTTAATATTTTTTGTTCAACAATAATTTTTTCTAATACAAAAATTAATATCGGATTTATTACATTACAAATTTCATACTCGTATACTCACATAAAATTGCAAAAAATTATATTTCAGATAATTTTACCAAAAATCTCTAAATCTCATCTTAATGTAAGTCTTTAAGCGATTTCAGTATTACATATGTACATCCTATTAGAATTTTTATGTTGGTATGTATATAAGCACATGAAAGAAGTGACCTGAATTAATATTAAAGACGCCAGTAAATTGTTTTTCTTTCTGTTATATTTGTATAGTTTTGTAATTAATTGCTAGTAAGTATATAGTCTTTGGGTCTGGACTACATTCATACCAATTCATACTCTATACATGTATTTCTCTCTCTGACAATTAATGAAAAAGAGATATGATGCCTGAAAATCATTTTTCGTATAAGAAGCAAGTAAAGTAATTCATTCATAAATTCATAATAATAATGTACGTATACCTATGTATGTATACATGCTGATATCCTTCCTTTTTGCTTTTCATAACGTCATTACGAAAAATGATGACAGCCATCATCCGGTAATAAATATGGGTATAAAGATGAGAAATAAATATGTACTTATTTATAGTCCGCTCTGGAAGAAATGATTATGGTATGGTGTAATAATAATGGTGTATTGAATTCTTTGTATGCACTTAGACATCTATAGGAGAATAATAAAAATATGAATTCAAAACAAACAAAAAACAAAATTAATTAATGACTGAAAATGGAATGTTGGTTTATGTATTTTTTATAAATTATTTTGTGTTGACCATGTTATACTCGTACATTCGATCTCCTTTTAATTTCTATTGTAATTTTCATTTCGAAAAAGAACAAACAAATACAGATGGTTATAATGTTGAATTTTTCGGGTTTCTTTATTATTTTTTTTTTTTTTTTTTCTAGTTAAAAATGATTAATTATTTTGAAAAATATTTCAAATGTTTTTCTAAATGTTATGTTATGTACATTACCTGTATTACTTATATGTGACTTTTGGAATTTTTGATTTGAAAGTAGAAAAAAAAAAATGTAATTATATTGGTTATAAGTACATATCAAAGTATAAAGAACAAACATAAGTATTTTGGTGTTTTTTTTTTTAAGAACTAGAAAAACGGACTAATGATCAGTGATGGAACATTAGGAAATATATGTAGAAGAAGATTTTAGATTTTATATTTATTCTAAAATTTTTAGTATTTATTTCTATTTATTTATTTATTTTTTAGTTTGCTTTGTCTGTTTTACTATACATCGCTATTTATTTATGAATCAATTAAATGATCTGAACTGAAAAATTGAAAATTTTTATACTTTCAATTCAATTTTCAATAAATATTTGATATCTTTGCAGCGTAGATCTGTATGTATACAGACTGAAAAATTTTAGATAAATGAAAAATGTTAATCAATTTATTATAAAATTATTATTCTACACAGAAAACTAATGTTCGATAATAATAAATCTGACAGATTTAATTAAAACGAATCAGTCAGTATTTACAATATTATACAGTGGTGAGATGTAGCGTGGTATGCATATCGGGTTTAGTTTACTTTGTATTCTTGTTGCTTTATATATCAAAAATATATTTACATTCATACGTATATTCGTACATATATCATGTGTAACAAATCTTATCTTTGCATGTGTTAATTATAAAAGTTCTATGACAGAATTCTATATCTTTATACCTGAAAGTAATAATCTGTTGATGAAAAAAAAAAAAATAAAAATAAATTTCAAATTTGAAAGGCAAAAAACAAAAAAAAAAATAATTAAAATAAAATAAAACAGATAAAGTATATATTCGTACAATGATATATTAAACGTTATTTCATGACATGGACATAGACACACATAAATGTGAAGTTTGTTAATTAATTAAAACAGCTGCCACTAAATTCACGTTATTATGTATACATAAACTGCATTTTATTTCGCAAATATATACGAGTACATTATGTGGTATCCATATCTTTGTGGATAGATTTAGATTGTAAATTTCTATAATACATAGTTGGTAGGTAGGTGCATATTTAAAATGTTACACGTTGTACATGCGTTACAATATGTTCGCCTCTAAAACTATAAATACACTAGATTATACTGGAAAAAGAAAATTAAATAAAATCCATGAATAATGTAAATAAAATCTACAAAACAAAAAAAAAACAGACAATTTTTCACTTGTGTACTCATACACAAATGAATGTAGGTACAGTCAATTGCAATATGTCACTTAAATACGACTAAAATGTTATACAAACAAATTTTTTGTATTTTTGATTGTAATTTTTGTCATTATTTCAATTCGAATCGATCATATAATACTCTTACAAAGTGTGATTTATTTGTCAAAATTGTATTTCATTATAAAACTAAGTATGTATATACATTGTATTTGTATACCTCCTTATGATGTATAGTTTTTTTGATGTATTAATGTAATTTTATAGAGTACAGTCCAAAACAGATTACAAATTTAATGGCGATTTTGATCTTAGGATTGAAAATTTTGATCTTAAAAAAATTTTTGAAAATCTTCATTCAAGCGCATAGATATATGTATGTACCTCACTCGTTTTGTTTATTCTTCGCGCATTACATTTTGGGCATGTGTGAGTATCTTTTCTTCTGCGCATGCCAACTTAATGTAATACAAAATTATTGTCAAAAATGTTTTGAACATATTTATCTATCTATGTAATTTTTATGAACTGATTACCAATACATTCATTATCAAATTTCCAAAAATTAAATAACTAAATTGACATTACATAAAATATTTTAAAAATAAATTATCTAAGAAAAATTAAAAAATAATATTTATGGTCGATGTTATAAATGCAGCATTAAATGTGTGTTTATATATGAAAAATATCCACACACAATCATTTATTTACGATCGTATATTTACATACACTCTATACTCGATAGTGAACTGTCATGTCAATTTTGCTTGAGGCATATCTTTCTCTTAAGTTTTAAGTTTTAATTTTAATCTTTAAAAAAAAAAAAAAAATTGCGTCAGTAGAAAAAAATAGATTTTCATTCAAAACAATTTATTAATTCAAGTTGCGATTGCATACATAAGCAGATAGGTACTCTATACTATACTACATTATATAGTAAGTACATACGTGTTCATGTAACGTCCAATAATGAATGGATTACAAACTGTTATATCGTCATATGTTATTAGAGCTTAGATCTACTCCACTGTTTAACTGAATTTATTTGAAAAAAAAAAAAAAAAAATAAAAAATTATAATCAGATTTTTCAATTTATAATTTATGGTGGTCAATTTAATTATATAATAGGTGTGTGTGTATGTACAAAATTTAACTTATAAGATAAAGTAATGAAAACAAGTTCTTGACAGAAATTTAAACATACAAAAAATAAAAGAAGTAGTAGTATGAAAAAATAAAAATTATTTTGCACATGTCAATTTATCAAGAATTATTCATTCATTTGTGAAAATTTTAAGTTTTCATTATTGAGTTACGTAAAATGAAAAACAAAAAAACAATATAAAATTTAAAAAATTAGTTTTGAGTATACGGTATGGCATGGCTTTTGGTAGTATGTACAGTACATACTATCGTTTAAAACTAGTCAATGATTTTTATACATTTATCATTTTTACATTATAGTCAGTTCAACAGTATTACAGTATTCAAGTGTATTGCGTTGCGTGTATACGAATTAATGACAAATTAGGAGATTATATTGGCTACATATTTTGAACAAGTTTATCTGAATTTTGTATTATCTATACATACATTTTCTTATAATACTATATGGTAATATACAAACATTTATTTATTTAATAAATGTCTACAGAGTACTCGTATTTCTACTGTTTATCATTTGACACATAAGCCATACAGGTAATCGTCGTCTACATAAATATATGCGCATATGAATATGTGTATTTTGTGTAATAAGTATATATATTCGTGATCCCATTAAACAGAATTGGTTATTAATTAAAATTAATTAATCAAAAATACAGGAAGAATTTTTTAATTATGATTTTCGTATATGTACGTATACTCGTATACATATAAGTATGTATTTTAAAAAAGGTACACAAAATATACAATTTTGATGTCAACACTGCAAATATTTTTTGTATAATATGTATTTGAAGTTAATTCCAAAATAATTATTACGAACATTTTTGTAATGAAATTTTTCCTTTTTGAAATAATTTTATTTATTCTTTACATTACCACTTTTAATGTACAACCGATCGTAATGTGAGAGTCCAGATTGGATAAATTTATTTCTTATAAAAGTTATATTTATCATACAAAGTTATATCATTTACATCATGTATTTATAGCAGGAGCAATATAGACATTTATGTATATCATACAGTAAATCCATATCAAGGATGATGAATAAATAAAACGATAAAACTTTTGCTCATTGTCATTGATGTGATGTGTGATTTCAGTTAGATTTTCTCTCTCGGTATAGGATGCGAATATTGTAATCAAACAAACTCAAAAAATCAACTAACAACATTTTATACTTGCTCCTCTGCTCTATACATTCTCTGTAGCAGAGGAGGTCATTGAACATAACAGTATCTCTAGTATATACACTGCGATAGTGCGAGTAGTATTCTTCACA
Source organism: Villa cingulata (assembly GCA_951394055.1). NCBI lineage: Eukaryota > Metazoa > Arthropoda > Insecta > Diptera > Bombyliidae > Villa > Villa cingulata. Next base: position 12,835,443 of record OX596020.1, on the reverse strand, counting down.
CCATGTGTACTCGTATTTTTATTGTTGAGAAAATGTTGATTTTCTCTCCTTAATAGAATTCGAATATTGTATGAATCAAAACAAACAGGGAAATCAATTAACCTAACAACATTTTATTCTTGCTTCTCCCCCTATACCTATACTGCCGTCGTTAGATAAAAAGTCGTATCTGACATTTAGGTAATTTTGAGTTATTGAGGTTTTTATATTTTGTTTTATGCCACAAAGGAGGATCAATTTAAAGAAATAAGAAAATTATTATTTGTAAAGGTACCTTTGTCCAAAAAATCAATTTCATGTTTTATTTAGAAATGTGTGATTTGTGTGATTTGGCACATACGACCTTTTATCATATGTTTAAAAGTCAAATATCTGCATTTAGGGCATGTAGTATCAAGTCAGAAAGTCATAAGTACAATCTCAGATACGACCTTTTACATTAGGATAAACCAGATTTGGCCAGATACGACTTTTTAACTTGAAAAATGTAAGATTTTCTATCAGATACGATATTTGAAGTGCCAAAAAAAGTGCCTTAATGTTCATTTACAGCTTTCTAACTTAGAGAATAGATGCATTATTGGTCTAAGATAAAGATTTTACAAGACTTTCTGCTTAACGACGGCGGTATTGTATACGGTATGTTAGTTCGAGTAGTATTCTACACGCCATGTGCACTCATCGTATTTTCGTTTTTGAATTTGATTTGATTTCATTTTTTAAAATTAAAATGAAATTCATTAAAGAGTTTTTGTTTTGTTTTCACTCTGAAATTGAATCAATGTAATACGAATTGCGACTAAATCTTTGTTATATATATACATTTATTTTGTAATTTATTGATTTTACACGAAATAACAATTTATGAATAGCATCACATTAAAATTGATATTTGCTTAAAACCTTTTTAAAGGTCTCCTCTATCAATTTTATTCATTTTATATATATGAAATATATTTTTTATTCAATTTTCTTTTAAAAAATGAACATATTAGAGTTGTATAGCACTTAAAATTGATTTGAATTGAATTGAATTAAAAAATTAAAATGAAGGACGAAATAAGAATGCAGGCAAAAGATAAAAACAAAACAAAACAAAACAATACGAGTATAATAAAAAACAAATCGTACAATGACATTATAATAAATTTTATGAGTATAAAATTATTATTTAAATCTTCTCATAAAAATGATAATAAAACAGATTTCTTTTATTGGTTAATATACTGTATGCCAAAGGCATGTATTACATATCTATGCATTTATAAATGCAATTTTATAAAATGTGTATGCATAAATTATGATCATAAAATGTTTCTTTTATCAATATTGTTAAAATAATCGTACATTTGGATATCTTTTATTTGTTTTGTTTTGTTATGAAATAAACTGTGACAACAAATTTTTTATTATTACAAAAAAAAATTTATGAAAATATTAATTTCAAATTAAAAAAAAAAAAAATCAACTGAATATTTTTAAAGATAAAACCAAGCATTTTGTATTCTGAAATTATTCGAAGAAACTAATTTTTATTAATTTTGCTAATAATAAACATTTGAGCATAGATTATTAGCATACGTATTTAATCTACGATTTGAATCATAAAAAAAATAACCACAAGTTCAATAATTGATATACATATGTAACTTAAAATAAAGGCCGTTCAATTTATACTTGGATTGAATCAGATTTTTTACAAACTTTACAATACCTGATACGTAAAATTCTAACTTGATTAAATAACGAAAGTGCTGAGTCAGCATCTGAGAAATTTGAATTACCTAAAGAATGAATATTGCATCGTATCGTATCCATAAAGATAAAGATGTTACGATAATACACTTAATGTCTGCACTTATAAATTTTGTTCATAAAATTTGTATTTTATTCAATATGTGTGCATTTATATATGCAAAAGAGTTCAGAACCAATCCATATTCTTATTCAATGCCTATTATATTCATCGAAGTGTTAAAGATGTTATAAAACTTACACCAAATTTCGAAAAGTTTTCTCAAAAAAAAAAAAAAAAGTTTAATATTCAAAAATATTAAAAATCTTATTTTCAAAATCATGACATTCGGATTCCATCATTTAAGGCTTTGTCCATTTAAATGAATTAATATGTGCATATATGCATAGAATTATAAAGATATCACATTAACATTTTTCACATTTCATTATGTCAAATAATATCTTTGAAATGTTTCAAGATCGAAAGATAAAATCATTTTGTTATATTTGTGCCGGTGTGTGTTTTTTGTTATTTTAAAAATTTTCTGTTATGGAGAAAATCAATATTCAGTGCGCACACAATCATAAAAGTGACTATAATGAGTTCTAATGACAAAACAAATAAAAGTAAAAAATCATGTAAGAATCTAAAATGTAAAACAAAATCCATACATGTAAATTGAACATTGAACTCATACTTAATTGAAAATTTATTTATATTTTTTGCATTTTCTTCATTTTACATTTTCATTTTTTATATACGTTCTCAGTTTTCCATTAAAAAACTAGACCACAAAAAATGAGCACTTAAATGAACAAAAATTTGCCATGAATATGGATTGTTGATATTTTCTGTGAAACAATAGACTTGTGTAGATGTTAATAGGAAAAAAAATTAAACAAAAAAAATAAAAATGAAAGATGATAAAATCCGAAACTAAAGGGCTACATAATATAAATATGGGTTCATAAAATAAATATGTGTATAGGTACTATGTGCGGTATGTAAAAATGTTCATACTACACCATATATACTCTTTTATGTACTATACATACATAGGCACATACAGAGTTTTAGGAAAAGTTATGAGTTTTACTTTTACGGTCTGGATTGTTCTGATAATTTTTATTTCGATTTTATATTGCATTGTACCTTTTTTTTTTTTGCTTCTCTTCTAGTATATTTTGCTTGATTGTATTGTGAATTCGAGAATATATCAAATAGCTAGTAAAAGTTTTTATTTTTTTTTATTTTCAATTTTAAATTTTTCAATTGTTCAAAAGTGTTGTGTTATGGATAACTATTTCGATTCATTCAATAATTTTATTGTTTTTTGTTTTGTTTCTCTTTGCAGATTTCCATACATATTATAAATTGTGTTGGTATAGTAGTGATACTGTTGTAGTTTTTATAATTGGAAACTTATCTAGGAAATAAAATACATGTGTGTGAACCATATATGTACGTATGTATGTAGTTGAGGTAAGTTACAGCTAAAAGAAATTTTTTTTATAAAAATATTATTTTTAATTTTATTCATTTTTTTTTTTTTTTGAAATAAAAAAGCGATTAGTGGCTACCATATGGTGTAATATTACGACATTTATTATGACTGAATTGGTGTTATTTAAATTTTACAGAATTAGATACTTTATAAATAATGTTATGTTATATTATGGAGTCCATGGTTACCTAATGAATTCAACGAGACAATTATTTTCATTTTAATTACTTTCTTCGTTTCATTCAGTTGTGTAAATTATTCTCTCTCTCTCTCTTTTTCTCTCTGTATAATCTCCGGATGTTTATAGTAGTAAAATAAATCCCAATCCCAACCTCAACTCCCCTCCCCACCAAAATCGTACTAGACTAGACAAATAGATACGTAAAAGCTTATGTGTACGATGCGCCATACGACATTACATTTGATATTCTTTCATTAACTGTGAAGCAAAGTATGTAATGTATGGTATTCTTGGGTGTCGAGTAAAGAATTGAAAGGGTTCTAAAAACGCTTTAATTAGGATGTTTTTTTCATATACGTACGGGTATATAGGTAGGTTGGTATAGGGGTATAGGTTTGTATGGGTCTCAAAGAGTGACGACTACGGTGCATTACTTAAATCGTAAAATGAATTCCAAAATATACGAATTTTGTATTGAAATGAGATTCATTCGCTTTAAAATTTAAGAGATTTTAAAATTTAGGTGGTTTTTTTTTGTTTCATTTTTATGACTGCATTTGATACATTATATGCTCGTGTAATATAATAAAAATTTGTATGTAATATTAAGTAGATAGATAGATAAGTAAATGGATATATAATTTGAAACCTTTATTGCAGTAGGTGTAGAGGTACTCGTATAGTTGGTACATGGACGTACGTATGCAATTAGTTATAATACTCATACTCAGAGCAGAGCAGACATACATATACATATGTAAAACTCTGGCAAAATGTGTTTTCATGAAGTATTTTATGTATAAGATGAAAAATTTTGTGAATAAATAAAATTTGAATCATAAATAATTGATAGAAAATTTGTTATGATGATAAATTCCAAATACATACATGATACATATAAAACATATCTAAAAGTATGTATATACGAGTATGTATAGTTTATGAACAATGTTACATTATTATATGAATTTAAAAATAATTGTTGATGGGTAAATAGAAGGTGAAAATAGTATATGATGATTATGATGGTGATGATGATGATGATGATGATGTATTGATTGTTAGTTAAATCAGAAAAATTGAAATAGTGTTGAAAACTTCAAACTTTCATATATCCATATAATGTTCCTATACGTCCTTATATACGAGAATATGTCATATCTACAGGAGGAAATCATCGGGTTTATTTTGTTGTTATACAATACAAAATTTGCATGAGATTGTCTAAAAAACATATTATTTGTGAATGAATAAATTGTCAATAGAATTTTTGATTGATTTGCTTGATTCGTTCGTTCGTTCGTTCGTTCGTCTGTCCACGTCATCATAATGATGATCATCATCATGATTTGTTTGTTTGTTTTTTGTCTTTTTTTTTTGCGGAAATTGAATAGAAAATAATAATACAATAAAAAATAAAAACAAAAATAAAATAAAATTGAATTAAATTGAAAATTTTGAAAAAAAGGAAATGACAATAAAAACAGAAAAAAAGTACAAAATACAAAATCCTGTAATCATATAGTAGTAGCAGCAGTAGCTGAAATGAAATTAAAATCAACCAAAATTGAATATACTCGTATAAATACATATTGATACTTTATTCAGCATCATGAATACATTAAACGTATGTACATCTACATATGTGTATGAGTATATTGCATACTATGTATTTTTTGCGGACATTAAAAAAAACAATATAGTCATAAAAAACATATTGTGTGTATCTATCTAAAATTTTATTAAATTTTTTTTTTATATTTTATTTTATTATACATATATTTTTCTTTTTGAAATTTTCATTTTCATTTAGCCACACACACATAAACACATATGATGTATGCATATACTCGAATTATATATGTGTGAGTTTTGTCTGCAAAATTTTAATATTGAAAGTGTTGCCTCGTATACAAATAATGATAATAATATAATTTTCTTCATCATAATTGTATGAATATAATATGTATAATGTGTGCATGTGCTGTATGTTTTTTACTTTGTATGTATGCAATAGTTCAATGTATATACATACATATAATGTACACACAATCATAAAAGTGCACGGTATGTCAAACGTTATGTGTATAAATAGTTATGATATTATATAATAGTTTTGAAATTATTCAAATCAATATGTAGGTACATTAAGGTACTCCTCCACGATGCAAGTTTTCTTGTGCGAAATTTGTCTTGCGTGCAAGAAAACTTGCAGTACTTCGTACACACGACGCAATATTTCATGAAAATATGCAATATTTCTATCATGCAAGAAAAAAATATCTTTGCAAGAAATTTTTATTGCACGAGCACTTACACGAAATTCTTATTTTCTTGCATATACATTATATTTCAAATACATATTTCATCTCAGAAAATACATACCAAATTCACAAGAAGTCACAGCACAACACAACATCAACCAACGAATGATAGATAACACAGCAACACATTACATTTTATTCAGCTGAATTTATGCATATGCAAGAGAAATATTTATTGAATGAGTTGAATAAATCTTTCTTGCGCGAAATATTTCTGTGCGATATTTCACCTTTCTAGGCAGCGTACACTTCGAAATAAATATTTCGTGCAATTTTATCTGTCAAAATCGTCTTGCATGCAAGAAAAATTGCATCGTGGACGAGTACCTTTAGGTACTACATGCAATAATATGGAATCGATATTATAATATTATTTCATATCGATGATAAATATTTACATATATATATCTACATACGCTTATATACAAAATTAATACAAAATATATAAATGAAGTTGAATTTAAATTATTATTTAGAGTTTGTATATAGATACAATAACCAACCAAAACGTACAAGTGACAACAATATGTTGATAATTATTATGATGATGACGACAATTTATGATAATGCGGTCTGATTTAATGCTTGACAGTGTGTGTATTATGCAGTGCATATAATGCATATTTCATTTTATTTTTATTTTTTTTTTTTCAAAATAAAATAATATCCGTAAAAACGTTTTATATGGTTATTTGGATGCACATACATACATATAGATGAGATGTACACTTAAATCTCTCAATACCATATACGTAATGTCCCATACTATCTACAGTAGATACATTTGTATTGTACATAACATATACTAGTATGTGTGTATATGCAGCAGAGATAAATGAATTTCAATTATTATAATTATTATTATGTGTTGAATGAATTTTGATTTAAAATTAATGTGGCTTTTTAGTTTTAATATTTTATTTAGAGAAAAATATAGATTTTTATTCTGATTTTTTTTTCTTTCCTGATTTATTTATCATTTTTATTTTTATTTTATTAACCATATACCTACCACATTCTGTATACACATTTTATACACATTATATACACATTTATCTCTGTGTGTATATATGAAACTGTTATATATAACTATAGATTTATTATGGTTTTATCGTTTAAATACAATGCAACCACATAGTTTTTGTAATATAAAATGTAGGCAAAAAAAAAAAAAAATAAATAAATAAAAAATGATTTTTATTTTATTAGATATTTTATTTTATATTAAAAATTAAGTAAATAAATTGATAATTCTATTAAAAATGGTATTTGCATTGATTTATAATTTTTTGTGTATATATGTACATATACATTATTTATATGTTGGTGTACTTAGGTAAATGCTATAATACATGGTTTTATTTAATAATATATTTTTTTTTTGCTTTTTGCTGTTTCGAAATTCAGTTTTAAATTGCAAATGCAATATGAGTGGTATAGTGGAAGAAGGAGAAGGTAGAGATATTTTGGATTATCATTGTTTATTAATTTTATGCCCATATATTGTAGATGCGATTATAATACTTATATTATAGATATTATCTAATACTCATATATACGTATATACATATATTTATATGTATGAGAATTGAATATATTATTTATATTTTGTATTCTTAGTTTAATTATAAAATTTATTAATTCATTATGATCATATGGTTCACTCTAATAATAAATAAAAATTTCATTTATTTATTTTAATAATTTGTAATTGATTTCAAATGCATCTACACCATATATGTACATAATGCACATACAATGTGTACAAATTTATACGTACTTAAATAGTAAAATAAAAAAAAAGAGATAGGTATGAATTTAATTTTCAAAAACAAACTGATCTCCTATCAACGTTAATATAAAGCATTCAAAAAATTTTATGGATTTATACTATGATGTGTGTATGTGTATCTATAATTTTGTGTAATGCACAAAAATTGGAAAAAAAAAAATTTCATCAAATAATTTCAAATAAAAATAATTGTAATCTTCACCACTCTATATGCAATTAGGAATTTTGACATTTTTCACACACATATCTGAATGATGTCTTGCGTAAATTTGAAACGAATAATGCCTCACCTCGATTCGTATATGTATGTATTAAAAAAATGCCAAAATCAAATTTTAATTAAATAAAAATTTTATTTTATTTTACTTTTACATTTACATAATTTTTTCTACTGCTTGACTCTTCAAAATCAATATACACATACCATAATCCAACACTCACACATATAATTTTTATAGAAAATCAACTCGAGAAATATAGAAATTATAAATAAAATATAAAAAATTTATTTTCATTTGATAATAATAATCGATAATTAATAAAATGAAATAAAATCTTATGACCATAACTACGTTCTTTCTACAAATATCTACTCGTATATGTAAATATTTATCTGTCTTTCCAATATATGTATATAGGTATTCGCTTTTCCATGTGTGTATTTTTTTTTTTAAATTAATTTATATTCTTGTTAAAAAATAATAGAAAAGAAATACATATATTAAAATTTATTTATTAGTTATGTTTGTCAATAAAAAACAATGACAATAAATCGTATAATTCAAAATCAAAATTTTTATTAGCATTCGAATTCATTTAATCGCATATAAAATATATAGGTAAAACTCTAAAACTTTCGCTCTATACATGGTTTTGATTACAACTACATATATAAAAATACAATAAAAATTTTTTACCATAACCCATAAAACATCAAAAAAAATACATACATATATAAAATTAGCTGAAAATTAATGTTTTACTATAACACACACAAACAGAATATTTTTTTCTCATCGAATTTAATGATGATCATCATCATTCTGAATATTTAAACAAAATTTTTAAATATTTTTTTATTTTATTATTATCATTTTTCTTTTTTTTTTGGTATAATAAAATTGCGTGAAATATGAAGATACCCATGGTGACAATGATCCAAAGAAATCCAATAAAAAAAAAAGAGAAAAATCGTATTTTTTTACTTCTTACTTGACGAGATTTTTTAATCGTTTCAACTCACTTACACGCACACACATACATGTCTATATGTCTTTTACTATATACATATATAAATATTTTGTGAAGTTGTCTTTTTTTTAGAATGGATTATATAAATTTGCATAAATAAATGTTATTTCTCTACACTAAAAACAAAAAATTAAACACAAACAGAAAACTTAAAAAAAAAACAACTTTTTCGTTAACTTTTTCCAATTGAGAATATTGTGTTTATCGGTTACAAAATCAAAATCAAAAAAAAAAAAAAAAAATCAAGAAATATTCAAAAATCCAATACACGACACGAAGTAGTAGTACCTACACCATGATGTTTTTTTTCCAAAAGATTTTTGCATATTTTATTTGTTCTTATTATGTATAGTATATATGTTTTTAGATTCTCAGAGGTATGAAAATAAAAATAATTTTTACGAGTAGTATCATTTCGATGATAAGTAATAATCTTGTGACGTTATATACGTTTGTATACGTACATTTGATTGTGAATTAAAAGTTGAAGAAGTCAGTGTGAACGATCGAATATAAATTTTCTTCAAATTTTTAGTATCTGACTGCATGTTTGTGTATGTTTTTGACTGTTTTGCTTTTTAGGTGAGGCTTCTTCTTAACAAAAAATAACTTTGATCAATGATGCGTTAAAATATGTACATACTTGTATAGTTTTTGTTGTTATTGTTGTTGGCTATGTAGTTATTTTTTTTTTTTATTATCTTCAAATATTATCTAAACTAATGTTTCTTTTTATCTAATAATAATTATTTACATCTATAAATTGTTAAGAGGAAAGAAAACTACATGATGGGAATATGTATGTATCTATGTTCAATGTTACTTGTATATAT